>VXBO01000265.1:0-20201 GCA_013400135.1 Rhinoptilus africanus | reverse complement strand
CCGCCGCCAGGGGGCGCTGCCGCCCCGCCGCCCTCTCCCGGAAGCGCCCGTTGCCCTGGAAACGGGACGCGCCTGGGAGCCCGGCGGGGGCTGCTGCGGCCTCACCGGGCCCGCCGCCGCGACCCCGGGCCGGCCCGGCAGCAGGGTGCTCCGGTGGCCGCCCAGGGGGGGTCTGCTGGAGCCAGGAGAGGGGGCACAGCCGCTTGGCCGGCGCTGGAAGCCAGGTGGAGCCAGGCGCCGTGCGAACGCCGCGCCGGGCCCTGGCGAAGCCTCCCGGGAAAGGCGTGAAGGCGGCGGCCGCGCTCCCCTCGGGGCTCGCCATGAGGGGCCGGGCAGCGGCAGGGCCGGGCGGGCTGGCTGCTGCTGGCGGAGGGGGGCACATCAACAGCGGGCATGAGGCTGGCAGGCTCCAGGCTCCAAACCTCCAAGCGGTTTCCTCTTGAGCCGCGGTGGATTTGGGGAGCATTTTCACCTCTCAGAGCCGCATCCTGAGTGTGAGGTTCGTACTTCAGAGCTCAACCCGGCCACCACGCGTTAAGGGTCTCCTGGCCAAGAAGAAGGGAAGAAAAACTCAGTACGGACTTGGCGTTTCAGCTCGTAGTGGGGTTAACGGAGCGTAAACTTTTTGTTTGGTTTTGCTCTGGGGCGGTGATGGAGACTTTGGGTGGCAGTGTCACCCGAAAGCCTCATTCCTCTGCCCAGCTTTGCTAGTCAGGGGGGGGGTCATCCAGGACAAAATCTGCTTCGTATTTCCAAACCACGGGAAAAGCAGTCGCTGCCATTTCTGCTGCTGGTACAAAGGGGGTTTGCCGGGGTCTCCCAGGCACTGCAGGGGCATAAATAAGACTGTATATATGCATGTTAATTAGCCTTATGTTGCTGTCTGCCAGGTGAAACGGGCGTTCCTACGGCTTGGGGAGCACCCAGCTTTGCCGGTGTGCTGGGGTGGGCTGTTTGCCCTCCGGAGCGGGGTGTTTTGGGGTCTGGGCACGCCGCTGCGGGGGCCGGGGCAGCGGTGCGAGCCAGCCCGCGTCCGCTCCTGGGCCGGCAGCGGCTGCGGGTGCCTGTCCCTGGGGAGCCGTGTGGGGCTGAGAGCCGGGGGGGTTAGTGTAGAGACTGACACATAACCACCTTAGCGAGGGTTATATGCGGTGCTTTATTTCAAGGCGCTGGGATCCAGGGGTACGCACCCAAATCCGGCCCCAAACCGCCGTGTCGCGTTTGTAATTTGTACACTAATGATTACATCATCCTATCCATATTCAGCAGATATTGCTACACTTACTAATACATATGCATTACAGATTACTTCATCCTCTTATGACATCAGCCTCTCGCGTGACGTGACATCAGCCTCTCGCGTGACTTCCCTCCGGTGGTCCTTGGTGGTCGTGCTCATGAAGTAAAGAGTCTTCCTCAGATGAAGTAAGACGTCTTCCTCACTGTGTACTTTCGACCTTTCTTCTTTTGGGTAGAGTCCCAGCGTATTTACAGACTCCAAGTTCCTGGTTATTCTTCTTGACTCCTCTGGCATGTCGCTTAGCTGCTGTATAATGCACTCTATTCCCTCCACCTTTACCGTATTGGTTTGGGTACTATCTTTACTTCCCAGACTCTACTACAAGACAAACATTTCCAAGATCACTTTATATTCTAAATTAACCCTTTTTCCAACAGGGGGAGGCAGCCTGCACCTGGGGAGCGGAGCTGCAGCTCGGTGCCGGAGCCCCCACCGGAGGTTTCCGAGCCCCTGGGCGCTGTGGGCGGTGTGTGAACGCGGCTTTCTGCTCGGCAGTGGGTGTGAAGAGCCCGTGAATTCTCATCAGCGCTTTCATTACCTTAATAAAATTACTTCAGGTCTGTTAAGTTCTTCTGCGGAAAAATAAGACATAATTGCATGTTTCCTTAGCTTCTCCTTCCCCCAAGCCCCAGGAGAGCTCATCCCCTGGGTCTCGCTTCCGTGGCCGTTCACGAAATCCACGCCGACTATGGGATCTTCTCCAACAGGCTGGACCAGGCGAGGAGCTGGTAAACTCTGCTCGGCACAGAGCTTCTGTCAGGATGGCCTCTCTCCCTCTTTCATCCTCAGCTTTGGCAGATAATGAGAAGTTATTCAGAGCTATGGCCTTTTTGAAAAAGACTTTGTCAAAGCTTTTCTTCTGTAAGAGACGAGTTCTTACCTAAACTCACCCACTCTACAGAAATAGCAGTGATAATAAGCCCGAAGTCAGGAGATTAAGAACTGGGATGCGGTTTAACCCCTGGCTGCCGTTCACCAAAGTCTCCCAGCGTTTACCCACCACGTCTTGCGCTCTCCGTTACCCACACTCTTACCTCGGGGACTCTGTTCAAGCACTTTTAGCTTTGCACCCTTGGGATTTGTCCCATCACGGCCTGGACGGTCACAGGTCGGAGTCAGCGGCAGCGTGTAGACCAGATTTAGCACTATCTGGGCTAATCTGAGGGGTTTGTTGGGGTTTTTTTTGCTTTAAAACTTGTATTTTTTCACATAGCATCTCTGTCGTGAAGCGAGAAATTGGGGAAGGTCTTCCCTGTCACCAGCTGTAGCTTGGGCAGAGCTCGAAGATCCTGGTACCCCTTGGACGGCCCTTTGGCACAGGAGGTACAAGGACCCTAGAGATCAAGAGAAAATTGCCTGGAAGTAAGTTGACGCTTTACTGGGATGGTCTTGGAGCAGATGGTTGGATTCATGGATTAATTAATGGGTTAATCAGATCTTAAATTCTCTAAAGATCCCTGAGACAGAGTTGGAGGCCGCCCCTGCAGCTGGGTTTTGGCAACAGTCCGTCGCATAAATGGCGTGGCACCTCCTAGCTGGGAATATTGCTTCCCTGGGGGTGTCTGCTCAGCTTCTTGGTTTGGTATCTGCTGTGCGTTGTTTTAGGAATACGGAAACCTCCTGACAAGTGTGATTTCTTTTCCCGAGGTGGCCGTAAGAATTGGGTGCACCTTAAGGTGGATGGAGGTGGATGCCCCACCCGCTGGTAACCAAAGTTGTTAGCAACAGGGCTTGTGCCCCAGCTGGAGGGAAAAGTTGCCCCTATAGAGATCTTTAGATCCTTCCTTTTGCCCTTCAGCCACTGCCAGCCTGATACTGTGCAAAGATCCGGGACTGCGGGCACATGGATTTTGCGGAGAACGTGAGTACCCTGACAGAGCACGCGTGGCATCTTGGCAGCAAAAATATAAGTACGAGGGTCTGCAGCCGCCTCCCGGGTCGTGGACCCAGCACTCTGCAAATTAAACTGTCTTTATCAGGGAGGGGAGCGATAGGACGAGGGGGAAGGGTTTTACACTGGCAGAGGGGAGATTGAGATGAGCTGTGAGGCAGAAATCCTTTGCTGTGAGGGGGGTGAGCCCCTGTCCCAGGTTGCCCAGAGAAGCTGTGGCTGCCCCATCCCTGGAGGGGTTCAAGGCCAGGTTGGCCGGGGCTTGGAGCAGCCTGGGCTGGTGGGAGGGGTCCCTGCCCAGGGCAGGGGGGGAACTGGGGGGGCTTTAAGGTCCCTTCCAACCTGAACTATTCTATGATTCTATAAATCCTAGTTGCGGGAGGAAAACGGCAGCTGAAAACCCCACCTACAATCTCTTGAAGCCCTGAAAAAACTGGATATGCTGTGCTCTTCCCCCAGCATGGGGGAGAGGAGGGCTCCGCTGGCTGGCACCAGCTTTGGGAGCTCTTGTGTGTCCCTAGGTGCAGCCGCAGGACAGGAATGAGAGGCCAAACTGGCGCCGAGACCCGCAGGAGAGGCTGGGGAAGCTGGCTGGCTCCAAACCAGATTCACCAGCCAGAATGGGCTTCAGTGAAGAGGAAAAACTGAAGGTAAAAGAAGTAGTTCAGGAGCTGGAGAGAACTGAGCTGTGAAGCTGTATAAGGCCAGTAGTTCTGGAGTGGTAATTTCTTCTTAGGAAGAAATCCTTTGCTGGGAGGGGGGTGAGCCCCTGGCCCAGGTTGCCCAGAGAAGCTGTGGCTGCCCCATCCCTGGAGGGGTTCAAGGCCAGGTTGGCCGGGGCTTGGAGCAGCCTGGGCTGGTGGGAGGTGTCCCTGCCCAGGGCAGGGGGGGCACTGGATGATTTTAAAGGTCTCTTCAACCCAAACCCTTCTGTGATTCTATGAAATGTGTTGGGAAATGCTGAGGCTTCTTTCTAGGGGTGCGTGTGCTGTGCTCACATCCCCTGGTGTGACCCATTGAAACAGTATCTTGGCCTCAGAATCGGTCTGTGCCCTTTTATAATGTCCTTTCCCTCTCCTAGATTTCCAAGGAGCTCGTTGATCTTCAGATTGAGACAAACAAAATGAAGGAGCAGTACGAGACGGAGAACTTTGAACTGAAAACTATGGTATCCAAAAGTGTGAAGTAGAGTCGACTCAGCTCTGCCAATACCTTTGTGCAGAACTGCAGTTCGTTACACACCCTTCTTTGCTTGCTGCGTTCTCCTGGCTTTAGCTAGTGCCACGATTCCCCCCCGTGACACCCCAGATACCATGAAACTCGAGTGAAACTCATCCCTCTCTTAAATTATAGAGTATCAGAACCTCTTTGGTCAAATAAATGCCCTGCGATCGCTGCTGGTCCCTGCCGATGTCTAACTCTGCTGCCTTTCCTCTGCAGATCCTGGCCCTGGAGAACCGCGTGCAGGAGCTGGAGCTCTGCAGTCAGAAAGTCACTGGGGAGCGGGATGCCTTAGAGGAACGCCTGCACGCCCTGGAGAGCAGTCGGAAGGAGCTGGCGGATGAGTACATCATTTTGAAAAGCAATTACCTGGCCCTGGGCAAAGAACTGGACAGGGAGGTGAGACGGGCTGCAGGGTCCGCCCTGATGTTCTTGGCTCCATCTCGCAATGACCTGATTTTCAGCCAGCTCGGTTGGCTTTGGGTTGCGTATCCGCGTCACAGCCGAGGTGCGGTGAGGTTTGTCGGCTGTGAGACAGCGTAGCTTGGGCCCGGTTTTGTTTTCAGGGCCAAAGGATTTCTTTGTAAATGCCGTCACCTTCTCCAGGGCTTGGAGAACCCGCTCCGCTCGGCAGGGCCAGCGCTGAGCCCGCGCGGACCCGTGTGCCGTGCTCTTCTGGGCATCCCGCTGTCACACTCCTCCTCTTGTCACGCCACCCCACGTCCCCGTCACTAGCAGCGGCGAGGAGGTCACTGCGGGGCCCTCTCCACCGCCAGCACCCTTTGTTTCCCTGTTCTTTCCGCATGGCTTGCGCAGGCTGCACGGGAACGGATTGTAGTCGCTCTCATTTCGGATAGCGGCAGGAAGGGGCCTGGAAGTTTTTGAGGTCGGCGAGTTTATAAAAGCCCTGCAAGTAAGCCAGTTTCTGATTGTGCCTTCAAATATAGCAAATTTCCTGGTGACCGTTAGCCTAGCGATTATTAACTAAAGTCTTTTGGCCCCAGGTTTTTGTGTTTCTATGGCAAGAATAGCTATTTCAATAAACCTTCCTCTCTTCCCTCCCTCTCCCCCCTCCCACTTCTCCTTCTTTTCGATCTGAATCGGATGACTGACACCCTCCCCCGGCAGAGAGTTTAGCTGGTGCAGCCAAATGACCGGGTTTACCCCGCGATGGGGAGACGTGGGGCTGGGACCAGGCATTGGGCAGCGTCCCGTCCCTCTGTCCGGTGAGCATCCGCCTGCAGAGCTCCGGCAGAGGAGCACACGAGGTCAGGACCATCCCGTTGCAAATAAATGAGTTAGCAACTCTCGTGAAGCTATCATTTGTCTCCCGTAAGCTGAGAAATGGAAATTTCTTGGGGGGAGGCGAGCTCAGCGGCTTGCAGGGGTGCGAGCCCACCCCGCCGTCCTGCCGGAGCACGAGGCGGAGCGCGTGTGGCTGAGTGGCAGCAAGGCGGCACGCTGCTGAGATGTGGCACCGCCGGGCGGCCGAGGAACGGCTCGGCTTTCGGCAGCCTTGGTCGCTTCTTGTCCCCAAGGGGGTGCAACGCCTTAGTCAAAAAATGGGATTTTTTCAGGTGGCTGGTGTCTCTAAGGGATGGCTTTAACAGGTTGGTGGTAATAACACCCTCTTTGCACGTGGTTCCTGGGGTCTTTCAGAGGGAAAGCACATGGATTCAGTGCCTGGATAGCGTCCCGAAGGAGTGGCGGAGCAGGGTCCAGAAGCCAAAGGTGAACTCCTTGGTTGTAATTCATAGGCTGAGGATTTTACCCTGGTTTCTTGGCTCCGACTACCAAATATCCCTGCCTGAAGCAAAAGAGGCTCCAACTTGGCAGGCTGGGGCTTGTCACGGCATGGGCCTCTGGCTCATTATTTTCCCAGTGCGGACTTTCCCAAAGGAAATGGGAAAAGCAGCCTGCGGTTCTGCCCCCTCCCCTTCCCCGGCGGCGCTCTTCTGGGGAGACAATGAACCTTTTAGACGTTCCCAATTACAAGTGCTACTTGTGACCTTGCCAATATGTTGTCATGGCTGCTTGGCGCAGCAGCGCCTCGGCGAGCGCACTCAGGCTGCCTTCTACGGGAAGGGTAGGAGCCTCTGAATTGTGGCGGCCCCCGTGGTACGGCCCGATTCACACATCGCCCCGTGGCTGTCCCAGGGGAGGGAGCGCGGCGGAGCTGGCCCTCGCCTCTCCCTGGGGAAGTGCCTTCCAGGAGATGCCGGTCAGGCACTTTGTGCCTGTTTTCCAACTCGCCGTAAATTCTTCCTTTTCAAGACGCTGACCTTTCCTCAACTCTCCGTTTCCTCCTCCCCTTCTCTCCGGCGGGCTCGGGCCGGCTGCAGCGGCGCTACAAAGTGAGGCTGGCGGGAGGGAACCCAAATGGCTGTGAACCGCTTCCACGATGGGGTTTTCCCGGGAGCCGGGCTAGGCTTGGGAGCTCAGGGGAGGCAGCGAAGCCCGTGGCCAACCCGGGACTGCCTCCTTCTTTCGCTAAACTGGTGCTTCTGGGCTCGTGTGACCCCCTCTGATCGAAGTGTCGGGGCAGAGAGCTGCAGATGGATGGTTTTTCGGTTGGAGAACAAGCAGCCTGTCTGTGCGTAGCTGTCAGTTTTCACAGCTGTATATCTCACCTCTTTGTCAGCTTCTTTTCTCCTCTCTCCCCCCTCAGCCCACCCTGTGCTATCTTTTGATAAGCTGTTCTCCCCACGCATGACTCAGATGACCTCTGCCTCCCATCCTCCCCATTCACTGCCATGGTAACAATTACTCAAGCTTGTCCCCAGTCATAAACCCCATCAAAGCTTTGTTATCGACACAGAAACCCTCCCGTGAGACATGAATTCCCCCACTGTTCCTGCCAGATCACCTGTAACAGAGCCTTTCTCATTCAGATCCTCTTTATCTTTTGGAAATGTGTCACTTCACACCAGCGCTTTGAATCTCTGCTGCCTACACGGTGCTGGGGGCTGGCTGTGCTGGAGGGATGCATTCAAACAACCCTGGAATTAGCTGGGTGGCGTCAGCAGGGAGGGATGAAGGGATGGAGGGATGGGTGGATGGAGGGATGGAGGGATGGAGGGAGGGATGGAGGGGGGATGGATGGATGGATATTTGGCCCTACATTATGGAGCCCAGCACTGTTCAAAGCCATTACATGGGGAAAGACATGCCCGAAGTGCTGGGAAGGTGTGGGGAGGGCAGAGGGTGAGAGAGAGGGGGGAGGCTGGGGGTCAGGATGCAGAGATGGTGGCAGAGCTGTGCCCAGGGCTGGGCTGGCACCGGGATCTGGGTCTGAATGTGAGAGCGAGATGGGCAGAGGGAGTGAGGTTACATGTGAATAATCCTGATGCCTGGCCGTGATACTTACCCTGCGTTTCCGTGAGAATTAGAAAATCACTGATATCTTTGGACATACGAGAGAGAACTAAAAATAAAGCTTTCTTTCAGCAGGGGACACGAGTGCCTGCTTCGTGTACACAGCAAGAGCCGCGGGTCTGTGCTGAACAGACGGCGCGTGGAGCCAGAGAGGCAGGATTTCAGCTCTTTCCTTCTTGTTTGACCTGGCAGGTCATGAAGAATGAAGAGCTCAGCCTAGAGCTGCTCAACCTGGCCAATGCCAGGAGCACCCTGCCCCGCACAGAGAGCAACCGCCTCCCCGCCGTGGCCCACGAAGCCTCTGCCGAGCTGGAAGGAGTGCGAGCAACGGTGCGGAGTCAATCGGCTCAGAAAGCGAAGGTGAGGACCTCCCTGCCCTGTCGCTTGCTCCTTGGAGAACGGGAACCTAACAGGCACCTTCTTCTGTCTCTCACTAAAACCAGCCAGAAGGTGTAGTCGCCTCTGAACAGGAGCGGCAAAAGCCGGAGGGAAAGGTGAGTGTGTGTGGCTCTGCTCCTGGATCCTTGGGGAAGGAGAGGGGGGAATTTATTCCAAGTACGGCTGCCAGCTCCCGGTGCTAACTTGAATTTTGTGGATGAGCTGTTGCCTTGATGTATTTCAAGTTGTCTTTAAGCTGTGGCGTTGAAAAAAAATGAGACCAGAATAACTCTAGCTCCTTGGGCAGGCAAAAGCTGGGAGGGGGCGGCTGTGGCTCCCTCGGTGGGTGGCCCTGGGCGAACAGAGGCAGGAGTTTAAAAGCCAAGAAGTGCAGAGGACGCGCGTGCTTCTTTTCTTCTTGGTGGTACTTGAGAAAGATGGGGGTGATAAAGCACCCGAACCCCAGAGCACGGCGAGGCTCCCTGCCTCCTTCCCCCCTGCAGCCTGTGCCACACCAGCTTGGGCTCCGCCACCGAGCTCCCGCTGGGAATCTGCCTCTGGGAGCGAGACTCTCCCTTGGGGGAGCAACACGTGTGCGCTTCCACGTGCCCTGTCTCCACAGCACCCTCCTGGTGCGCTACGGGGCAGTGGTTGCTCCCAGTTAAGCCCGTCCTTTCCCCAGTATGTCACTGGTCAGCTGGAGGCCCTTCTTTTGAGTCCCTCTGTCTCACCTCCCTCTTCGTCTGTCCCTCAGTTGCTTGGAAACCAGGATGACATAAAAGCGGAGCTTGACAAACTGAAGCAAACCTACGGTTGGCAGCAGCAGAAGCTGGAAGAGAGAGTGTGAGTGTTGGGGGGCACGTCCTTCTGTCTGGCTGGGCATTTTGTGGAGCGGCTGAATTTGATCCTTGGGCAGAGGAGAGGAGGCAGCCGGCCTTTGGTGGGGTACCGGCTGGGAAGTGACGGTTCGCCCTTGGCAGAAGTCAGGCCTGGAAGCAAAACCTGAGGTTTCCAAGGCACTTAAGAGGGTTAGCTGGCTGCTGAAAGGTGGTCTTTAGGTACCGGACTGCCCTGCGCACCTCTGAAAATCCACTTTCAGTGACACGCGCGTCATCAGAGATGAATCCAGCCCCAGCCCTTATCCCCACAGCGCTTCTTCCATGGGCAGGCTGGGATGGGGTCGGTCTCCTGGCAAGGGCTGCCACAGCGGGGACGCTGGAGAGCTATCCCTCTGACTGGGGAGGGTGTTCGCCAGAGCGAGAGCTCTGTGGTTGGCGCAGAGCTGATGCGGGCCGGCATCCCGTAGTGATTCCCTCTCGAAGCAGTCTGTATTGGACCTACGGAGAAGTCCGGGGGGGTTAAAATAAACACACCTTCTTCCCGTGTGCCCAGGATGGCGATGGGGAAGGAGCTGCAGGAGGCAAAAGGAGGGATCGGGGACACCCAGCGCAAGCTGGTGGAGCAGTCGGCGGTAAGGGCAGGCTCCCTCCTGGCACCCAGGACCACCCCTGCTCATCCGCTCCTCCCGGGTGCCACGCGCTTCTCCGCCAGGAGAGAGCAGGGGATGGGTGTCTCCAACACGTCTCCCTCTCCAGGGAGCTGGTCATACCAAGGTGCTCCTCCTTGCGCCGTTTCCTTCTCCAGGGGGTTGATGCACGGGGTGGAAGGTGCTGCGTGCCACAGGTGGTGGGAGGAATTTTATTCCCTGATATTTAGAGAGTTGGTGAAATCACCGGGCGGGGGGGAATTGCAAATGACAGAAGGTACCGGGGGAATAGAAACTATAAACATTTCCAGTGGGCTCCTGTGAAAACCCAGGACCTTCCCGGCTCTAGCGAAGATAGAAATGAAGCCCCCCCGTCTCTTATGGAGCTTCTTAGTGCCCCTGGCATGGCCAGAGGACGAGGGCAGCAGGATGTGTCTGTTGTGTGCCCAGGTGCTGCTCGCCTCCCAGAGCCAGCTCCAAGAGGTGGAGGCGGAGAACTCCCGGCTGCAGCTCCGGCTGAAGCAGCTGAACGAGGAATACCGCTCCCGGCTGGCGCAGTACGTCAAGGACGTGGCGGTGGGTACCCCCAGCCCCGGGGCTCTCCTGAGCCGGGAGGTCTCTCCGTGCTGGCTGTCCCTTGCAGGCTGCCGCTGTTTCCCCTCCTCGCCGGGCTGCCGAGCAGAGCGGGCAGCGGGGCGGGGGGACCCCCCTGCCGGCAGCTGGAAGGGGCTCCCTGCCCTCGGCTTGGCCTGAGGGAGGAGATGCCACCCCCCAACCCCGCTCCTCGCCCAGATTTCCTGTATGGCCCCACAAAACGGTCTGTGAGTTTCCGCTGGGGGACTTTTCTTGGATTGAAAGATCCTCTTGTTTACAATGGCCGCCTTCCAGTTGGCTTCTAACCCCCACTGCCCTGACAACGTCCCCCGGCAGGCCAGACCATGCCGCTCCTGGCTCTGTCGCCGCCTCCACGGTGACTCCGGAGCTCTGCCAGCCTCCGTGGTGGGTTCCAGGGCCCGGGAACCGCTCTGGGAATGGGCGCCTTTGACGTAGAGCGGGGACCCAGAGCACGGTGGGGACTCGACACAAGGCAGGCGTTTCAGGCAGGTTCGGGCGCGGATACGTGATAGTGTTGAGCAGTGAAGCTGGGAAGAAATCTCTTTCTGCCCCCCTAGGTAACGGTAAGCAGGTTTTGCCAAAAGCTTCTGCGCCAGGAGAAGGCTGGTGTGGTGTGGTGATGGATCAGGAGACTAAGCAAAGCAATTTTCACTATTAAGAATAGTTTAATTTCTACCAGAGCGATGCTGAAGCCAGCGGAGAGAGTGGAAAGAGTATGGGACTAGAGATGGTAACTCCCAACACCGACTCCTGTTTCCCTAGGCAGGCCACCGAGGCGGTACAGATGCCTTCTCTGTCCTGAAGGGCCGTGATGAAAGTTAATTAGTCTTTCTTCCTCTTAGAAAACAGAAGATATGCCCCGTTCTCTATGGTGTTAGCACAAACACGCCTGGATCTTTGTGGGAAAGGGGTTATGTGCCCTAGGGAAGGACTTGATCCCCTCCATTTCTTTCTCTGTATGTTTTAAAGGACTACATGGACAGCAAATCCAGCAACCTGGCGGGGCCTAGCAAAGCCCCCGCTGATCACGCTCACATGAAACGCTTCGTGGACAACATGCTGAAGGATATCAGGGCTTCCTACAAGTCTCGGGAAGAGCAGCTAGCCGGAGCGGCACGTGGCTACAAGAAACGCATGAAGAACTTGGTCAAGAAGCACGAGAGCCTGCTGATCGCTTACGGGTAGGGCTGAGCCAGGGGCTGGGCTGCCGCTCTCTCCTCGGCTCACTGCTAAGGACCAAGCGGAGGTGCCCCGGAGTCCCTTTGCTGAGAGGGGGGGGGCAACGGGGGCTCCCAGGTGGAGCAGAGGATCTGGAGGGGATGTTTATCTCCGACAAGCCCAGGAGCAAGGTGTCTCCGGCGACACATCAGGGTGCTCTGGATGCCATGCTCGGCCACATGGGTTTCTCCTGTGTAAAATTTAGGGTGAGAGATGGGCATTCCCTGCTGGATGGTGTGGAAATGCAGAGATCCCACCAACAATTCCCGCCTCCCAGCCCGTCCCCGCGGGGTTCTCAGCTCTGCTCCACAGCTCTCTCAGCAGCTTGGGCTGTGGGAAGCAGCAGAAATCCTGGTGCCACAAAAGCCACAAAAAGCTCTAGGACAAGCTCCGCTCAGAAACACTCCCAGGAATACTGTGCATGCTGCTGGGCTCTCCCACTTATCCTTTGCGGGTGGCCTGGCTCTCGGTGGCCAGAAGCCAGCAGATCCCAAGCGAATGGCTGCTCCACCAGCAGCGGAAGGGCTGGGTGTTGTCACCTATAACCAAAGCTACCAGGGACTGACCCCTCTGGCCTGTTACAGGCTCCAGCGAGAGCAGATGCGGACTTTGGGCAGCAGCGCTACGGATTGCGGCCCCGCCGAGCTCCACTTTTCCGTCACAGACCCCGAGCTGCTGACAAACGCGACCCGGGAGCTAAACCGGCTGCGGGAGGATAAAGCCAAACTGGAGATGCAGCTCCGTGAATTGCAGAAGGTGGTGGCTGGACTGCTGGCTTTCTGGTGGGGGTGGAAAGGGGGTGTGTGTGGGGGGGGAAGAGTCTCACAAGCCATAGATTCAGCCCCTTCCATAGGCATTGCCTGGGGGTTTGCCATGCCTGCTCGCTCGCTTCCTCATTTTGAGAAGAGATGGGGTGTCCAAGCGATCCTCTCGTTGCTTCAGCCCTGTTAGGGGTGAATTACAGTTAGATCCAGGAGGCTGAGCAGCCCCATGGATTGGGATCACGGAGCTCTGGGGGGGGGGTGCTGAGGAGCAGCAGATGTTGTGGGAGAGCTGCCAGGCCAGCAGAGCCACTGGCTGCTGAAAAATAGGTGAGTAAGGGAGGACAGGAGGGGGTTTTCTGTTCTTAAATGCCTTTGCCTCAGCGTGAATGGATAAACGAGCAGGAGACCATGGCCAGAAACGCCCCAGTCAGCCCCACCGCCTCCCACTGGGTCTGCCTGGGCAGAGACGTGCCTCCCGATTTGCGGGAGATACACGTTTATTTAAAAATTAAAAGGATGAGAGATCTAAACCTAGGACTGTGCCACACACTGGCAGGGCACTGCTGGCTGTTAGAGCGCTGGGATGCCTTGTGCCACCTCCAAGTGGGAAGGGACGGCGGTGAGATCGCTTACGGGAATGTTCTTCTTCCTTTGCCTTCAGAAAACAGCGAAAGAAACCTCTGCCTTTCCGCCGCCTCCGGAGCAGTAAGTGCTGTTTGTTTCTCAGGGTATTTGTGATTCCGGATTCTCCTTGCTGTGTGGATTGAGGAGTCTTTTCTGCTTTACTTGGAGCCGGCGGTAAACGGGGAGAAAGGGAGCTGCTAGGGACTCCGCTGGGGAGAAAGGCCAGCTGCCGACTCGGCGCAGCGTTTCCTGCGGTGGAATGGAGTTGGGCATTTGGGCCTTGATCCAAGAAAGCTCTTAAGCACCTGTTTGATTTCATCGTGTTTTTAGTCCCTCCCATCTCTTTAGAAGCCCCAGTGACGCGTGCGCCCCAGCGCTTTGGTGGATCGCAACCCGAGAAAGGCAAGAGCAACCCCCCCAGTTTGGCGTGGTCTTGTTCCTCCTCCCTCCCACCGCAGGAGCTGGGCCGGAGCCCTTAGGTGACCTTGTACCGATACCTCCCGGCTTCCTGAAATGCCCTTTATTTGCTCGTTTTTAATGGGCCTCTTCCCCTTGCTCCGTTATTCTCTTGAAACTCTATCAACTAGAGCTGCGGAGAGGTGGAGCGAAGTGTAGGAGGAATCTGAGCTGGGATTTTCCAGCCTTTTAAAACGCGGCAGCCTAGAAAATGTGTCGGGTATTTCATTAAGGGGATGCCAGCACGGAGGAGCCGGTCAGTGCCCGAGCCACCGGGCTCTGGAGGAGCGTCTTTGAGAAGACCTTGTGCTAAAAAATATTAGCAATCCTCGAAGAGATGCGTTAATTTTGGCAGGCTCATCACGGGAACAAGATAAAGGAATACCAGAACCTGCATTTTAGTGATGCGTCTCGTTAAGGTTTTTATAGCCGCCGAGAGGCTCCCCACACACTCCAAACACTTTTCTTTGTGCCGATGGGTCTTACCCCCACCCTGACCACGTCCCTCTAGCCGGGGACGTGAAGCCTGGCGTCACCGCAGCACTTCGGCCATAATTCCCGCGGCTGCTCGTCATTATCGCTGTTTATTGTTCCCTTTGCTTCTGCTCCCATGAAATCTCAGCCGTGATTTCCCCTGTGCCCGGGTTGGGGGGGGGGTTGCAGCCACCGGAGGGAACTCTGGCAGTCCCAGCGGAGCCGGGAGCACAATGCATTCCTGCCTTCACACAACCCCAGTTCCCCCAGCATCAGATGTGACCTGTATTTTGCTTATTCAGACTGGGACAGAATAGGAAGCGCTTTCCCACGGCTGGGCCGCAGGCACAGCTCACCTATGGCACTCGGCGGCCAGAAGGGGTGGGTTTGTGCTCCCCAAAGGAAAAGCGCCAGCGTTTGGTGCCGATCGCCCTCTGTTTCCACCACATTCAGTCCCGCAGCGTCAGGTTAAGGGCTCCTTCTGCACTCTGATGCGTCGAGTGCCGATGTGAACCTGGAACAAACCCAGCCGTCGCAGCGGGGAATCCCAGGTCGGCAGAAGGGCTGTGACTCCCGGGCACCGCGTGCCCTGAAGAAGTCCAGAGCATCGGGAGAGGAAAGGTTCAGAGCACCGGGGTTTATGCTCTGACGGACCAGCCCTTGAACGGAGCTCCATGACCTGCGGATGGGCTGGATTGGAATGTCTGGGCACGATCAAAATCCGCTTTTCTCTCCTAGGCAGCTGGATGAGGAGGGCTGGGCGGAGGTCAGGAAGCAGCTGCGGGAGTTCGCACGCACCACCCAGGTAAAGGCCTGGAATAGCCCACACGAAAAAAAGCTTATCCCTTACCCACCTCTCAAGGACGTGCCTGACATGCCCGAGGACCTGTCCTTGGACTAGCTGACCGGGGGTGGGACTAGATGACCTTTAAAGGTCCCGTCCAACACAACACATTCTGTGACTCCATGAGTCTATGTCATCTGCAGGTCAAGGTAGGTGCTCCCGCTGCTCCAGGCTGGAGCAGGGAAGCTTTCCTCGGATCCTTGCTGTGGCTTTGGTCTCAGCCCACCAAGTGACACCAGCAGGTCCCCGGCCGGTGACATATCGAGGCTGTAATTCCCTGCGGCTAAAAGCAGAGCAGCCCTTCCCAGCTCGTTGCTGTATCGCTCCCTCTCTCGTTTCAGCACAAGCATTTAGGCCTGTGTATTATAAACTGGGACTGTATTCCACCTGGTTCAGGTCTAGTTTGAATCCCAATCAGCTCCCCAGTCCGGCTCCCGCAGGGTGCAAGGCTGTTTGTGCTGCACCGGGCCATGGGATGGCCCAGAGCCGGGAGAAGAGCTCTCTCCCCCAGCGACGCTGCCCGGCAGCAGCCAGGAAACCCTGCTGACGCTCGGGGGAGCGGGCTTGGCTGAGGGCTGGCTGTCCCAGAGGTGACAGCGGTGGGGAGGAGGGTCGGTGCTGGGATCCCTGCCATGCCGACTGCCACCCGCTGGGAAAAGGGCTTTGCAAACAGAGCAGAACTCAGGTTTCTGTGGGAGACAAGGCTACGGATGTGCTCCCGGTCCGTGTTGTGCCGTCCCCTGTCCACAGGGACTGAGGAAGTGATCCACCCTCCCCTGGGCACGCCTGCACACCTACACTGCGCGGATCTCTGCGGGCAGATAAAGGGAGACGCCAGGGCGGAGAGGCTGGAGCGCGGCACCGGGAGCAGGTCCCGCTCCTGGCTCTGCCGTGCATCCCGGGGGTGAGCTCGGTCGAACACCTCGGCTCCTCCTGGTGCCACGGGGTCACTCTGGCTGAGATGACGCACTTCAGGGCATCCCCCAGCGGCAGAGATCACTAGATGTTATTTTTGTGTGTGTGTGGTTGGACTCGATGATCTCAAAGGCACTTTCCAACCGTGAAGATTCTATGATTCTATCTAGTGCCTACAGACTGGAAAAAAAACAGGAGTTTTTTACCTAAAAGGGAAAGTAATTTCCCTGTGCAACAAACGGCCAGCGTGAAAGCTCTCAGGGCCCGAGATCCCAGTCTGGCGCCCGCTCTGCAGGCTGTCTGCCAAGCCAGTGGGGCGGTGACGGATGGCAGGGCGGGCAGGGGCGGCTGCCCGTCCCGGGGTGTCCCTGTCCCCCGCGCCTGCGCTCCGGGCAGGGAGGCTGCCTGCTCGGCCCCTGCCCGCAGTGTCACCCGCCGCCCTTCCCCGAGCGCATCGCCTTCTCCGTTGCTTCTGTAGCCAAGCGGTGCCGGAGCTGAGCGATGGGGACGCTCTCGGTCTCACCCGGCAGAGAGGGACTGAGCAACTCCAGTCCCATCTCACAGGGCTCCCTGTTTTCTCCACGTTTCCTCGCCCCTCCAGGAGGATTTGGAGCAGGAGAGGAGCCAGCTGCTGACTCGGGCGGTCGTGGCGGAAGAACAGGCGTCGGAGCTGCAGGAATACATAGATAAGCACCTCACCAGGTGAGAGATGGCCGCATCCCCCTTCGTGTCTTCTCTGCTTTGTGCTCCCAGTTTATCTCCCGGGCTAATTGCCGGAGACGTCGCCGTGCCGGCCCCGCTGTTGGCTCCTGACCTCGCCGCTGCCTTCCCACGGCTGGTGTCCGTCCGCCTCCGTCCCTCGCTCCGCGGGGCAGGAGGGGCAGCATCTGGCCCGCTCCGCCGCACGCCTCCTTCCCTGCCGGCTCCCCCACCCTGGGGAGGGAGCTAAGAGAGGGATTGTCTAAAATCTAAAACCTTCCAGCACGGAAGACCATGGAAAGTCTATGGTCCTCTCTCCTTGGCTCATCACGCCCCGAAGCAGGGAGAACCGCTGCTGGGGCAAGGACGGGCGAGCACAAGCTGTTGGAAAAAGGGTCCAACTCCGCGCCTGCCGAAACGCCCCAGCCGGCTCGGCTGTGACCGCAGGGCAGACTCGCGGGCTTGCTGCTGGTACCGTTACCTGGCAGAGCTGGCAACACACGGTTGAGAGGGGATTTTATCAATGCTGATCGATATCTGACGGGGGGGTGTCAGGAGGATGGGGCCAGGCTCTTCCCAGTGGTGCCCAGGGACAGGACAAGGGGGAACGGGCACAAACTGGAGCATGGGAAGTTCCAGCTAAACCTGAGGAGGAACTTCTTTCCCTTGAGGGTGGCAGAGCCCTGGCCCAGGCTGCCCAGAGAGGTGTGGAGTCTCCGTCTCTGGAGACATTCAAACCCGCCTGGAGGCGTTCCTGTGCCCCTGCTCTGGGGGACCAACAGGGTTGGATGAGATGATCTCCGAAGGTCTCTTCCAACCCCTACAATCCCGTTATTCCTTGGGAAAAGCTGTGGTTCTCTATCTGCCGGGGCTCAGACCCCAGCGTGGCTCAGCGCCTGGGCCGGCTGCTCTGCAGGAACCGCCACCGCCCGTCCGTAGCGTGCGGCACACGCGAGGCAAAGAGCACATTTATCGCTCCCGCGTGTCAGCTATCCCTGGGATTGCGACCCACACGGGCAACGACGGCGCTGCTTCTTCCTGGCAGGTACAAGCAGGAGATCCTCCAGTTGAGGAAACTCGCCGACAGCGAGATGCCACGCGCCCTCAGTGCCGGGGCGGCCGATACTCCCAGAGCCAGGAGGACCGTCAGCCACCAGCCGTAACTCGCCACCACAGCACGGCCCGGGGGGAAAGAGCAGGATTTAAAAGGAGGGAGCACTCTGTTGCGTGGGCTGGCCGGGATGAGAATCCTTCCCTGGCTGAGAGCCGGGAGGCGCAGCGAGGGAAACCACGTGGGTGTTCTCAGGCTCAAATTAACAGCACTAAAATGGGACGAGACAACCGCGTCTCGTCTCTCCTCTGACCCCTCAGCTGTAGGGATCCTGCGGGTCCCCCGGCACGTCACGCCTTGGGACACGGGCTCAGGTTCCCAGGCAGCTTTTCCCTGCGGAGCCGGTATCATTCCTGCGATAGCGCTTCTCCTGGCTCAGACCTAGACCACAGTCCAAGGGCGAAATCTGCTCCTGCCTTCGCTCCCCTCTCAGCTCCCAGGAGTTAAGGCCGGGGCTGGCACAAGCTAGACTTTCATCCAAGGGGATGAGCTGCAATTTAAGGTGGGAAAACCCTTTTTTCCTCTCTTTGAGTGGAAAAGGGAATGTTTTATAAGGCGAGCAGGGCCAACCTGGATCCTTCAGCGGGAGGAGAGCTGGAAAAACATCCTCCTGAGCCACCTTCAAAGGGATGGCGCAGCAAAGCCTGGAGCCGGGAACGGCGGCTGCTCTGGCTCCAGGAGCCCTCTGCGGCTCCAAGGCAAAGCAAAAGCCTCAAGGGAAAAACCCTCCAAAGGTTTATTTTGAAAAATTAACTAGAAATAAAGCAGCAAACGTACAGAGAGAGGCACTGGCGATCGAGCCCTTCGATCCTGTGAGAATTCCAGGATTTCTAGGTCTGATTTTCCTCCCCGCTTCGCATCCCCCAAACTTGCCCCCTTGTCTTTGGAAGCCCAGGAGGGGCCACCGCTCTGCACGTCCCCCGGGAAGAAGCCTGGCCCCGCAGCCTTCTGGCCGCTGGCCTGAGCCGATCCCCAGGGCTGGGGAAGCTCTGAACCCTACGGATCCCGAACCTTAACGCCGGCCTTCACCAGGCTGCCGTGAGCCGGGGCGTCCCCCCGCGCCGCCCGCCGCACCTCCTTCATGTCATAGGCCCAGACCTGATCCGGCCCCTGTCCCAGGGAGCTGGTGGGGGTCCAGGAAGGGAAAGGGAAGCGTCCAGCCACCACCCGGGCTTCATCGGGGAGTTCTGCGAGGAGCTTGGCGGCCAGGGGAGGTTTCTGGGGGGGAGAGAGAAAGAGAAAGAGGCAGCCACGGGCCAGGCGGCCGCGGGACGGTCAGGGAGCGGCGGTGCCACCGCGGACGGCGGGGCAGCTTCTCGGCACAGCTTGAAGGTCCCCAAAACCCTTCCGAAACGCGGGGCTGGTACCAGCCCTGGGCGTGGTTGGGATCAGGAGCAAACAAGAAGCCATGGGACAAGAGGAAACGGCCTCAAGTCGCGCCGGGGGAGGTTTAGGATGGATATTAGGGAAAATTTCGTCACCGCAAGGGTTGTCGCGCGTCACAAGCGGCTGGGCGGGGAGGTGATGGAGCCGCCATCCCCAAGGGATTGGAAAGACGGGCAGACGTGGCGCTGAGGGACACGGTTTACAGGGGTGGGCTTGGCAGCGTTAGTTTTACACCCAGACTCGATTATAAGCATCTTTTCCAGCCGAAATGACCCTAAATCTGCGTGGTGCTGAGCACCACCTCACGGCAACGCCCGCTCGGCCTTATTTTTCTCAGGAGTCTCTGCCACCGCCCCAAATCCTTTTCCAGGAAAGCCCTCCCTCGAGCTCGCCGAGAAGAAGTCGGGGCGCGCGGGACTGACTTACCACGCTGGGGGCCAGGAACACGATCACGTTGTAGCAATCGGAAAGGTTCGCCTTAAAAGAGAAGGAAAAGGGGAATGAACGAAGCGAGGGGCAGAGGGGGAGCGGGGAGGGGACGGTCCGAGCATCCCAGCGCCGCGGGGGAGATCTTCTCAACCTGGGAAGGGGCCAAGATGCCCCACAACCTGTGGGAGGGGGATGCGCTGGTGTGACCGGGGAGCTGGGGGTGAAAGCGGAGCCTCTCGGAAAACATCGGCCTCCAGCATCGTCCCAGAACGGCCTTCCCTGCTGGTTTTGCTCCGGTCAGGCTGCGGGTACGTGTCACCAGCTTTAGCAGCACCTCTCCGAAGGCCACCGTGTGTCACCGGCGCCTCAGACGTCGTCTCAAAGCCGCTCTAAGAGGCAGCGCCGATGCCTACGCAGCCGGCAGCCAGCCACCGGCTGCCCAAGACGGCGTTCCCCCTGGAGAAGAGGATGTTTTTTCCGCTTCCTGGGAGCAGCGCGGCTNGATGATCTAGGGCTGTCTATAGGGCCCCCCAGGACCATCCTGGGCTATCTGTAGGGCTACTGAAGGCTGCGTAGGGCCATCTAGGACCATCTAGGACTGTCTATAGGGCTACCTAGGNGAGCCCTCGGCAAAGCCCGCCCGGAGGTGCGGGCCAAACCCTGCTCCTGCCCCAGCCACGGCCAGCGCTGAGCACAGCCAGACCCGCGGGATGCTGTTACCTTCCAGAGATCTTCCTTCAGGAAGGAAACCTTCCCGTGGTACCCAGCCTTCCAGGCCCGGTAGTTGGAGAGACGCAGCAGCCAGGGATTGAGCTCATAGCCAAGGGCCGGGCTGAGACCGCGCTTATAAGCCTCTACCACCTGGAGAGAGAGAGAGAGAGGAGTCCGCAACTAAGGCGAAGCTCGGGGGGAGTTTGGGGCAATGTGGGGGGCAGGGGCTGTCGCCCTGCTCCACTCCCTCCCTCCTGCTGGCCCTCGGGCAGGGCGACCTCCCTCCCCGGCACCTTCCAGCTGC
>VXBO01000263.1:3358-14920 GCA_013400135.1 Rhinoptilus africanus | reverse complement strand
TCGCCCTGACCCAGGGGCAGGACCCTGCCCTTGGCCTGCTTCAACTTCATGAGCTTGGCACCGTCCCACCTCTCCGGCCTGTCCAGGTCCCTCACGATGGCATCCTGTTCCTCTAGCACATCACTGCACCACACAGCTTGGTGTCATGGGCAAACTTGCTGAGGGTGCGCTCAATCCCACTGTCCGTGTCACCACCAAGGACGATAAACAGCACTTATCCCAGTACTGACCCCTGAGGAACGCCACTTGTCACGGGTCACCACTCGGACATTGAGCTGTTGACTGCAACCCTTTAGGTGCAGCCATCACGGGACATTCTTATCCACCGAGCGGTCCATCCATCAAATCCATGTCTCTCCAGTTTAGAGACCAGGATGTTGCGCAGGACAGTCTCTGGTGCTTTGCTCAAGTCCAGAGAGATAATGTCTCTGTGTTCCTTGTGCTGTTTTCCTTCCCAGGGAGGGACGTGGGAGTTTGTCACCTTTAGATCACAGCCTTCATCTCATGTTTTGGGGGAGAGGAAAGTCTCTCCTCATTTCCTAGTCTGTGCATTATGCAGGTGGCCCCGGGATCAAGAATTGTATCGCTGACGTGTTACCAATTTTGGGCAAGATGTTGGAGAACATGAAAGCTGAACCCCTTCACCTCTGCCACCGGCTGGACAAAGAGACCACGGGCGTGATGGTGCTGGCGCGGAACAAGGAGGTGGCGGAGAAGATCCGGGTTCTTTTCAAAACTCGTCAGGTGGAGAAGATCTACTGGTAGGAAAGGTTTGGGAGGAGAAGTGGCTTTGAAGGGCCCGTAGAGTTTGAAGAAGGGGTGAAGGAACAAGTCACCAGGGTGTGGGGCTTTGTGGAAGTGGTGGGTGTTGGCTTTTCTTCCCTTAAGCATCCTTTTACTGGGCTGGGTTGTAGGGAGAGGGGATGAGGGGAGGGTTCCCTTCCTGCTGGAGCGATGCCCCACAGACCTCTGGTTTCCCTCCCCAGGGCAATTAGCCTGGGGGACCCAGACCCTGCTGAGGGCATCGTGGAGATCCCCATCGTGGAGAAGGAGGTGCAGAGCCACCAGTCACACTACAAGGTGAACCACCTCTTCTCCGGGCCACCATTTTGGCCTCGCGCTCCCCAGAACCCCCCTCCTGCCTTTCCACTGGCTCACCCTCTCGCTGCTGTTCAGATGACGCTGGCCCCCAACTATCGCCTGTCTCCAGAGGATGGAAAGGTGGTGAAAATCCGCAAGAACCGCAATGCCGAAAGCGCTGTGACGCGCTACCGCTGTCTGGCCAGCTCCTCCGCCTGCTCGCTGCTGGAGCTCCAGCCCATCACGGGTGAGGCCTGGCCGGGTGTCCCCAGGGTTGTGTTGGCCGCTGGATCCACTTTCCGTGTGACTTGGCAGCCAAGACCAGTGCCAGGAATGCATCGTTAGACACAACTGAAATCCTTTTTTTGGGCCAAGGCTCTGGGAATAAGCCGTCCCGGAGCGATGGTTTCCTGCCAGGCTGCTCTCCAGCTGCCGGTGATTTTGTCATGGGATTATCCGGCACTGAGGTTGCGGGGTGGGAGCCTGGTGCGACTGGTTGTCACGTCTCTCCTCTTTGCCTTCCCTCCTCAGGGGTGAAGCACCAGATCCGGGTTCACCTGGCCTACGGGTTGGGGTGCCCCATCCTGGGAGATCACAAGTATTCACACTGGAGTAAGCTGGCACCGCAGGTGAGGCAGGTCCTGGGCCAAGGGTGGGGATCCAAGGCTGGGTGGCCCCTTTGTGTCCCCCAGCTCCCCCTGGGCCAGGGTTTTCAAGGCCCAGCTGAAGAGATGGGGTTGTGGAAGGGACGTTTTTCTGTCCTCACTGCAGAAGCTTCCTAAAATCACCTTGAAGAGGCTAAAGCTGGAGCAGAGCAAGGCTCGCCACCTCCCCCTCCACCTCCACGCCTACCGGCTCTCCTTGCCCCTGGGCCAGCGGATAGACCTCGTCTGCAAGCCGCCCCTCTTCTTCCAAAAGACTCTGAAGAAGCTGGAGCTGGATGTCACTAACGAGTGATGAGGCAGGACCGTCCATCTCTGCACCTCCAGCGCATGGCAGCGTGGGTCTGGCTGGTCTGCAGCGGTGTCTGCCTTGGAGCCGGTGGTGCGATGAAGTCTGCGGCCTCGGCCGCTTGCCAGGGACCTCCTGTGTGGGTCCTGGTGTTGATGACTTCAAACTAGGTACCTGCGTGTGCTTCCTGCCCCGATTTGGTGCAGGAAAGTGGTTGGGTGTGCTGAAGAACCTCCTGTCTGTACAAATGGGGCCATGTAGGAACTGGGTTTTGCTCGATCTGTGTTTTGAACTTTGAGCAATAAAGATCCAGTTCCCGCCGAGGTGAAGGGTTGGTGTCTCTCTGTGCTCAGGCGGATCTCAGTCCCCGGGCAGGTTTGAGCGTGCCTGGGTGCAGTCCCTCCCGGCTTGAGGGCCATCGCTCGCCCCTCCAGAGCTGTTCAGCAGTCTCTCCCTCGTATCCTGGCACTCCACGCTCAAATTTGGAGACTCCCTTCATTTGAAAATCCATCGAAAGTGCAATTTGGCAGCAGCTGTGGGGGTTTTGTGCTGCGCCGAGAGACTGCGCTTGGAGTTCCTCTGCTCAGCTTGGCCAAGCAGCTCCGGGACTCCCTCCACTCTGCGCTGCCAGCAGTGTCAGCGTGGGTTTTTGGGGAGCGACTAAGCTGCCGGGAAAAACTTCATCCCACTGCTCCTTCCAATTTCTCTATTGCTTATTCTGGATCCCGTTATTGGGATCCCTCTCCCTCGGGAGCTTTTCTTGGAGCCAGGTTCCTTCCCCCTGTGTCCCAAGAGCGGGGTGAGGAAAGAGACTGAAAAACTGGGGAACTGCAGCCGATGTTCTGCCTCAAAATTACAGCCACCAGCGTTCAGTGTCTCTTGGCCTGTCCCCAAAAGCTCGGGGCTGGCGGCAGGACTTTGCCCAGCCCCTCCAGCTGGTTTGGGTGCAGGAAAGGGCTCTTTGTACCCAACGGGGCCACCGTGTACCTGGCTGAGGCTCCTCAGTAGGGTAATGCCCTGTCCCCTGCATCCCCACACCTCACGCGGGGCGAAAATAGCCAGGGAGCCCCACGCCCCTCGAGCGCACCCCCAGAAATACCTCTGCTTATGAGAGAGGGACGTAAAACCACGAGGAGCCGGGGAGCGGCTGCGGCTGGGGAGGAGCGCTGCCTTCCCAGCCCGGTGCTGTGGCTGCTGGTTTGGGTTTTTTTTTTCTATTTTGGGGCGTGCTATTTGCGAAAAGGCTTCCCCCTGTAATTACCAGTCAATTTAACGCACCGTTTAAGCTGTCATTTACAGTTGCCTGGTACCGAGCGCCTGGCAAGCGATGCCTTCAGCCCTACAAAGTTGCTTCTCGAGCTGGTCACGCCTCAGACGACACCAGAGCCCCCGGGCAGCAGCAGCGGTCGCCGTTGTCTCCTCTTCCACGATAGAAAAATGTCCCTCTCGCACACAGCCGCTGAGTACATGCTCTCCGATGCTCTCCTCCCAGATCCCGGCGGTTCCCGAGCCAAGGGCCTGCGGTTGGAGCTGCCGAGTGATCGCCTGCTGAAGTTCGTCACCGTGGGGCTGCCCCTTTTCCTCGTCTCACTGGCTTTCGCCCGGGAGTTCTCTGCCGGTGAGTCGCAGCTTTTGCAACAGGGATATTCGGGTTGCAGGGGATTGCTGGCGGCTTTTCGGCTATCGCTGCGAAACCGTCGTGGTCGAAGGCGGGGCAGCCTGGAAATCCCATTTGAGGAACCATTCTGTCTCAGGGATGTTTATTGATTGTTTTTAATGGATTATTGGTCGCCGGGAAAGCCCGGGAATGGCCGTGCTAAACCCCAGGACCAGAGGTGAATCGATGCCCTGCCTCAGTTGCTTGTCCCCAGCACCTTTGGGTGCTGCAGGGTTGTTTCTGAGGAGGAGGAGGAGGGTGCCAGCAGAGCGGCTGAAGGAATACATCCCGCTGGGTTCGCTGGGCAGCACAAAGGGTTGCATTGATGCTGCATCGTGGCTTCAGGCTAAATCTGGCCTTGGCCAATGTCCCGCTGCTGCCCCTGCGGATTTGGTTTGACTCCACTTTCTGACCAGTCTCTAATTCCCATCATGCTCAAAGGTTTGTGTTTAGGAAGCGACAGAAAAGTCCTTGCTGGAAAACACCGAGGGGGGGGTGGGGTGGAAGGGACAGCTACAAAACGACTGTGAAAAAGGCCTTTTTAATTCAAAGTGACGCTTTAGATGTAGTCACCCTCCTGCAACACGTCAGCACCTGGCTGGGGCGCGCTGGCCCGCGCTCGCTGGACCTCCAGGGCTGAGGCTCCCCCTTCTCCTCACCCTAGGCTCGCAGATCAGCTGCTTCTCTCCCACCAACTTCACGGGGAAGCAGTCCGCCTACGTGGACACGGCTTGCTGGGACTCCCTCCTCCACCATGGCTTCGACACGGAGGGACACGCTGTCACCAAGTCCCTCTGGGCTCTCAAGGTATGGGTCCCACCTGGGCGCGCAGCAGAAGTGAAGCAACTCGGCGCCGCTTAACGCCTGCTTGTCCCCTCTGCTCAGGTCTTCCCCTACTCGCTGCTGGTGGTGGCGGTGCTCATGTACCTGCCCTACCTGCTGTGGCGTTACGCGGCCGCCCCCGCCCTCCACTCCGACCTCCTCTTCATCATTGATGAGCTGGACAAATCCTACAACCGCTCCGTGCGCCTGGTGCAGCACATGAGGAAGGTCCAGCAGGCCAGTGCCGAGCCGGAGCGATTCTGGGAGGAATATGAGAGGTAAGGCCTCTTGCCAGCCGCGACTGGTCACCGCGTTCTTCCCAAGTCCCTCCACGTAGCGTGGCTGTGGCCACATTCAGGATGGACTTTGGCGAAGTGACTTGATTTTGGGGGGTGGCTCTAAGTCCCCGCTGTGTCCCCTCTGCCCCCAGGGCCCGCCGGGAGAGGTATTTTGAGTTCCCGTTGCTGGAGCGTTACCTCACCTGCAAGCAGCACGCCCACTCCCTGGTGTTCATCTACATCCTGAGGAACCTGCTGCTGCTCTTGTTCTTGGCTGCCACCTGCCTCTACCTGGTCTTCCTCCACCTCAACATCTTCTTCCAGGATGAGTTCAGCTGCTCCATCAAGACGGGGCTGCTCCAGGAGGAGCCCCACATCCCCCCGCTCATCCCCTGCAAGCTGGTCTTCTTCTCCGTCTTCCAGCTCATCAGCCTCTCGGTCGGTGGCGTCTACGTCCTCCTCATGCCCGTCGTCATCTACAATGCCCTGCAGCTCTGCCAGTGGGACAAGGGGCTGCTCTCTGTCTATGAGATGCTGCCCGCCTTTGACCTCCTCAGCCGCAAGATGCTCACCTGCCCCGTCAACGACCTCAACGTCATCCTCCTCTTCCTCCGGGCCAACATCTCCGAGCTGACCTCCTTCGGCCGCCTCAACGCCGTCAGTGCCTTGAGGGAAGCCACCGCCAACAAGGAGGACATCGACACCGTCGTCGACTTCATGACGCTGCTGGCCGGGCTGGAGACCACCAAGCCCAAACCCTCCGAGGCCGACGGCAGCATGTCCCTCCCCAATGGCAGGGCTCTAGGTAAGCTTTTTCGGTAGAGAATTCTTCGCTCTCCTCAGCTCCTCCACAGCCAGATCCCACCCGGGGGTGAGGCTGGATCCATCCAGCGTGGCCCTAATCCCTTTGCTAAGACCTTGAGGTTTTTGGGGGAGAGCTGGGGGGCTGCCGGGGGGGGAAGCCTACGGCTCCGTTTGCAGCCGGGAATGGGTTCTGGCAGGCGGGATGTGATGCTACTGCAAGCCCACGCGTGGGCAGGGGTTGCTATGGGAACGGAAAGCGGAGAGCTTGCAGCTCAAATCCAGGCTCTGGGCAAACTGGGGGGCCGGGGGGGGGGTCCCCATTTTTGGCAGAGAGAGCAGCACAGCCTGCTGGGAGTGGGGAGCTTTAAATCCGGGGGGGGCTGCTGCCAAGGATGTGGTCTCCAGGGGATCCTCGACCTGGCAGGGTGGGAGCCAGGCCGCCTGGGCTCCTTTCCTGGCCCTGGATCCAGCCTGAGGGCTGTGGTTTTTAACAGAAACACCCAGATTGAGCTGTATTTAGCATCCTGGTTGGCATGGCAACCACAGGGCTAGCACAACTGGCTCTCGGGCTAGTCACACACTGGCAGAGAAAGTCTAAGATTCCAGTTTACCATTGCCCAGTTAATTAACTTTTGCCTTTTCTTCCCCGCCTTGCCCAGAAATGAAGCCTGGAGTGGAGGCGATGGGAAGAGCCTCCCGGGACTCACTTGGCTCTGCCTGACCCCTCGGGACCTGCCCATTTGGTCTATTGGGATCCAGTTTGATCCAATTCCTTCTTGTCAGTGGTCGCTCGAGCGCATTAAACTCTGGTTTTGATACAGCCTGGTGGGGTGACGTCTGTAACGCGACAGCGGCAGCCGGGCTGAGCTCTTCCTGTATTTGGGGTTCCCCTTCTTACGTAAGATTTTCCAGCCAAAAAAAGGCTAAACGGTCATTTTTTGTGTGCAGAGACCCTCTCAGATGTCTCATTCTGAGCGCTGGCTGCCACACCGTGCCTCTTCAACACAAATTTCCCTGCTGATATGGCAGGAGGCGGGGAATGGAGGACTAAGGGATGCTCCTCTGAAGGGAAAAAAGGACCCAAGAATAAAACGAGCTGGGTTATCACCTATTTATTAGCGCAGGGAGGTGGAAGGCCACAAAGCAACGTGCCCTCCGCAGCCCCATGGCCCAGCCCCAGCCTTTGCCCTTGCTTGTGGGGTGTTTTTTGGCAGAGGTTCTCCCTTCCCGTCCCCACCCCACAGAGGGAGGCTGGTCCCTGCATCCTGCCAGCACCCTGCCAGAGGCCCCTGGGGGTGCCGGGGGGACAGGACCAGTTCTGCGGGCAGGGGGGAGCAGCAGTGAGGGGTTGAACTCCCATCCCTGTGTCCTGCTCCTTCTCTTAACATAACTTCTCATAAATTTCATTTGAAATTGGCTTGCTTTATTATTTTTATCTTTTCCCCTGCAGCCTTGACTTCAGGCCAAAGAGGAGCAGGAAAGCGTTTAATTAGTAAGACAGTAATCAAGCCAGCCGCCTCCCCGCATCGGAAAGGCACGATGCCAGCAGCCCCGAGCGGCTTTGCGAAAGGTCTGAGCTCCTTCCACCGTCCCCTCGCCTAAATCCCCCTGGAGAAGCCAGAGCTGGGGAGGAGGAGCAGCTCCCTCCCTCCGGCGGGTTTGGGGCGCCCCGGGGTTTTCCCTATGGGCAGGGTGTCCAGGAGGAAGGGGGGTGCGGGCAGCCCCCGGGTGTTGTAGAGGGCGCAGGACTGGTACTCGCAGGGCCACTCAGCCCAGGCGTAGCGCAGGGCCAGCACCAGCGTCCCGCAGCCGGCCAGGGCCAGCGTCACCGTGTGGGACCCCACCGCCACCACGGGTGCTGGCAGCCACCCGCAGGGTGTAGAGCAGCAGACCTGGGTGGGGGAGAAACCTCCATCAAGGTGGGCTTCCCTCTTCCAGCCCCGGGGGGGAAGCTTTCCCCTCCCCTCACCTCAAACGCCCGCGTGTCCCTCTGACGGCAGACGAGCTCCTGGCTGTAGGTGAGGTTCAGCAGACCCCTGGTCACCTCCAGGACAGCCCGGGTGGGATACGGCCCCTGGAAAACCAGGTCTTTCTCCCCGTACGCCACAGCCCTGGCGCCCAGCTGCAGCCGGTGGGCCACGTTCTGCTTGTCCCGGGGGTGGATGCTGCGGAGGAAGAGGAGGGAGGGGTGGGGTTGGTAGCTGACAGCTTTGTCCCTGCGTCCCCACCGCCTGGGACTCGCCTGCCGTAGGGCGAGCGCTCATCGCACAGATCCATGGCCACGGCCATGAAGGTGCTGGGCATCCTGGCGTTGGGGACAACCCCCAGATCAGCCGTTTGGTGCCAGCGGAGACGGGCGAAGCTGTCGTTGGGGCTCTGCCGGCGATAGGTGGACAACTGCAAGGCAGAGAAAGGGGTGGAACTGGGGAGGCGGCGCAGCCATTGCTCCCAAAACCAGCCGCTGCGGTCCCTACCTGGGATTTGGCATGCCGGAAGGATTTGTCCATGTGTTTACAGCATCCTCTCCCTCCCACTGGCTTGGAAGTGCAAACAGATGGACAAAAACCTCCCCGAGCGCCACGCAGCCGTCCCCACAGCATCCTGCCCTTTGTCCCCCCTCACCTGCACGAAGCCGAAGGGGAGGAGTGGCTGTGTCTGCCCGGCCGATCCGGCATGGAAAGCCCGGCACCAGTCAGCGATGAGCGCGGGGAAGGTGCAGTTGTACAGGTCTGTGTGCAGCAAGGTGTTGGCCTCACCTGGCCCCAAAAGAGAGGGGTTAGTGGGACAGCGGGGGGCTGCTCCGTGCTGGGGGGGTGTGAAAAATTGGGGAGAGGGCTTACCCTGGTACCAAGCGACACCCCGCAGCGTCATGTTGAGCAGCGGGTGGATCATGGCGTTCCAGAGCACGGAGGGTGTTTGCGGGCCGGAGAGATGGTGGTGCGGGGAGATGCTGGAGGCCAAAGCTGGGCTTGAGGGGGTGCAAAGTGCAGGCTGGAGTTCCAGGAGCAAAGCTCACGTGGGCAAAGCAAATGCTGCCCAAAACAGGGATCCCTGTGGTGTCCCCCCCCCCCCGGAGATGTGCCTCATGTTCTTGGCACAGGAGGGGATTTTACCCAGAGTGGGTAAAACGATGCATGGAGGGGACAGTGGGACTCTGGGAGAGGCGGCAGGATGGGAAGGGGGTGAGGATCCCCCCCAAAAGCCACATGGTGCAGGGCGGGAGGTGTTTCCACCACTTCTCTCACCTCCCCCCATCCTCCGGGAGCCCGCAGGCCTGCAGAGCCCCTCGGGAGGACCAGGCTTCAATGGGGGTGCCCCCCCAGGCCGCCTCCACCAGCCCGACAGGGTACCCCAGAGCCTCGTAGAGGTAACGCCCCAACAGCCAGCAGACGGCCGAGAAGTAGGTGAAATTCCCATGGCCCAGGTTTTCTGTTCAAGAAACAGCGAGCTGCAAAGTGGCGAAAAAGGGGGGATAAAAGCCATTTCCAGGCTTTTATTTTTGGAGGCACGTTGCACTCACCGGCCGTCGGGATGGACCACGGCAAGTCGATGCGCTCCAGGTCCTCCAGCTCCACGTCAGAGCGGGCGGGTGCCGCGGCGAAGACGCGGACATAGGGGTAGTGAGCGGCGTGGGCGAGCTCCCGGCTGGCATTGATGATCTAGGGAAGGGCCGGGAGCGCGGGAGGCGCTTCCATCCCTGCCTGATCCCTGCCCGAGCCGGCAGGATGGGGCTGTGCCGTAGGGGCTTACCTGCAAGACTGTCATCGCCATGTTGCTCTGCCCGCTGCAAAGCCAGACGTCCCCAAAGTAGATGTCCCTCAGCGTCACGTTCTCTGAGCCTTGCCTGGCTGTCAGCGCGTAGGGACCACCCTGATCCATAGGGTCCAGGACAGTTGTCCATGTCCCAGAAGGTCCTGGAAGAAGATGGTGCTTATCTTTCACAATCCCTACGAAGACCTCAAGACCATCATAAAGAGGTGGGATGAGTGGCCAGCAACCAGCGGGGATGGAGAGGCTGCGAGGGAAAACTTCCCCACCGTGGAGCTGGGCTGGGGAAACCAATTTTGGAAGCTCCCCGCCATCCCAGGGCCTTTCCTCCTGCAGGATCTTAGGGGTTAAAAAGAAAATCTCAAAGACAAATGTGTGTCAGAGCAGAAGCTGCTGGGAGGAACCGGGATTACAGGAGCAGCTTGGTGTGTGTGACACCGAGATGTCTCCAGCTAATTTTAGAGGCGCTGAATCGAGGCGTAAAGATATTCTGCTGGAATTTAGTGTGGATTTTCTGGCCCGGCTGGGTCTGGATCCTGCAGATCTCCCGGTAGCGGCAGATCGCTGCTCTCTCACAAGACGCCTCAGGGTTCTCTAGCTCATGGAGGAGCCCTTTAGGCAGCAGTTTCACCCCCAAAAAGGTGAGCACCAGCCCCCCGAATCACTAGGCAGGGAACCAGGCAACCAAAGGAGATCTGAAGTGCCTCCAAGTTCCCCCAGCTTCGATGAAATGTCCTTCAGGGCTTCGAGATCCTCCGAGGGGGGGTTATACATCAAAATAAAAAGCAGCCAAGAGATTTCCCTGGAGATGGTTTTGAGAGGGAGAAGAGCGAAATCCCCCCCCGCTCCCCTCGGCAGCCTCAGCGCTGGGCTCCAGCCCACGCCGTGCCACCCACCCCCGCGGCAGCTCGGCTCCTGCATCCTGCTGGTGGGAAACCGAAGTGAGCAAAGGCCGGCGTTGGCGGGGAAGGGATTGGCTGAACCCCTCCCAGATCTCCTGAAGAAGGGGAAAGAGCAGCCCCGGGCAGGCACGAGATGGAGATGGCACTGTCACCTCTGCAACCCCACCCCACCAGCAGGTCCCGTTTGGCTCCTCGGCCACCAAACCCACCAGCCTCAGTTGCCCAGCGAGGAACCAGGACCGACCTTTAACTCCCACCATCTTCTCCATGACGATGAGGCCACTGTCCTTGGAGAGGACCACGGTCACGGTGGCCCCCGGCTCCCCGTAGCCCCACACCACGGCCCCCGCCGGCTCCTTCTGCAGCACCATGTGGTCGCCATAGTAGGACGCGAAGCCAAGCATCGCCCCTGGGATCGACAGAGAGCACAAACGTCACCTCCAAGAGGCCAAAAGCAACCCCTCTTAAACACAGACTATTTCAGGTCCCGCTTAATTTGTAGCTTCCTTCACTCCTGCTCAACCTTAAGGTGGTTAAAAGCATCGAGGAGCTGAAGAAGCGCCAGGATTTAAAGTCCCCAGGAGAAGGAAGTCACCTCCCAAAGCACAGGAGCTTGTATCACAAAGTTTGGATACAGATTTCAGTAAAAATTTCTTCTAAAAACCATACCGGAGCATCTCCGCCAGCCCAGCCTTGCTAATCAATATGTTCTGACATATTTTTTTTTCCCCTTGCAAAAAAAGTTTGGCGAGCAGTCGGATGGGAAACACCGGGCAAAAAGGCGCCTTCAGCAGGGAGGGAAGCAGAGGTCTCGTCCCCGGCACCCTCAAAAGCCCCATTTTTTTGGGGTGTGAAAATAAAACCACGCTGGCAATGGGTTTGGGGCCACATTTGCGGGGCACGGAGAGGCGACGTGGGCGGTGAGCCCCGTTGTAGCCATGGAACCAGGGCTCCCCTCCACAGCGCATCCCAGGCTGGTTTTAACGAAGGAAAGAAACCATGTCCTCGGCCTCTCCGGAATCAGCCGCAGCGCTGCTCCCACCCTCTCATGCGATGAGGCTCCGGGAAGGACAAGTTACATAAAAAAAACGAGTCGGAGGAGAAGGAAAAAAAATAAAAAAATAAACCCCGAGACGCTGGGGAAGGGACTGGAGGCTATAAAAAGCGGCTGGGAGGAGGGAAGGGAGGAGAGCCCACGAGACGCCGCCGAGGAGCTGCATGCGACTCCCGCCTTACGTAAAGCATCGTCCCACGGTGGCAGCGACGTGCCAAGGCTGTTGAAGGGGGTCTGGGGAGGGGG
>VXBO01000258.1:645-12369 GCA_013400135.1 Rhinoptilus africanus | reverse complement strand
CTGTGAGCGCACATTGCTGGCTCATATTGAGCTTCTCATCCACCAGCACCCTCATGTCCTCCTCCTCAGAGCTGCTCTCATTACATTCTCTGCTCAGACTGTATTTATGGTTGGAATTGCCCCGACTCATGTGCAGGACCTTGTATTGGTTGAATTTCATGAGGTTTACACAGGCCCACCTCTTAGACTTGTCAAGGTCCCTCCTGATGGCATCCCTTCTCTCCAACGTGTTGATGGCACCACGCAGCTTGGTATTGTTGGCAGACTTGCTGAGGGTGCTGACAACTGTCCATGTTGCCGACAAAGATGTTAAACAGCACTAGTCTCAGTACTGAACCCTGAAAAAGGCTAATTAAGGTCCATTTGAATGGGCTCTTTAGTCTGTTGTAAGAGAATAGGTTCACTGTAATTTTTCATTAGCTTACTACAGTTAGAACTAATTAAATTCCCTAATTAATATGGGCAATTTTATTAAGGTTACTTGCTCCCCATCCCCCACCTCTTGAATCGAAAGTGCGTCTTTCTGTTCTGCAAAAGTAGATGAAAACTGAAAGGTGCTAAGAGCAAGAGTGCTTCAAGTTATCAGTTTCTCTGGGGAGTATAGAGGACTTGGGAATTTGCTGTGTTTGAAACAAGTTCTTGAGCAAGACTGAAATGCATTCTCTTTTGTACTTTTTTACTGAACGTTGTGTTTTGCAGACTATACTTGAATATGCAAAACTGCTATGCAAAACTGCTATGCAAGAGGCTTGCCAATAGGATTCAGCTCTTAAGCAATCAAATGCTGCATCTGCTTCATTCTGAAGAACAAGAAAATTGTATGAAACGCTTAAAAGGGCTCTAACCATTAGAGATGTATCGGGGTTATGTTTTTCAGATAATAAAGTGGAAACTACCCGTTATCAGGAGCTGGATCTGTTTTCCTGAGTAGTGTGATTTCTCTTTTCATGCCAATGGATATCAAAAGGAGTATGATGGTCAATGCACAGTAATGAATAATTGCTTCGATAATCGTTCACAGGACAATGGTTCTTCTGGAATGGATCAAATACATTGGTGCAGTAGGGAAAATAGTAGTTTGTTTCTGAAGGGTGGCAGGAAAGGACTGATCCATGAAAACCAGAACTGATGTGTATTGTTGAGGAGTTAAGCAGGCTACATGTATTTCTTTTTCTTAAGCTGGATGGGTTGGTTGCCCCTACAGTTTTGCAGGAAGTCATGCCTACTTTTTTATGAATAGATGGTGATGGTGCAATTTCCTGTTAACTGGAAGAAGTGGAGGGACTAGCAGAAGAATTTGTATCTTTTTTATGGTGGCAGACCACCTTCAGTATTCGTTGACAGGAAGGCCTGCCTTTGCCTACAGTGTTTCTGGGACTGCAGAACATAAGCATCGTGGGTCTGCCGTGGGGTAGCCACACTGTAAAGCTGCTGAACAGAGGTCTTTTCTCATTTGTCCCTAATTCTCCTGATCATCTTGCCCAGACTATTGATAGTGTCCTGTGCTTAAGGGGGTATGTAGAATGAAGATGTAGAGAGTTTTCTTTATACTGATGGTTTTGCAAAATGCTCTTGTTTTTTAAGTCATGTTTTTTGTATGGAGAAAAAACCCGAACTATTTATATTTCAGTTAGGCTACTGCTCTTGCATACCTGCAGATGTCAACAAAACTACTTGAGAGGATTCCATCTGGTCACACTGTGCAGGTTGCAGGCTTTCAAATGCCAGCCTTTGCATGGCCATCTAGACTTCAGTGCTTTCCTCTGGAACTTTTCTTATGTAAGTATGGCTAGCCCTTCTCTGTTGCGAATACAAAGATTTGAATCTCAACTTCCTATGCTGATGTTATGACACCTAGATCAAATAGTGTTGGCACTTGCTGTTTTCAGAGGCACTGATTAGTAATCTACCTTTATTTTGATGTGATGTTTAGGAAAGCATTGAAACTTTTTTTTTTTTTGCTTATAATGGGGTGAAAACTCAAAATTCCTGCTGATACAGTAGAGAAAGCAGGTAGAGGAAGGGATGAGATCACCCTTGGACTATTACACAATGTTCTAATGCCTGGATTACTTAAGTGACATCACAGGTTTGTGGCTGTGGAATACTGCTATGACAGTCAAGTTCATCAAGATCAGTCAAGGACCAGATTCTGTCTATTTTCATCGCTTAAAGTACTTGTTAAGTATGGGCAATTTTGCTGTTGCTTCATTTCCAAGTTGATTTCAGGCCTTTTCCTTCAAGTTAAAGTCTATCAGATTACAGTTTGTATCCATCCTGTATTAGGAGGGGAGGATCATAATCACCTCCTTAAAGGGAGAGGTCCACAGCCTTCCTGTAGTTAGTAAGCTTGAAGATTGGTCAAAAATTTGTATGCATGTAAGACGTTAAGTGGTGGTGAGCTTTGTAAACAAAGTTCCTATCTATCCTTTGCAAGTATGTTACCTTGCAAGAACAATGATTTACTTCTAAACTTAAATAATTGCCTGAGTAAGGCAACTTGATTAACAGTCTTGCTAGCCTGGTTAATAGATCATACTACTTGTAAGAGTTGGGAGGAAGGGTGGATGGTTCTCTAACACAGACAGGCACACACACGAAATACAAGGTGATGGCAGAGACGTAGCTGGCTAACTCTTCAGTTGACATGTTAATTGTAACTATAAACTACTTCTTTTTAAAATTGTTCCACTCTAATCAAAGTACAACGGACTTTAATTTCACCTTAAGATAACATTAATGCTCTGTGTTTTAGTGCAGTCTCTTTTAAAATCTCTGGAAGTGGATGCCAAAAGCATTTGCTGCTATATTTTAAATTTGTAATTGTAGAGAAGGTAATATAGTCAAAGCATTTAAGTTTTGGTCTCTTGGCTGCAAACTTGAAAAGGATTTCCTTTCATTGAGGCAAGTAACCAATAGTTGAAGCTGTTCATGTTTGATTCCAAGGGAATCCTGAGCTTTAAGAACAGATCATGTTTTATCTCAGTAATTTATCTCAGGTTGCTCTAGGTGACTGCTGGGTGCCATTTAATGGGTTAGTAGGCTTTTTTAGCTTATGACTGTAAAGGTACTGCAAAGTAGCAGCATGTGATGTGTGCTTTAAACAAGGAGTAGGAATTATGAATTCTGTTAGCAAATTTGCTATAATTCATTTCTGGTTTAAAATCAAGCAGTAAAGCACCTAATAGGACCACTGAATTTTCTGAACTGCTGTCAACAGCTAGCCACTGCACAATAACTAGTGGTGTTCCCTGAAAGCGTGTGGGTTTTGAGTTTGTTTTTCAAAGAGAATGCTAAGAAGGGGGTTAGGCAGACCGCGATGCCTTGAACTTGTCTTCTACCATGTTTTCTTTTGCATGTACTACCTGACTGGGTTTTTCCACTGGTAGCAATACTAATCACTGGAGCTTCCCATCTAACTCCTGAATAATCTGAACACACAAATCTATTTTGCTAGTTTGGCAAGTTTGTTTTTAACTAGCCAATTACCAGAAATTTATAAATCATTTCAGGTGTCTGTGGAAGATACTCTTTTTATGAGTAGCCATCTTTAACTGAAAGGTAACTGTGTTCACTTCGATTACCACCCTGTTTGAAGTACTAAAGATTCAGACTTTTACATCTGTTGATGAAATGTAAATTAGTGATGTGATTAAGATGTAGGAGGTGGTGACCTGCTTTATTTTTAGAATTTGCCATTTCACTGCTTTTTGGTCTGAAGGAGAGCTGTAACAGAGCATTAATTGAGAACTTGACACATTAGTTCTTAAGTTCCCACACTAACTCATGATGACCCTGTCACAATCCTTAACCCAGCAGAGGAGTGGTGAGAAAGAAGCAGAACTGCATACAGTATTTAAAGTTTAGGTGTATGATAAACTTTTTTTTTTTTTTTTGTGCTTGATGTGCTTATTACAGAATAATTTTTCCAGTTTTATAATCTTTTCTCTTCCAAGTGTTACTGTGTAACACTGATAATTTTATGAAAGTATTTAGGGTAGGCCAGAAAGAGAATTCTTTCAAGGGTAGTGAGAGATGGGCACAGTATAACTTTTTTCCTTGTTACTTTGTTTTCATAGGCATAGAATTTCAGTTGTGTTAATTTCCAATTCCTATGTCTTAACAGAATTGTTCTGTATTGTTTGATAGGTCTAAATAGCAAAATGCCTTTCTTAATAAGTAACTATTTCACTCAGAGATTGGTATTTTCAGGTGGATATTGATATTTACTGTATAGTTCTGGGGTTTTTAATGGGAAGGAGGCTTAGGTAAATTCATTTTGGCATGAATTAAAGCAACAAGGGTATCTAACAAAGCTTTAGAGATAGCACTTCTGATGCAGATCATTATAGGAAAGAAAATAGCTGTTTGTCAACAACAATATTGCTAGTGTTACTAGCTTACAAAATAGACTGTTCTTGCCAGTACTGACTGTCCCTTAAAAGAGTGTTATGTAGAGGAAGTCACTAAAAAAGTAATTGTCTAGAATACTTAGAGCTGTTTATTTAATTTGCAAAAAAACCCACTTGGAAACTGTCAGACCTGGCAGGGGTGTTTTTCAAACTTGGTATAAAAACTCGCTGTGATTTTTTTTTTTGTTAGTCTACGGAGCAAAGTTAACAACAGTGTCTCAGCCATTTTGAACAGTGGTTGGTTGAAAAAATGGTTACAAACAATAGTCAGCATCATCAGATGAAGTCCAAGACTGGTAAGAACTTACTTTTCCTCGCATATTTAAGTACTGAAATACTTTGTATTCTCAGTCAGACAACCAAATTTGAGACTTCTCTTGATAAAGTGTTAATCACAGGACTCTCTTGTGTCCCTGGACAACAATATGCTTGAAATCATTCCACAGAGATGTAAATATTTGGGAAAGGAAGCTCAGTGCTTTTGGTTTCTCTCACCACTGGTTAGATAAAAGTTTTAAAACATAATAACAGCTTATCAAAGACCCTTAGGCGCAAACTGTGACTATTATGACTATGAACATTAGCATGCTGCTAAAGCAGTGTTTCAAGAACAGATATGTTTGATACAGTTTAGTGTTCTACAGTCAACATTTAATAGCTGGCTTATTCTGTGATAGTACAATATCACACTTAAATATATTTGTACCAGTACAAACTGTTTTCAGAAGTTGTCACTGCTGCATCAGAGGTAAACACCTATGTCAGCAGGACTATTTTGTGCATTTATTCTGTGCATACAATACAGGTAGCACTTCTTAAACCTTTTATTCAGATCATTAGAAATGTCACAGGTGAGGTGGGAGGAAGAATCTGAAAGTTCATTGCGGAAGGGAAAAGTGGAAAGCTTGCTCATCCAAGAAAAGATACGTAGTCTTTAAAAATCATGAAAAGTACTACCATCTTCTGGGGTAAAACGTTAAGTAATTCTGCTGCTTTTTGATACCTTTCTTTAGTCTGTCATTTTTATTTTATTCACACTCTGGCTAAAGTATATTTGAACTAGAAAAGCAAAAGCAAACGTTCAGAAGCTTTTCCTCCATGTATGTTTTGAGCTGTGTTAACTCTGAAACCCTTCTGTACTGCCAAGTTTTGTAGTTGAGTAGCTGTAATCTTAACTGTGTGCAGCTATGGAGTTTGGCTCTTTAGGAATATAATCTCTACGAGTAATGATTCTTCCACTGTTAAGGCAGTTGGCATGCTACAGCTGGATCAATACATTTTAGTGGTTGCTTCCTTCTGCAAAAAGGAATTTCTTAAAAATGGCAATGCCTATAAAGTTAACCTTTGGCAGGTGGAAACAAGAAATGGTTTATGGTGAGATGTTGTGAACAGCTTGGCAATGACACTGGAAGCTGCGCTGAAGGAGCGCAGAAGGTGTGTGCAAGTCTCTAGCTTTTTCGAAGGAGGATTCCACTGCCTGTGATGATTGCTGCAATGCTTCTAACCACAAAGCTCCTAGCAGGTAAAAGCATGATCCTGTTGTTGTGGCTTCGACTGTAGCTGGTAAGAACAGAGATGTATTGCTGTACAGAATAGTTCTGTCAGTATCTCTGTTGGTGAAAGATGGTTCTCAAGCAACTTCCCTTATTTTCTGTTCTCAGTAAGTGTGTTAAATGATGAGAGCACCATGGTCAGTTTCAGAACATCTACGTACAAAGCAGTTTTAAATGTAAGCAGCTGTTCTCTTGATTAAGTGTAATGGAATGTCATTTTTATATTTTTCTTGCAGAATTTGGAGCTTGGAAAGACTAGGCTCTTTATTTTCTTTAACATTTTGAGTATTATCTACTTCAACCAGCTTCAGTACCATCACTTACTAAGACAAGAAAAAGCTACTCTTGTGCAGCCTTTCCAAGGAATTTGTATCAAGAGAAGCTCATACCATGTGGCACGTATGAAATTCATAAATGGTCAAACTTCAGAGATGGAAAAAGAGCTTTAAATGCCCTAGTCTCGAATGCTTCTTTGGCCTCTTCTCTCTTCACAAGAATAATGACAATAGGAAGGATTAGCTAAAGAAGTTACTTACAACTTGTGACGTGCCAAATCAGGCATGCCGCAAAGAAAGCGGTCTGCCTGAAGAACTATGTCATCTTAGATACAGACTTGCTGGTTATTGGGTCCTTTGCTTGGGGCTTCCGTGTTGTAATACTTGAAGTAAATACCTTATACGATTCAACATAGCCTAAGCATGTTGTCTTTAAGATAGGTAAGTTCACCACAAATAAATGTGCTGCATGACATACACCACTGTCAAGAACTCTCAGTAAAACTAAATAACAATTTTTACTAGTGAGAATCTTTTCCATGAACCAGTGTATTTCAAACTGTGTGTGAAAAATCTCAGATCTCTTCTGGCTAACAAGTCTTTTCTCATTATTAATCCACTTCTAATAAATGTGGAGGTTGTTCACAATTGGCACAAATAACTTACTGTTACGATCCAGTACTCGAGATGAAATAGATTATCTGTACTTTTCAGTGCAGTGTGATACAGCAGTAGAAATTTCTGTGTAGGACAGAATTTAACTGTTTCTTGTCTAAATTCCTATCAGTGTAAGATAGAATTGTCAGTAATTGTCACCAGCTTTTCCTTTAACAATACAAGTGAACACCAAAACTCTGAGTTTCCTTTGGACTGATTAGATAAAAGACTGCATTTTGATTAAAAAATTTTTTTAATAAGAGCATTTCTCATCTAAAATGCTAAAACCTTCTTTTTTCTTTCCCCTTTTGTTACACCCCCTCCAAATCCACAGTATGTTAGTGTTTTTTACTGTTTATGAAGATCTTATTGTACATGTGTTGCTGTTCTAAAATATTGCTAGTGTGATTTTTTCCATTCAGTATTGACTTGAGTAGAAGCATTGTTTACTCGTGAGCACAAGCATGAAAAATACTATGCCTGCTTTATTTACAGCTGAGACCACAGTGATGCTTTCTTAGTCTTGCATGAAAAGACTGCACTTGGAGCTTTATGTAGTGGAATTCTTTTGTGCCCACACTCTGTAATATCTGTTCCACTAGTACTTTGTTGTGCACCCGCTAGCACTGATAACCAGCAATAAGCTTTCAGTTATTACATTTTACGTGTGTTTCAAAATATTTTCCTAAGAAATATTGCATAGTGTGGAGAGACAAGACATACAGAACAAAACTTTCTTGTGTTCATAGTGTGCTATCTTGGAGCTGATCTGGTAACTGTTAAGTCAAAATACCAGTTGCGAGCCACTGTCTCCTTCCCAGAGCACAACAGGCTGAGCTATGGACTTGTTTGACCACTCTAGTGAAATGTGTAGGTATCAAATAATGGTTGAGGTTAGAAGTAACCTCTGGAGGTCATCTTGTTCATGTGTGCAGGTTGTAGCAATACCTGTCCAGCCATGGTCATGTACTGAAGTATATAATTGTCTCTTATGGTAGATACTAGGATATTCTCGCCCTTAAAACCTAAACGTGCAGTAAACAAAACCTTCTAGCTTGTGAAAAACAAAGTGTTGTGACTCTTAGTATTACAGCATTAGTAGTCGCATACTGTGTTTCAATATTTTAGGACATGAAGATACAGATTCCTTCTATCTGTTCCTTGATCCTCCCTGACCATTTTTTTCAAAGAACAATTTTACTATTTTTTATTAGAGATGTGAGATGCCTTTTTGTAAGACTGGAAGATGTTATCAAATGTCAGTTTTCTTGGCCAAAGTATAAGAACTGCTTGAATAATATAATTGCGACTCCCTTTATGCAATGTCATAAAATTGAGTTTGTTGTAAGTATAATGTGAAGCTTGTCTATGAGAAGTAAGAATGGATTTTATATGAAGGGATAGCAATGTACAGTTAGACTGCTGTATGCTTGATCAGAGGTTTTGTTGTCATGGTGGTGAATGTTTATTAATCTGTCCTTTGTTTTAATTTTTTGGTTGAGGTTTTTTTTTTTTCATTTTTCCTCCCCACTTCTGAAGGTGGGTGGGGGAAAAGTGGGGAATAACTTCTGGTAGGTGCCACTGGAAACAACAGAATCTGACAAGGGAGACACTAATACCTAGAAGAATTTTGAGGTTTATTTCTACATTTCTAGGAAAGTCATCTGAAGGACAAGTACTCAAGAGTATCAGAAGAGGGCGGTATGTTGGCTCATTATTTTCTGTCGCTCAGGTGTGTCCGAGTTGGATGAGGAGCCAGATTAGAGGGCTTTCCATTTCCTTAGTTCTGGTTCAGGCAGGTCAGCATAGATGCCTATATAACACGTATATCTACTTTTTTAAAATTCCATCTGGAGACAAGGAAACCCATTTAAGAAAGCTATCTGTTAAAGGTAATGATCTGCAAACTGATAATGATTCTGCCTAGTGGTGGAAAGTTTATGCCATAAAGGATCTCCAGGTGTGTTTCATGTAGACCTGTTTTTATGAAAACTTGATAATGCAGTGGGAGAAGCACTGGCAAAAATCTCTGGTAGTGGACTTTGGATAAGGTTGATATCATCTGGTATTTTTTTTTAAATCTGTTTATATGTTTACTGCTGATTGTAAGGGACTATGTATAACACCTTTCCTAAGTGACAGTTCTATAAATACATCCTCTGTATTCAGTGATGATGGTATAAATGGTATTATTGCATCAGGAGGGGAAAGAATTAATAAAGTATCTCACAAAAAGCTTTCTTACTGTGTTCAGTATGGAACACAATTTTGAAAGCATAATTTGGGTCCAGTCTGTTTTGTGTCTTATTTAGCAAATGGGAGTTTTGTCCTTTACCTCATTTGGATTGAACCTCTAATTGCTTAAATGTTTTTCTCAGCCCTCTGGGATGCAGGCTGCTTCACAAATACTGCTTGAGCTGTTTTGCTGAATAGTATTCTTTGAATGGTATTTGGGGTCTTTCTAATATATTCATTCTTCATACTTGTTGCCTTGGATAACTAACATACTTTACTTAGAGTGCTTTCCTGCAGGTTTCCTGCAGTAAGTGGAGAAAATATTTGAGTTTAGGTGTTCAGGTGTTTGCCTGGCTTAGCAAAACAAAACTGTCTCTTGAAAAGCAAGCACAAGACAAGTATGTGTGTATACACATATACTTTTAACGTATATAGAACAGTTGAGATTTCTGCATTGTAAGGCTGAGAGATGAATTGTAAAGAAAAGCTGCAGGCTGCTCTTTGTCCATGGCACTGATGTTTTCTGCATTTGGCATCCTGCCCTTTTGAACAGGGAAGAGTGGGAAGAGGCTTCCCTTCCCTCCTCCCTGAAATGCCACTCTCCCAGCCTTCTTTCTACCAGCATCATCTTACAATGAATAGCAGAATAGTTTGCAGGGGGATGAATAATTTATTTCCTGAAAAACTGATCAAATGACAGCTATATCTAAACTGCAGAAAATGCTATAGCTGAGACCAGTAACGTGGTAGAACAGTATACACTTCTGATTAAGAAACAAATCTTCCTGTGTTGTAGAATTCACTGCATTTGAAGTCTTCTACCTCTTTTTCTAAAAGACCAGATGTTTGTTTCTTAGGGCTGTAGAACTGATTCTTTAAAACAGTACTCTGACTGCTAACAGTTTGCTCTAACTGAAGCAGAATACCTAAGTGGTCTGTGTAATTTTGTTTTTTATCCCTTGAAATTTGTGAGATGTGCCTCATGCGGGGAACATAAAAGAGGAACATAAAACTTCTCCTGTGTCATTCTTTAATTTTTCTGTTTGCACATGTAGATCTCTTTTAACAACGCGTCAAATGCCCTCTCTACTCTGTTAATCACATAAAAGATTAATTTTTTTTTTAATTCCTAGGAGCCCTTTGAAGATGGCTACGCAAATGGTGAGGAAGGCACACCAGCTGGAGAAGCAGCTGCCACTTATACACCTGATAGCAAAGGGGTGGTCAAGTTCGGCTGGATAAAAGGTGTACTGGTAAGTTTGATGTATTGTACTTCAGTTTCTTACAGATACGATCTTTCTAATAACCTTCTTTTTTGACAGGCATTGTGATACCGCTGTATAAAGAAAAGATTATGTGTATGAGATGTGAAAAATGCCATAATTTTAGGAAGGGTTGCTCTTACTTCTACTGAATTTGAAGGAAGTAAATACTTCAGGACTTCAGGATTTGAAGGCATCTTGGTTTTATAGCACAGGTTTTACTGTTATGGAGTTGCATAATTTCAAAGAAGGAAAAATTATGTAAGTAATAATATATAATAAAAAAATTACGTATTAATCTTAGTGGCAAAGACAAATGCAAATGGAGAGAATACAGTTAATGTGTGTTCACTTTCATCTGTAAAGTTTTGGACTGAGGTGTTAGAAAGCTTGATTCTTATCTATTTATTTTTAGAGAAGCAAAATACTGAATTGAGGAGAGTACCCACCTGTATATGGAAAAACTTGACCTATATTAAGTATTTAAGTTTTGTTGAACTATTACAAAAAGTCATCTTCTCTTAGGCTGTGTAAGTCTCAACACTAAATACAGTATACTCATGGTAGAAAAAACCTGAGGTGGTCCTCATTTGGTGTAGTGAAAAAGGTAACATGGGGGATATTATTACAAGTTTGTATTAATTTATTTTTGGTATTTTGTCAACAAGAAACCATGATTAATATGTACTATGCAAAGCTCTTAAGAATCTAAAGTGGTGGCTACAAGTGCAACAGTTGGTTAAAACATGCTGAACTTCAGAACTTTCAGAACTTTAGTTCAGCAAGCTGCCACTCTGTATTGGCAACTTCCTTACAAGTCTTGAAGTAGGTATATTCTCTACCTTGGGAAAAGTAGAGTGCCTGTGGTAGGTGTGAAATGGGTATTATGGACTTCTACTCATGCACACCAGCCAAGCTCAGAGTTGTTCATTTTAAAGCAGGTATGAAGCTGACTGAATTTCTCCAAACTCAAATTCTGCATTGGACTATTTTTTGAAGCAACAGTTCGAAGTATTAAAGGGATAAAAGTTGCTGACCATTTTCTTCCAAAGTCTATTTAAAAGTTTCAAGAAGGATGATCTNCCATCACTACTGTGCTTTACTTGGTTCTTCATCAAAGTCCATCTGCCATTAATTTAGGTGATTCTTACTATAGTACAACTGATAGCAGTTATAGTAATGAGTACATACAGTGGCAGGGTTATTTAGCAATTAACAACGCACAATTTGATTCATTGTCTATTCTTACCCAAAATCAGATCCCCATGACTACACATCAAACTTCCCCATCCTTCCACATCACCCACCAAGTGCACCCAGGTCCTTGGGC
>VXBO01000253.1:341741-354821 GCA_013400135.1 Rhinoptilus africanus | reverse complement strand
GGTTATTATGGACTAATTAGTCCAAGGAAAACAAAAAACTCAAACACCTAGCCAAAGCGGACTATGCTTTTTCAAATATAAACCATACATAAACAGATTAAAAACCATTGGGACTCTGGTGTTCTACCAGAGAGCTAGCCTCATTTTCTTATTTTTTAATTATTGTACAGTATTACACCTATGCACAGCAAAGAAAAAATGGAGTCCCTGTACCAAAGTCAAACTGAGGTATATTCCACAACTGGAAGATGCTGTGCAGAATGAAATCTTTCAAAAAGTCTTCAGGAGGGTAAAACACAGACACGTACAAACAAACATGAAAATATTTCTATTTGCTTCCTAAGGAAGCAAAGAAACCCCATTCTTTACATCAAAATATTAATGTAAACAAGGTCACAAGCAAAACATCTCTGATGGTACCCACTTGAAATCCACTGCTCAATTGTATCTCTTCTTTGCAGCTCAGGCTTTCAGCATTAACAGAGCTGCATGACAAAGGAGAAACCAATGGCAGTTATCTGAATGATGTTGTACTGTAACTGGTGATTCAGTCTTTCACTCTATCCCACTAACCCCTAATGGATTTTTGCTTTGAGGGCCGTAGCTATTTAACAAGGATATAACAATATTAATCATATGGACTTGGTATTAGTCATGCCAGCATATTCTGCTCCCTTCTATTAAAATTCAGCAGTACTGATGAGTAGTTTTAAAAGATGAAATCTTAATAAAATGGCTAACATATCTACAGGTATCTTGAGAAAAATGAAAATATAAATTAGGAAGACAGGAACACACTAATGTATTTTAAAAGTCTAACATCATAGTGCTTGAATAAATTCAAGCCTCTGCTGAGTTTGTCACAAAAATTAATTATTTAAACACTAAAAAAACATAGCAAAAAAACCCCAAACAGATTAGAAAAGCAGCTGAATATGTGTTAAGAATACTGTTCTGGCATATATCCTTATCCAAGGAATTTCTACCACACTGTTTCCACCACACTGGGAAAAAGAGTAAACTGCTAGGTTCTTTTCCACTTGATAGACGCCCATTTCAAATCAATGCTGAAATATCTGACAAATATATGAACAATAAGGACATTGTAAATACTTTGTAACAGATGTTTTCATTAATTGCACTAGGGTAGCTAAGGTGACATTAGCACTTTTTTTATTACCTAAGTCTCAAATAGAAAACAGTAGCTGTATGGAAAAGGCAGTAACTTGGCCTCTTATGAAGGAAATACAACTTCCAAAAAGTTTGCATTTCACCTCTAAATTCAAAAGTTACAAATTGCAGATTGGTTATGGTCTTCTCCAGAAGCGCTGATTATCGAGCTTCAGTATTTAAAATCACCATTCAGTTTGGAGGGGAAACACAGTACAGGATCTCTGCCAGGTAATATGAGAAGCTGGTAATCTGTATTTGCAGGTTGCTGTTATCACTATCACCAAACAGCACAATACTAATGCAGAAATCTGTTTCTATAACAGATTCTGAAATACTTCATATAATTCAGCGAGCTAAACTTGATAACACTCTCGGTTTCTGTTTCACAGTTAAGGAAACAAAGACAACATAAAAACATAATTTACCAAAAGACACATCTGCAAAGCCAAGACGGAGTAAGATTTCAGATCATTTGTTTTCTAGTCCTGTTTTACAAATACAATATACTTGTTCTTCTGCTTAAAAACATGTATGAAAAACATTACCAAACTATTCATAATGGGTTTTAAAAATCAGTTTGAAAGAAAACATAATTTTAAAACAAAAAATCAGATTAAGAGCTTCATTAGCAGCACATGATTGCAGTTAAGTGACTACAATCCCTATATTCCTATATTTCGTATCACACAATCCCTATGTTTCATATAACGTATATGACTCGTGGAGAGCCAGCACAGTTACAGCCCTGCTATGAATGCAGAGAAAACAGGGAAGCAAAGATGGAATGCACTGCACATGGACATCCTATGTCAGCTCATTCTGCTGGGAAAAGACCTCTTGTGCAAAATGCATCTGATGGCTGAACTGAAACATGGTGCTACATATTGTAGCTAGCTGTACGTAAAATCCACCTAAGTCTAAATACCTGTGCTGTCCTGATACCTATCAACTTTTATATGAGCTTTTCATGTTGCTTTTCAAGGAATGCACGAATGCCATGTTAAATGGCACTTACAAAGTATCATTTTTCATCAGAAACATCCCCTGAATTTTCCCCAAATAAAAGAAATATTAAATCATTTCATATCCATATTATTAAATTCAAGTTTTATTCCCTAAGAGAAAAACAGACGCTAAGATCCAAAGAAACCCTAGTGACATGTAACCATAGCTGTTGGTACTAACTGAGATGCTTTATTCACAATGTTAAGAAGAGAGACATAATCTTAAACATATCAGCATTCATTTGACTGAAATTCTTCCTTCTCCATGGGCCCCAGGTGCTTTGGTGCACTATAACCCTGGAGAGAGTAAGAGCAGTGAATCCAATACAACATTTTTGTTAGTATGCAACTACCAAAAGAGTTGACTTGTACTCTCCTAGTCTGACCCAGCTCAAGGGAAGTAGTTCACAGCAGGGACTCTCACTCCCAAAATTTTATCCATTGTTAGTGGTGTAGTGGCTAGCTCCAGAATCAACAAAAATGTCCACATGTGCTACTTTCATAGCATTATGTTGGTGATTGCCTATCTCCTTTGTTTTATGTTTGGATAATAAACGGAGGCAAGAGCTGCAGATACATTAGTTTCCAGCCTTATGAATAATCCTATCCATTTTGAGCCCTTAAAAGACTAGGGGTGTAGATTGACAAATTATGCATTGTTGGACCATATTAATTAGACATGAGCCTAAACTCGTAGGTCTGTCTATGTGTAATCCTAATTTCAGCCATTAAAAAGTCCAGTCGTAAACTGTAAAGGAGTTAGCAAATCCAGAGTAGGAAGAGCACAAACTCACATAAATTAACAGATATAACAGATTCTCCTTACCTCTACATTAAAGTTCATACTGCATTTTTGGAGTCAAATTGCCAGTATGACATTAAGAGACATTTTGAAGAGAATGGCTAGACTTTTTGTTTCTCAACCTCCTCCCATGCTGATACTTCACCACAGTGAACATGTGTTTATTTTACCATGAGACCACTAAGACTGAAGCATGTTACGCTGTACTCAGAAGGGAGACTTTACAACCCAAGACAAACAAGCTGACATTTAGCCTTTGATAGAAACTCATAATGTGCTTGCATAATATGAATAATATTCTCACCTTTTACAAACAGAAAACAAAGTTAAAAAATTAAGTGATTCATCTAAAGCTAAAAAATATGAGAAAGAATCTATGTAGAGGCCTCCAGTAAGGTACACTAAGAATTGACTAAACCTATCTATCCAGCCTTATAAGTCTTACCTATCTGTCTGTCTGTCTATCTATCTATCTATCTATCTATCTATCTATCTATCTATCTATCTATCATCTGTCTGCCTACCTATGTATCTACCTATTTGTCAGATTCAGGCTTCAAATTATAATATATTTATTGGATAACAGGATCTGTGCATCACTGAATACTGTATCACCACATCTACTAACAAACGGAGGAAAATAAAGACAACAAAGGATTGTCCACAAACGTTAAGCCAAGTTCACTATATATTGGGGAAAGATTCTCCCTACTCTGAAAGATGGCATTAATTCGATTAAATGACTTAATTTTTAAATTAAAATAATAGTATCTGTATAGTATAATTATCAGTAAAGCACAGTGAAAAGCCAGAGCCAACTAATCATCAGTGTAATGCAGCAGGCTGCACCGATAATGCCGCAGATCCTTTCATTGCAGAGCTATGAAGATACGACATATGTCTAAAATGTTTCTGCAAGCAGCAAGAAGTTTTGGATCTAGAAAAAGAATGAATACTCATAGGATGCACACTGCAGATAGAAGTCTGAATTTTCTCTGGGCATCTTCAGTTTTACACACTGAAAAAAAAAATCCATGCTGTCTTACAATCAATATTGTCTAAGGCATTAAGACAACCCAAAACACTCAGGTATTCTCAGATAATATCATACCTTCTAAGTCTTAGTTACAGAAAATTTGGAAAGAAACAAAGCTCCGAGCTCATGTACCTTGCCCAGCCATTTGAAAAGTACCTAGGTGCAATAAGGATTGAAAATTAAGTTCCCATTACTGTTCGACTCCCTGCTGTGAGCAACTATGCTCCATGCACTTCCTGTTTTTTCTGTTACCTTGACATTAGAGCTACAGATCCTGTATTTGATAAAGACCCTGCAAGAGAGAAGTGCTCGAACAAGTCAAACTGCAAAGGGCATGCCGTAGGCAAAATCCCACCTCTGACTCCTACTGGCAGACCAGTTGATGTACTTGCCCTTTATTCAGGGCTATGCCTAAACCCACAGACTGCTGCACAATGCATAACCATATCTATCGTTACTCTAGCAGGCTTTACAATAAATTTACTCCACAAAAAAATAACGTATAATAGTGAAAGTTTCTGAAATAAAAATATTATCAGACTTCGTTTACTTTGGGGTTTATATTTATTTTATATTTTATATTTATAAATCCTCTATATTATAGTTTATAAAATGTCATGTGGACATTTTATCTTATTTAAATATTGCTCAATATTTAGTATTAATTCTTAAGAATTATTTTTAGTCAGAATAAAGATTTAATTTAAAATTTATCTGCTGCTTAAACTCCTAAAACACTTGCACATACACAAATGCATATTCAAAATTGGTGCTCTTAGCAGTTTTCAATATGCCTTTGAGTGTTCAAGTCTACATTTATAGCAATAACTTTTTCTCATGTCTTGAAATTCCAACAGCCTATTTAAATCCCATTGAGAGATTTATAATATTAATGCATATTAAACTCTACAACTGCAGTAAACTCATAAAAGATTAAAATCTGATCACAGTTGCGCAGACAAAGCTTAAAAGTACTATAAATACGACTATTAACTTGTGTATACAGAAGGTGGTATGACAAAGGCTCTGAAGAATGAAGCATGATTTGCAGGACAAATTTCCAACATGAAACCAGTGCACAAAACCACTCTGAGGAATAGTGCGGTGATCTAATCTTTCAGCCTGCACTAACTTGTTCATCAGAACTTCATCTTTATTAACTCTTGCTTTCTATTTCTGAATGGCATACATTCAACGATCTGTCATATAACAGAATACTGTATGAAATACAGAGCATCTTTGTATTGGCAAAGTAGGTTTTAGAGAAGTAAACTTTCAAATATAACATTACCACATTATTTTAAAAATACAGGTACAAATTCTATGGAGCTACACAGGATTTAAATAAAATTTCTTTTATAATCTTCTCATTTCTGGCATCCTTTTCTGAAATACAGGGTTTCCTACCTCTGAAAGTACTTAAGAAGAGCCAAAAAGTGAAATATAACAAAAGTAGATGGTACTTTTAGCAAAGCTGACTTACCGAGGGAACCAGCCTACTCTAGAGCTCTCAAATACATAGGGCTTTCCTAGAATGAACCTCCTTAATACACCGTTATTTTCAGCCAGTACTGATAACAACTTAACTTGAGGAGAGTATCCTCATAAGTAACAGCCAGAGAATGAAAATGTAGACAAATACTTTTGTTTCAATTTTTAAGTAGGATTAAAACCAACCAAACAACAAATCTCCAACATAGTGCAAATTACAGCTTTTGAAATTAAAATGACCTCACACAGCCAGAAAGGTACAGCATTGCTGAAATTTGATAGCTATAAGCCAGAAGAAGAAATGTTGGAATATATACAGCTAAAATTTGCATAATAAAATAATCACCTTTAATATAGAAAAGCCTATCTGAGAACAGCAATTACAACACAATTATGAAGAAGCGATTGCAATAAGATATTAGTTGTTTGCCATGATAGAAGGTATAGTCATATTTATTTAGGGATAACAATACTACTACTGATACCAGCACATTGCTATCAGCGTACACTATTATCTAAATGACTACAACAGACAAAAAGTAGACTAAAAAACAGAAAAGCTCACCACTTCTTCATGCCTGCATTTTCTCACATTAATTCCATTAATCTGTTATTAAAAAGATAAAGAGAAGACTTACTCTACATTTCATAAGTATAGATTTCATTTCACTTTTCTAGAAAAATATAAACCAAAGAACTTGCAATTTTACTCACCTGTAGAATTGCATCTCCTATAAAGAGTAAACCTGAAAGTTCCGCTGAAAACAGAAAGCATATTTTTCACTCATTCTATACAAAACATCCTACATTTCATGTACATGTACATATATTCCTATTTAATTTAATGTTTTTACATAATCTTTTAAAAATTTAAACAAAATCTTCATAAAAAAACCTAACATACAAGTTCCAAATAAATTATTTGGGTTTTTGTTTTAAATTCCAAAATACTGGCATATCAGTCTTACAATGAAAGAGTCTACCCACCCCAAGTACAAGACTATGAAACATCTTCCATCAGTCACTAGCACCTTTCAGGCCATTGTGGTGAAGTACGGAATGCTTTTCTGAATAGAAAATGACTGCAGGACTAGCTCCTATATGCCTGTCAGAGATCATTTCTTACAAACCCTGAGGAAAAAGCAACACGGAGACTCCAGAGCTACTTACGAATTACAAGTATAACATGTAAGATTTTACCAAAGATACTTTAAATCCTGCATATTTAATAAACTCAGTGGAGTATTCATGTTGGATAGCACTTTATATGCTGAAGAGCTAGACAACAAGTATATTGTACAAAATAACCAGGCAAACTGAATTTGATTTTCAAAACAAAGCTATATCCTATAAATCACAAAGAAATTTACAAAACCTAATTCTACAGTTGCAATTTTTAAATACTATGCGGTCTTACAGAGCTATCTAATGTAAATATACTTTATAAGAAATATAATATAACAAAGATTAATTGTCTATAAAGAAATAAATAACACCTAACATGAGAACTAAGGAATGGTAACAGATACTGTGGGACTATTTATCTATAGTATTCCAAAACATTATAGAAGGCACTGTCTAGAAAAGACTAGAGTTGGACTTGATTCAAAATCTTTACTTATTTACATGAGTTCTAGAACTGGAATCCATATCGACATAGATTATGATACTCAAGTATGTGTTTGAAAGAATAGTCTTATCATTTAGTTGTAACAAAGGATGCTTAAGTTATTGGAGGATAAACATTCTAATTTAAGAATTGCATTAAATGTCACATTCTTGTTTAGAGTTCTAAAGAAAGTGCTGGAGCCAACCGGGAGGAGAGCAGAACCAAGCCTGCAGAGCTCTAAGGTACTGGTTCTGGGTCAAATAGCAATTTTTCTGTCAAAGATCCCTAGTACATACACGCAGCATGACACTTTCTACACCCCAAGAGAGTAGTCTCCTACACAAGAGATGTCCCTCAAAACTAGCTCTCTAAAAATCAGCAGTATTTTTATTGAAAGCAGTAATGGAGATAATAGCTCAGCTAGGTATTGAGGTTAGAAATAATGCATCAGCTACTGTAGCAAAAAAAATAATGACAAAAATAAAACAAAATAGTGTGCACTTTTGTGTGCTCAATTAAACGTAAGTTTATCTTTCATATTTTTCCTGTAGTGCTTAATAGCATTTTAATAGCTAATGTAGGTAATATATGTCATATTATTATGTATTACATACTTATATGTATACTGAAAAGAACAGAGTCACAAGTATAACTTCTTAAGGTTAATGTTCCTGCCTTCCTCAGGGGCTCATTCCATGCTACTCTGTGGCCTCCCTACATAGAACTTTCACACCTGCCTTTCAGGGTTGGCTTTCAGTTCTCAATACGCTGATTCCCTTGTACTTCTATTAATATCTGTGGGTGAATATAAGATTTTTTTATGCTGGCAGATTTTAATCATGCAGAAGCAGCATCCCAGAATTATTGCATTACAGATGGAAGGAAATGCTTCCAAGTTTATGTTTCTGACCTTACACAAATGTACACAAATATACAGAAACACAACAGAGATATTAAATACACCATACTAGTACTGATTCACAACCTTCATCTATCATCATTGCACACATCATGAGCTGTTTAGCCATTATCCATCTTCCTAGTATGCACTATATCATTCCAATAATTTCAAAACATTGCCAGTTAAAAACAATACAGGGATTCCTAGCTCTGCTTCTACTAAAAATAAGTATGGTTAAGAACTTACGCAGTACCAGTTTTGCTATGTATGAGTTGCTGAAAAGCATCTAATTTTGAAATAATATAGGGGTATTATCAAGTTTCTGATTTTATCCACCCCTGTCTGAGAACTACCCTACTAACCAGTATGAAAAGACATCCATTCACTTCTTATGTTACCAGGCTTTAATGGCCAAACATTCAATTTGTTTCAGCGTCTTGGCAATAACCATTTGGAAATAAAAGCCACAAAATCATTACCTTTTGTTAAATTTGTTAAAAATTTTCATTATCTAAATACCTTCCTATTTCTCTCTGTCAAAATAATGCTTTACAATAACTTTCTTTAAAAAGAAAAATCATGTTGAATACCATTTACAAAATATTTCAAATACAAAATCTGTACTTCTTCAGAGAACAATTCAGAGGAAGAGAGAGAGCATAATGACATGGAGAGAGAAATGGTACACCAGTAGCATTTGTTGAACACTTCCTGAAGAGTCTCAAGACTTAATGCACCTTGCTTTAAGGAGCATGTCAAAACACAATGTACTAATCTGACACCCACCTCTTTGTTCTTTGGAAATCTTAGAAATGACCACTGGAATATTATGTTCTGCTCCACCCTGAAAACAGAATAAATGGCAATCTTGTCAGTCACTGGAAATATCTTTTTGCTTAAAATTATATTTTAACCTTCCTCTAACTGCAGTTTTCAGAGACTGAGAAAATAACTGTTTCTGTATTTCCTATTTTTTTTTAAATAAATATTTGATTGGAATTAATTCCTTATTGCCTCTCATAAAGAAGTTCTCAGTTGCCATCATCAGCTCAGGAAGTGAATTTAATGTTGTTCAAAAGTCTGCAAGACTGGAAGAAAAAAGACATCAGTTTCTGTGAATTCTGGAGAGTTCAATGCATGAAATGGTATCCTGCAAAAGCAAAACAGCCCTCGCATTACAATGGCAGCCACACTGTGACCACTTAGTTTTCATGCTGGCAAGAAACAGGTAAACAAAAGCCCAAGAAAAGCAAACTTGGACTTTTCATCTCAAAAGCAGTCTCTGTTTGTTTCCATCTCTGTCATACAAGCACAAAGAGTGAGCAAAGCAGTGGGATAAGTAATAAGGAACAGAAAAGAAACATCAAGAAATGGAACAGTAGGTGTTCATTAAGCAGGGGGAAATAAAGCAAAGCTGGACGGTAATTCAACAGTGCAACAGCTATTCAATGCTGGTGCTTCATTCAGTTTATCCTGTTGGGACTGGAAATGTTCATGGTGCTTAGGAATAAAGTATTAAAAAGAAACCCTAAATAAAAAGGAAACTCAAAGGGAAAGAAAGGCAAATATACACAGAGACACAAATATTTTTTCCTCAGTACAGAACACCAAAGTGTAAGCCTGAATGCAACCTGTAGAAATTCAGATCATCATAAATGACAGTGTAATTGTGCCTAGGAATTCTGGTTAAGAGTTTGCTTAGTCCTCTTCAGCAGCCAGATTTTTCTTTGTAAACAATGGCTTTCTTAGGTCCAGGCATTCAGTGTCAGGGTGCGGAAAGAACTGACATGGGTTATTTTGATGGTTTAAGGAACAGTACATATCTCTTCATCATGCAATAACCAATTGTTGGAAACTGAACAGACTCCTGCACTCAACAGCTATTTCTGTCATGGAATAAAGACGAATTTCCTGTGAAATCACAGAATTTTAAACAGGATTAAAGTCCCTTCTGCTAGTGGCCATCAATGTAAATAATTCTAAAAATATTTAGTTAATAGGGATCTCAGTAATATTACAACAATTACACATCAACAAGAAAAGTTCTATTGGCATTGAACAAGATGAGTGTGGACAAGCACAGAACGTATTGATATTTGTGGCATGGACTGAGTATTGACTCCACAAAGACCATGAGGCTACCTCCATTTCTGTCAGGCTTAGAGATGTATTCAGACTAAATAAATCGTAGCATTGTAACCTGTTGAATATCTTTCAATGGTTTTCAGTAGAGGAACAGCAACAGTAAAAGTTGGCGTCACTTAAGATAGTCACTTTACGGTCACTAAAGATTTAACCTACACCCTCCAGGTTTTTCCTTAGTCACATGCACATTTAATTTCTTCCAAATTTTTCAAACAAACAGAAAAATAATTGTGTCAGTTCCCTTCCTAAGCCTCCATTGTTACACAGAGATTGCGCTGTCCAGAACATCTGAAGCTCAGCAAAGGACCCTGGTGTTTAAAGCTCAGCATAGTTAACATAAGTCTTTTTCTCAGTAAAATAGACTCGCTCCCTCCTTATACTCATCTCTTCAGTAAAGAGGGAAATTACTTTTATTACTAAGCCAGCCTGCAATGCACACAACATGATTATTCCTCTCTCACTCACTATATCTACCTAAATCGATTTACACTGCAGATCTGAAGAAGCATTCAGGAATGTCCTACTGAAGAAAATTATCTCCTCTCACTGCATCCCAGTCTGGCCAGTATGAAGGATTGCTTTCAAATTAGTCATAGGAGGTGTAGCCTGCTATTCTAAGATACAAAAATTCAAAATGGGAAAGAGAAAATAGCTGAACCACCTATCTATAACCAGTCATTATTAGCAATTTGCAGTAAGCTAAAAAAGATGTATATATTCTGCAACAACTTGTTGAATACTTCACATTGAGACTTCAGCCTTGCATCCTGCATCCTCCATATTTGATTCTCTGTCCTGTAGAAGGAAAAGTGTATGTGTCTAAATTCTAGTTTTATAGGCTCAGGAGACACACTAATGAAGAAAGGTCTAGGAACAGAGGCTGCTTTTGCACTGTTTTAAATTTTCCCTCCTTCTACTGTGGACATGTAGTTATAACCTCAGACCACAGGAGGGAACGAAAATATTGTCAAGTAACGGTGTTGAAGTCTTAACTGCTCAGACCTCTACGAGACCAACACTGATCTTTGTAATGCAAATTTTCTTCGTCATTTTTCCTTAAGCAGAGAAGAATAAGCCTGGAGTAAAGGTAGCTGACCACCTGTGGATGTGGTTCTCTTAGAAGAGGCAGAGCAAGCTGTAATCACTGGCAGCTGTTTGAAGCTCACTGTCCTGAATGTTGGCCACTACTGGTGGCAGGTCACCCACACCTCCTTGCACAGTGTCACATGATACAATTCTAAAGATTTTTTCTTCTCACGGGTTTTATGTACGAGGGTTTTTTCCGAAGTTTTAGTCGTGTGAAAAATAAGGTAACTAAAACTTGTAACTTTTATTGACAAATGCTGTTTTGGTGTTTGACTTAAATATAATATGAAAATTACTATTTTGTTTTTCAAAGCAGGAAGAATCTATGAAAAATTAGATCAATTGTTGGACTTCAGCACCCTCAGAGTTAGACAATGTAGGGGACTTTTTTATTTTATACAAAAAGGCAGCATTTATTCCAATAATGAAAATGGGCCTGTTTGGTTTAGCTTTAAGGTCTAGTGGCACAATATGGCTCACGTCTATGAGGATAAACTATCTTCACAACTGAAAAAGGTGACACTATACATTTTAGCTATTGGAAGCAGTCCATGTAAAGCTCTGAACCATGTTCATGGACTCTCTTAGAGAATACTAGTTGGTGTAAGCCAAAACTGTGCCAGGATTTATGTCGGCAACTAAATAATATGGACAATAAAGTGCCAGTGTTAACTGGCACTTTTAAACTTTTCCTTTCAATAGAATAGCATAGCTGGAACCAAAATGCCACTCCCAAAATGCATTCAACACCAACTTCTGCAAGTACACAAGCCTTTAAAGATGAAAAGATAATTTTCTTAAGCTAAAAGCCAGATGATTAATCTATTTATTAAAGGTTTATAGCCTTTTTATTATTTTTTGTTGTTGTTTCGATTTGAAACACATGGAAAATGTGTTAATATAAGAAAAGCACAGAATGAATGAAGAGTAAGAGAATTATCTATGTATGTACGTAATTGTGAGCAGATGAGGTGCACATGTTTGCTTTAGAGATTTTTTTGATCAAGTCAAACTTTGAAAAGTTAACCCAAATCTCAGCAGATCTGTGATGCTGTTCATCATTTTTTAAAAATAATCAAAACAGAGGCAAGAAAATGGCATTGTACAGAGTCCTGGTAGCCAGGACTCTTGCTGTAAATTAAAATCTTAACTTATTTAATCAACTATCAATTTTATGGCCTATGTCCACAAAAGCACTACATTGCAATTATTGAGAAACATGATATTCTATCAGAAGTCATACACTTAGCAGTTTCTTGCATCAAATCTCTGCATGTCAGACTTTTCAGAGACGTGATAAATAACTTAAATACTACGCTATACTCAATTTCTACCTCTAACTCTATGGCTATTCTTTCACACACAAAGGTTTATTACTGAGGGTTCTAAAGGGGCTTCATAAATTACAAAATAATTCCTTCTGAAGACTGTAAAACAGATCAGTTCTGCTTCAAATTCAATCACACTTTTATTATTAACTTCAGCAAAATGAAGTACAGCAAAATACAAAACAGGTGGGTTTTTTGTTCTTTAAAACTTTCAAAGGGTGGATTATAAACACTTTTTTAAGGTGCTTAAATTCGGATCATGTGTAAAAATCAATCTCACAAACAGGTTTGTTTTAAGCAATTAACTGAATATCTGCTTTTTACAAATATAGTCAGAGCACCCAGGTTGTGACAGAAGAGAGTTCTCCTCATAGACAAGGCACCAAAAGATCACAGAACCACAGAATGTGTTGGGTTGGAAGGGACTGTTAAAGGTCATCTAGTCCAACCCCCCTGCAGTAAACAGGGACATCTTCAACTAGATCAGGTTGCTCAGAGCCTCATC
>VXBO01000253.1:312690-341704 GCA_013400135.1 Rhinoptilus africanus | reverse complement strand
AGGACAGGACAGGACAGGACAGGACAGGACAGGACAGGAGAGATATTTTCCCTTCTAGGCTGAACACACAATCTTTTTTGGCATTTTTAAATACTTTGGAACTTCCAAAATTTTCTTCAGAACAATGGATTTCTTGCTCTAAAAATTTTAGAATATATTGCTCTACTAATTTAAGAAAGACCATTACACACTCACACTTAATTTATATTTCTCAATGATATTTTATTTAATACAATGTACCTGATACTTAAGTAATGTGATCTTAACCTTGTCAGCAATTTTAATTCTAAAAGATAACCCATTGTAATGTATAAAGAAAAAAAATCAATTTTAGTGACTCTTGATGAGATTTGATCTCCAAACCTCAAAAGTCCTTAATGTAACCAGTTATTTCTTAGTGCTAGCTAAATAAATCTTCATTCACCCATATACTTGATTTTACACTGACATGCATTACTTCATCATTATTCAGTGAACTGTAACCTATAATGATATTGGAGGAAAATAACTTGTGTGCTGTTGACTAAACTCATGAGAAACTTTGGCCACAAAATAGCTATTAGTTTTCCTTGAATAGAGGTCTGTAGTGGGTCAACACGATAACAGCAAGTGTACCAAGACATATTTTAAGAACTAGTATTTCTATTCAGCAATATTCTTATCAATGACAACACAAATGCACATTAATCCCTCTTCTGAGTCACTTCTTATAATGTCAGTACTAGCAGATGTTCACAGAGAAGTCTATACTTTCACTTTATATGCATAATTTAAGCCTCTTTGCATTCATGTGAAGTACACTTCACTTTTTCCATTACTATCTTGAGCCTGAGGACTGCTGTGTTTAGCAGATAAAATTAATGTTGTGTTGTCTACACTGAGATTCAAAGCCAAGGTAAGGTTTTCAAAAACATAGATTATGATGACAAAAAATATTATCCCTTCTTCCCTCTCCTTATCCCTCCCTCCCTCAAAAAGGATCACCTACACTTACTTTTTTTTCTTAAATCTTACTGAAGAAAGCAAAAATATGGTAATATGATAAATTGCTGCCTTTGTTTGATCTACAGCAAAAAAACAATATGAGAAAGCAGTAACACTTTCTGTCCTACTAATGAATTGCAGTGAATTAGTTTGATATTCTTTGTAGGAGAATTGATTATGAACTTATTGGCTGTTCTATGTGCCTGCCACTGAAATTTAGCATTCATTAATAACCACTTAAATTAGAGTGCTGTTGAACAAAAGTACAGTCTGTGCAGTTGCAAACACTTTTCAGCTCTCATATCAAATCTTATGTCCTGGTTCCGGCAGGGAGAGGGTTAACTCTCCCCGGCCCGGGGCTATAAACATTCCATCCCATGTGAGCCACGCCCGCGCTGAGCTGCCGGGAGGGGGCGGGCAGTCACTGCTTGGAGCGGTGGGGGCGCCCCGGGTGCAGTCGGTGAGCGGCGGTTCCCTAACCGCGTCTGTATACTCCTCTGTCCTTGTTACTGTTGTTATTGTTGTTAATGTTGGGTTTTCTTGTGCTACCTTTGTTATTCTATTAAAACTGCCGTTGTCTCAGCCCACGAGTTCTGCCCTTTCCTTGTGCTTTCCATCAGGAAAGCCTGGAGCGAGAGGGGCATGGTTCTTTGTTGCCATCTGAAGCCAAAACCACGACATCTTATTACAGAGTTGCTCAGCTTAGGTCTTAAGGGAATGATCTTTCCATTGCCTGTCGTTCCATAGGGCAGTGTAGTTGCTGGTTGCCTACTGTGACATTATCTAACATGCTAGAATATGTTTGCTCTATTATTTCTAATCCCTAAAATATAGAATCATAGAATCATAGAATGTGTTGGGTTGCAAAGGACCTTTAAAGGTCATCTATTCCAACCCCCTCGCAGTAAGCAGGGACATATAGCTTGTTCTCATTAAAGGTAACATTAACTATATACAAAGACACTTTGTGTAACATGTAATAATATACCAAAAAATCATCCTACCTTTATACTCAATCCAAATCCTCCTACAGTCTGTCGTCTAATTGTTACTGTTCTTTCCTGGGGAAAAAAAAAAATCAGGTTTTGTTAAATTTCATGTTTTCTGCCACAACATCTATATTCACACTTCAGTAAGTTGTTTCTTTGCTTCCATCCTACAGTGAGTTTTCTTGTTTTAATAAACTTCTGAGTTCCTGAATGTGAAAATCCCGTGAAACCTATGCTGCAGAAGAAAAAGACAAAGTCTAGGAGAAAAGCAGAGGTCCTGTCTCAGACAAAAAATCATTTTCTCAATTCATGCCATACTAGCAAGTACTGAAATGCAATACGAACAGAACTGTAGAGTTTAACAGTTAGGGTATAACACATGCATTTCAGATGTCTTAACATTGACCAGTCTTAAATTGGTCCCATACGCAGATTGAGCATTACATGTGCATAAACTGCACTTCTGCAGCACGTTTCCCAATTACTTTAATCCAAAAGGAATACAGCTTGTGTACTCCAAGACCACTCAGTGATGTGAACCAAAGCATGGTAAGTGCACGTGATCCAGAAATTAATTTCAAAGCACAGTCCTGATCCAAATTAAAAACCTGATACAAACACAGATACTGTTGACCTCAGAGCTATGGTTTAAAAATCGTAACCAATGATTTAAAGGGTGTTATTACAGACAGGATTATTTAAAGCAACTAGGATTTTTTTTCCTTTTTATTGCCCATCCTAAAATTTCTTCCATAAAAACTGTGGGCTAGTATCTGTCTTAGATATGAACACTTGCAAAAAAGACATTCTTTTTTTCTAGTCTGCGTTGTTGACTTTATTCCAAAAGATCATTTAGAGTTAGTCCATTTGTTTAGCAGTAAAAAAATCTTTGTATCAGATACAACACATGTCCACATACAAATACATGGAATATATAGCTTCTAATGCCCTGTACAGATGGACTAGATTTTATACTCATTTAATTATATGAATTGTAAAGCATGAATCTGCACATACATTTTATCAATATAAATTCACGTATTTCAGCACAATCAGCATAGATTTCCAGTGTTCAGTCAGGTTTGAGTAAGTCTCTCAGCAGAAACATACTAGTGACAGAGAGGATGAAATATCTACAGAGACATTTTTTCCTCCTTACTTCATATACAGAAAGGAAAAGAAAGGATGTAGGGCTACCACGTAAGAGTTTCGCAAAACTGGTATTGCTGAATTTGGGGGTAAATCCAGTTGCCTTCTTACTTTTTCATGTTTGTGAAAAATATGAATCATGTAACTGCAGAAAGAGCAAGCATAAACCAGTCCAATGTTTTGGATGGCAAGATAAAATGGATGGCCTAAAATGAGACTTTCCGTTTCTTTATTTAGGCTAATGCTTGTAAATGTTTTATCTAAGAAAGAGGTATATAATTTTGCTGTTGAATGGCCAAATGTTTCAATTTGTTTCTTTAATGTTTGAAATGCATGAAAACAATATACTCCTATATTTGTAACCCAAAAATGAACATGTAGCATGGCAATAGAGGAATATATGTTTATCCTGCTTCATCCATATGTTTCTGTGCTGTTTAGAGGGACCAGAAAAGCCTTTTCAGCTCTCAACTCACACCTTCTAAGGAGGAACTTTCATAATGAGGTTCCTAGAAACTGGGTTCAGTCCACAAATTTTTTTCACTTCAGGTCACAAACTATATTTAGAAAACCTTATGTCAGCCAGGAGGTTTCAGCCACAGGTAATGCTGCAGACAATATATTCAGGATAAACTAATACAGGCCACAGTCTGATGTGTGGTCTAAGCTCTTTTCTAGGTTCTATTCTATCTCCACTGAGAGTAGTTATTAAATATTTCAGGTCTGGAATGTTACTGAACTAAACTGAACTTTAAAAAGATACTGCAAACTAGATCCACTCAAGTGATGTGTTATGTGTAATGAAGACATTGCTTTGTATTTAACCTAGGCTCATTCAACACAATTCTCAGACTTACAATATAGAAACATTACTTGTGTGTATCTTAAGTGCAAAGACTTACATATTCCTCACAGCATGATAGCCAACAATTACCAGCATGCAATTAATAATCTTCAAAAACACAAATCAGAATGTCGTAAGTTATATATTTCATTAGTAAACCATCAATAATCCCCTAGTCTGCAATTGCAAACATCACATAAACATTACAGTAAAATAGCTTTTCAAGAACTGTAAGAAGCATCACACATTTCATAAACCAGAATTTTGACTTAAGATCAGAACCCAGCTCTGATCATCTCCTTTTTGTTTTTTTTTTAACCCAGAAGTTTAAAAATAAAATGATAGGACTCATCTAACCACAGTTAATTCATCTAAACCTGACCCATTGATCAAGACAAGTTTTGTCCTGCAATCAGTATATAAAAAGAAATACATTCAATCCAGGTAAACTAAAGCAAGTGCCCAAGCTGATAATCATCTTCATCATCTATGTCCCCCATTGAGTATAGAGTCAGGGTGTCAAATTTAACTTCGGAAAGATGAATGCCTCCCTTTAGAGTTGCAAAGTAACTCAAATAAGTATTTTGATGGTGGATATCAGCTTTGAAATGCTTTGCCAGAAAACTCTTTTATCTGAGTAAGTTTTTCTTTGTGACTTGCTTGACTTGCATGTGAAGTTTTGTGTGATCCGCAAAAAAATCAAACCAAGCTTCATTTTCTATGCCATCTTCAACCAAGGTGAACTGGATAAACCTTGTCTGCAAAGCATTATATTTTAATGAACAACAATATGTTTAATAAAATTATTAATAAAGAAGTTTAACCAGCAAACTGAAGAAAATTATTTTGTTCTGATGTCTTTAATTATCATTTCAGGTGAACAATAACAATAATAAGATGGTTTTGACTGGTCTAATAGCTTTAAGATCTTAAAATGCTTTACAACTATTCATTAATAAAACATGGTGACAGCTCTGGAAGGCAACATATTTTGTACCAGCAAAGAAGTACTCTAAGTATCCTGATTGTTCCAGTTTAAAGATAGTGCTGTTCCATTGATTCCAACTATCTGCTTAAAAAAAAAACCCTAATAATCTGTGTCAGCAGATTGGTCTATTAATATTTTACTTAGTTTCACTTTCCCCTCTGTTTGCACAGGATAGTATCCTGTGATTGAATTTGCAATGGTTTTGCAAATTTCAACAGCAACTTCAACTCCAAGTTTACAAAATAAAAATTGATTCTGATGAAAAGCTACTTATTTCAATACCAAAACTACACAAAACCTCCCATGAGATGCAAATTCCATTATCACATTTGTTATCTCAATTACACCAAACAGAGGGAAAGTTAGAGCTTCTAGGATCCTTAGATGCAAGATTTAGAACAGTGTTTTAGAAGCTGCTTCCTGGAACAGAACAAAAGTAGTTATCATTTTATTGAAAAACTCAAAGCTGCCGCCAAGCTGTCATCATTTTCCATGCCTCTAACTCAGAAATTCGTCATCCACACATATGCTCATTGACTGGAAAGGAGAGCTAAGAGTTTTATCAAAAAAATTCTTCCTCAGAGGTATGCACTGAAACAGAAGCAATGTTTTTGAGGCTTTAATTAAAGAGATGTTAAAATTTCTCCTTAAAATACATATGATCTTCTTGAGATCTTGGACATCATCTTAAATGAGATTGGAAGTGAAGAATGACCATGTGAGCAGAAAGTAACAGTAAATAGTCAGGAAAGGAAAACACAGAATCCTATGTAATCATTAACTATTTATGTTTAGTCACGAGCTAATGTTTTTTTTAGCAGTTAAATTTTAAGCACAGTAAAGATTCAAATATTTCATACTGACTGGTATGTGATGTAAAAGAAAGTTATAAATGCTTAACTGACTTTTAACAATAATGATTAATTAGTAATAATTTCAAATTATTTATATTGTATAATATAAACCAGTAATCTAATGTGATCTAATCATCTGTCTACGAAAGTAGTCAAATAACAGTTGAACAAAAGGATGAAGAAACTTCAAAACTCTTCATAAAACTCAGTTAACAACATGTGAAACTTCAATAACCCATTATTCAACCTTTTTTACTAGGATATAAATATTACATTTTCAGTTTGGGACACTGCTGTCTCTGGTTATTCATCTTACAGGACTAAAGGTATGAAGAATTAATTTGTCTAGGTCCAGACAGGTAATAAGACCTCTCTTTTCACAGTGGATAGAGCAGACACGAAGGTACTATATATACGGAAGAACATGAAAAAGAACTTAATGGGTGCAGAATAAAACAGTAGGTGGGAAAAGAGGAATTAACATGGAGGGGAATAAGGAATAGCACAGTGACATAGAAAAATTTAGGGAAAAAACCAGAGGGAAATGTTAGAATATAATTTTTAAAATATAATAATGAAATATAAAGATATAGTCAATACAGTGTCAGCAACATCATAGATCAGCCTGTTGACAATGCCATAATATCTTCAAGGCCACGCTCTCATATAGTTTATCAGCTATTAATAACCCACTACATTTTGAGATAAAAAATGTCATGAGAAATTTCTTTTCATGAAATTTTTTCATACCTTTTCAAGAAGGGAGATTTTATATCCTCTTTTTGGTAATGCTTTCACTCTTTCTTACTGGCACTTCTTTGGATTAATTGACAAGAGCAATGAAACTTTACACTCATTCTGAGAACCGCATGACATCCTTGTCTCTAAATTGGAGAGACATGGATTTGAGAGATGGACCTGTTGGTGGAGAAAGAACTTCTGGATGATCGCACTCAAAGAGTTGCAGTCAACAACTCGATGTTCAAGTGGAGACGAGTGACATGTCGAGTTCCTCAGGGGTTGATATTGGCACTGGCACTGTTTAACATCTTTGTTGGCAACATGGACAGTGGGATTGAGGGCACCCTCAGCAAGTTTGATGATGAAACCAAGATGTCTGTGCTGGAGGGAAGGGATGCCATGCAGAAGGACTGGGACAGGGGGCCTGTGCAAACCTCATGAAATTCAACAAGGCCAAATATAAGGTCCTGCACATGGGCTGAGGCAATCTCAAGCACAAATACAGGCTGGGAGGAGAATATATTGAGAGCAGCCTTGAGGAAAAGTACTTGGAGGGTGTTGGTTGATAAGAAGCTCAACATGAGTTGGCAACATGTTGCTGACTTGCAGACCAGAAAGCCAACTGTATCTTGGGCTGCATCAAAAGACCTGTGTCCAGCAGGTTGAGGGAGGGGATTCTCCCCCTCTACTCTGCTCTCGTGAGACCCCTTCTGGAGTACTGCGTCCAGCTCTGAGGCCCTCAGAACAAGAAGGACATGGACCTGTTGGAGCAGAGTCCAGAGGAGGGCCATGAAGATTATCAAAGGGCTGGAGCATCTATCCTATAAGGACTGGCTGAGAGAGCTGGGGTTGTTCAGTCTGGAGAAGAGAAGCTCCAGGGAGACCTTACAGTAGCCTTCCAGTACCTGAAGGGGGCCTACAGGAAAGATAGGGTGGGAGTCTCTATCAGGAAGTGCAGTGATAGGACGAGGAGGTGAGTATGAGGGTGTTTTGATGAGGGTGTTGGTGAGGGTGTTGAGACACTGGAACAGGTTGCCCAGGGAAGTTGTGTATGCTGTGTTGTGTAAACTGTTAACAGTGACTGGAAAGAGGAAGAGCACTCAACCTTTTGCTTGGTCTCACTTCAAAATGTCCCCACTGCTACAGCATACACCTAATAGCATAAACATTCACCTACATACCTACTTATAAAAATTGTACTTCTAGGGATGATCTATTTCAAAAGCACTGCATTTGTTAATGTATAAATAAAAGAAGGAAAAACACAATCCCAAAGTCAGTATGGACCTGAATTCTCACTCAGCTTGGTATCTAACACACTCTGTAGCTTCAAAATATCTGTAGTTTCCAGCTACTGCCTCACATCATATACTGCTATCGATCAAGGCTTTGGGTTCTTCAAATGTTTTCTGGTTTGTAATATTTGTCTTTTTTTGTAGGGGAAAAGCCTTCTTCCAATGAGAAAAAGCTAATCTGCTCTTTCAAATTTTGCTTACAAATCGCAGTTCCGTGTTTGAACCTCCTCAGATTGCTATGCTTCTTATTTTTAGGAAGCTGCAGAAAAATGAGATGGCTTTGGTTGTCCCTAAATAATCATATTTACATCTGTCAGTTCCAGGTTGTCACTTAAAAGCTGTCCAGATTGACAGGGGTAAAAAAAAAAGTTACCACCATCTGATAGGTATTTGACGACTTCTGTGAAAAAATGGATTCACTCCACTGAACAGCTGACAGATACCAACATGGTGAAAAAAAAATCACCATTCTTTCTGGTGGCTTTGTGACCGTAACAAGAATGAAAAATGCTTGAAAGGTGACCTATCTGTTCACGTATTTGCAATTCTCTTCAGGACAGGGAATTTCACTTTGGCACCTTTCATACTATTCAATCACACATCAGAATCAAAATAGTAAATAAATATAGAAATAAATACAATACAGAAAAAAACCCCCAACAAACCGTATGCTTTCTATTTTAAGCTTTTCTCTTTTTCTTCACTCATTTTTCTAATCGTTAACATTACTAGCACTAGTTGAACTTGTTTTACCTACACCAAAATATGTGAAAAGAAAATTTTAAACTCTCAAAATAGAATGATCCAGGGCAACAGACATAAAATTCACTCTCAGGAAGTCTCCAAAACTCTAAAATGTATAAGCAAGGGAAATGCAATAATTTCATCTGACTGCTCAGGCAAGTCACAGTCAAGTGATATGTTCTGAATTAAAACTTATACTTAAAATATAATAATACCTTTATCATTTAAATAAAAAAGACACAATGAAAAACATGCTATTGTGCAAAGTTTGTACGTTGAAAAACTATCTCTAATGCAACTTATTTTTTTGTAATACCATGTGGGCTTTGTATAGAGTTACAAATCTTTCAACACAGTTGATTTCACGATAGCAAAAGGACAACTTTAAAAGTGAGATATAATATGTTCTTATCTTTCCAAGAAAAAGAAGAATGATTGTGTGATTAATAATACCAGAAATCAGATCTGGCTACAATTCAACAACATAAGTCAGTGTTAATTTCTGACCTTGATGAAGGTTTTTTCTCTATCAAAAAACCGATTAGAGTCCATAGGTTACATTCAGATACATCTGTATCGACCTTAGTTAAATCCTTGGACAAATGCAATACTACTCTGAGAGTTGTTGCTCTATAAATTCACAAAAATGTGCGTTCAGTTTTATTAGTATTGAACTTATAAATGATCTTCACATCAATCTCCCCAAAAGACCCTTAGTTAAAAAAATACTAAAAGAAATTATTAACATGGAATTAAATAATGCATTACTATACATCAGCATAGAATTACATTAGTTGAAAGATCTGAGAATCATCTGTATCTTATCATCAGGTGAGTTAGCAGAATTTTGGAAACTATGACTTTTAAACAGAATCTTTAAGAAAATTANAGTATTAGGCTATCCTTGTTAGTCCAGGCTATTGACCTATATGTCTAAAAAGACTAGGGGCACATTGTCATCTGTAACACCATATAGCAAACTTTTGTGAGTATCATTTCATGTAATTCAAGAAATATGTTTAAAAGGAATATTCTGTACTTCTGCCATCAATACTAATGAAGTTCCTGCATGGTTTAATTCAACTGTTTTCAGGGCATTTCTTTTTCAGATGAAAAGAGTAAAAATCCAAAGTGTTCTGTCCCACAAGCAACTTTCATGGGGATTTATGATGATTAAAAGCATANCACTCTCAGGAAGTCTCCAAAACTCTAAAATGTATAAGCAAGGGAAATGCAATAATTTCATCTGACTGCTCAGGCAAGTCACAGTCAAGTGATATGTTCTGAATTAAAACTTATACTTAAAATATAATAATACCTTTATCATTTAAATAAAAAAGACACAATGAAAAACATGCTATTGTGCAAAGTTTGTACGTTGAAAAACTATCTCTAATGCAACTTATTTTTTTGTAATACCATGTGGGCTTTGTATAGAGTTACAAATCTTTCAACACAGTTGATTTCACGATAGCAAAAGGACAACTTTAAAAGTGAGATATAATATGTTCTTATCTTTCCAAGAAAAAGAAGAATGATTGTGTGATTAATAATACCAGAAATCAGATCTGGCTACAATTCAACAACATAAGTCAGTGTTAATTTCTGACCTTGATGAAGGTTTTTTCTCTATCAAAAAACCGATTAGAGTCCATAGGTTACATTCAGATACATCTGTATCGACCTTAGTTAAATCCTTGGACAAATGCAATACTACTCTGAGAGTTGTTGCTCTATAAATTCACAAAAATGTGCGTTCAGTTTTATTAGTATTGAACTTATAAATGATCTTCACATCAATCTCCCCAAAAGACCCTTAGTTAAAAAAATACTAAAAGAAATTATTAACATGGAATTAAATAATGCATTACTATACATCAGCATAGAATTACATTAGTTGAAAGATCTGAGAATCATCTGTATCTTATCATCAGGTGAGTTAGCAGAATTTTGGAAACTATGACTTTTAAACAGAATCTTTAAGAAAATTATGTAAAAATGCAAACTGCCCTGGTAGCTGAACTTAGCAATTTGCCAGCTGCTCACAGCTCATTTTCAGTCTTGTAGAAAAACAGTAGCTGATTCAAAACATCCATCTTGTCAGATGGTATATTGTCATATCCTTGGTTTATGGATCTCACATGCACGTACACTGAGTATGATCAGTATGACAAATAAAATCTATTAAAGNTTAAAAGCATAAGAAACGTGTTTGTTGGCAATACCACAGTGATCAAAAAATATTTAGTGAGAGTCCAGTATACTTTAGTGGATAAAAATGTGTACCTGACCTAACAGTCACCGGTATTCCAGCTTTCCCACAGAGAGAATCATGGATATCTTCAACACACAAGCTACTCCAACTCAGGCATACACTTCCCATACTATAACACCTCTCTAGAGGCTTAGGATTTAATTTGGATTAGTAAAGACACTGCCTTCTAGGCTTTGAGTTTCACAAAATGTTCTCACTTTTGGTCATTTGCACTGGAGTTCACATCTACATCAGATACCCACCTGCAGCATAATGCAGAGCCTGCTACATTTCTATCACTTGGAATGCAAGTCTTTCTTGTTACACACTTAAAGAAATCTCTGTAATACTTACTGATGCAACTGATGGTCAAATTTAGATCTAATCCATGATCCTTTTAAATGATCTTTGATGCTTTTTGGAATTACTACAGGTACGTTTCCTGCAGGACCCTCACTAACACTATCATTTTGTTCAGCCTACTACAGAAACAGATGCTTTCTTTTTTAGTGTTTAACACTGTTTGTGTTGCTTATAATCTTTTATGCATTTTATCTTCTTACTCCAAATGTATACAATGAAAGGATAAACAAGGTTCCCTTGCACCTCTTCAGTTTCGGGAAACTAGAACTGTTTTCCACTAAAAAGGAAGTGTTTTAAATTAAGAACTAGGTCCTTATCCCATGTACTCACATTAAGCAGCACCTCATTCCTAAGCAGCCATTGATTTCATTTATATTGTTCCACAGGATGCAGATCAGGATACCGCTGGAACGTTAAGTGCCTGTTTAAAGTCTGTCCTACACAGAGGAGCATGCAAATTGATTCAGACCCAACAAACAGAAGAGATACTGTTCTGAACTAGAAACGTAGTAATAGCCTTTCGTTCCTTAACGGTGCAGAAATGAATAAATAAATCCTTATAATAAAATTATCTGAAGATTATTTATTAAAACAGATTAAAAAGAGCTTTTACTGCAGCTATTTGTCTGTAAAATTTAACAATACTATTTTTCCTCATTACAAATTTTATTCTTTAGAGTTTATTCTATGAGGCATTCAATGTCAGTTGCTAATGAAAAGACTTGCTCTTGCTCTGTAGAAAGCACGTAAAAGCAAAATAGATGTGGGCAGTCATCTAGAATGACAGAACAAAATAAAATCAGCCAAGAAAAGTCAAACACAGGAAAAACTATAAACAAACAAAAAAGAAATCTAATAAATAAGGAATAAAAATGAGGAAAAAAAGGAAAAAAAAGGGAAGCATGTGGGACAATCAAAGCATATAATTCCAGATTATTGTGACCTGTGAGCTGTGGCAAAAGGACAGTTAACTGTCTGAAATCCCAATCATCCTTAGTTGCAGTGAACCTACTGATTCAAGACCTACCTTTAATCCCAGAGGAAATCAGGGTAAAGTGCTCAAAAGTCACTAGTCTAATAATGACACTTCCAAGAGAAAAGAAACTCCTCATCACCACATTAATATCAATCAGTTAATGAGTTATGCATTCAATATGCAAATAAGATAGGGGGAGTGTAATTGGTGAAGCAAATCATCCACAATTTTCTACAGTGCCGTTGCAAAACTGTAAGAGAAACCCTTGCTATGAAGTGTAAAAAAAATTAAATATGCATTTCATGCAGACGTTTAAATAACAAGTTCAGAAGAAGTAATAGATATTACAGCACAATAATGAAAGTCCTATTTTTGAGTGAGAAAATTTTTTAATAAATAATGCCAGAATGGGGTTGGTGGAGTAACGATGCCACAGTGTGTGTTGCTAATTGAACAACTACAGCCTGAGCTTGATCTCATAATTTCTTTCTATATGGGCTGCTTGATGTCCTGTGTGTTGAGGAACAGTACAGTCTAACTGGAGCATCTATATTCCATATAAAGCACACAGACCTGTATTAGTAAGTTGTGTTTGTACAGCATGAAACTGTCAAACGCTAATGTCAGATTTGTCAGGCAAATTAACCCAGCCTGTATGGAGACAGTGTAGGCCTTGTGTTTCTCCTTTTTCAGATTAAAACTCAGAACCATTCACCTTGAGACGTTCATAACAAGGAGACGCATTCTCCTATAAATTTCCATTAATCTTCCTCACTGTTAACACTGCTAATATTCTACCAATTTATTTCTGGTTTTGGCTTTGTATCATCTTATTACACTTGCATTTAGAGATACAAGGACGTGGCAACAGCAATGATTAACTAATAAAACAGACAGACACAATAGCAGTCGCGTAACATTTGTATAAACAGATACTACACTACTATGCCTCACAAGATTTAACATGAAATCCTGTGATAATTTTATTTAGTTCAAAGGAAGAGCAGAATGTTTATGATAGTTCCCCATAAATCTAAAAAATACCTCTATAAAATATAATTACAGTATCTATAAAAATGCTTATAGAAACAAGTAGTAAATGGCTTCTATTATTTTTTGTCTATCTTTTACAATTAAATAAAAGCTTAACATTACCATACTTCCAAAACTGACAATATTCTATATAACATTTTACACATATGCCAAATAATTGTCTACAAAGCTCAGTTTCTTACCCACAAAATTCGATGTGATGCTTAAATAAGAAATCTGACACATCATGTAAAAACAGTAATACATAAATCACACTATTACACTGTTCCAGCTGAAGTCCATCTTTATTGACATGATGTGCTGATAAAGCTAGTGACCCTCGCAGCAGCAAGCGTGAAGTCTGGTGTTGTGCTACCATATGAAGTAACCAAAGCAACAGAGGACAGCAGACGATTCCTCTATCAGCAAAGCCCTGCCATAACAGTTACCCACCAACTAACTGTCTTATCAACTCCACAGACAATACTTAGACATGTAAGTACATTGAGATATCTGTATTCACTGCAAAAATCACTGCTTGTGTCATTCTTATCACATTCAGTGGTTCCAATTTGCAAGGGTGAGCGCAGAGAAACAATACTGTAGTCATGCACATAACTTATTCATTGTCTTATTGCTGCTTCTTAGATGAGCATTGCTAGGATTTACTCTCAAAAGGTGATATATTAAAATAGATTTAGTGTTAACAGTATAAAATGAAATATCAAATTGTGGGAGTAAATGCATACATACGTGCCTGTGTGCAACCACACACACACATACACACAGAGTATTTTTGCATTGTATAAAGTACATCTTAAAGAAAAAATAAAAACTACTTACACCAGAATAGAAAGGCTCACCAGACACACAGATCACATCCTGCTCCTGGATCATCAAAATGTCTTTGGCTAAGTGCAGTCGCACTTTGAAAGGCTCCTGGTTACCATCCTGCAGCAAACAAATCCCTGTCTTTGTCTTCAAAGGAAGGAATAAAGAAAAAAAAGTTTTCTCAGTTAGCACTTTACATTGCTACATGAGGTATTTTGACACACATAGCTGACAGATAGGTAGAGTTACCATAAATACGCCCACGAATATTCAAAACTATCACTACTGATCACTGTACTGATTTTCTGTGCTCAGATATCATGGGAATGACGGTTACAGTAGCAACTAGCGAAGGCAGATTTTGCAGTAATAAGGCGCTATTCTGCCCACGATGAATTTGTGAAACTACTTTCAAATTACTTCAGATCAGCTGTGCTCTTTCCATCTTTGTATTAAACGGTGACACCTCACTTAGACATGAAGTAAAAGCTGATGTTCCATGCATTACACCAATTTTGACACAGAAATACATACAATAACTCCTCCAAACTAGCCAGATGTAAGCAGTGACAGCCTACATGAACCTATTGTGAGCTTTTCCTGACCTATAAGCACAACACTGGCTTATGCTGTTAGGTTAATTTTCAAATGAGGATGCTAAAGCGAAGAATAAGAGAAAAGAGATCAAAGAATGCAGCTCCCACTAGTAACTTCTTGCTCCACTTCTGTATTTTACATTTATGGTTAGAGATCAGGAATTTTGTAAGATTCTTCAAACTACAGTAAGTGACTTTCCAACCATTTAGCAGTGTCTTTGTGGTAGAATCTATTTGTGCTACTTCTGGGGGGCTTTATACATAACAGGTTTGAGCAGCAAAGTCTGCATATGTAAGCACCTGCAATATTTAGAAATTTTTCTTTGAAGGCTGAGTTGAAAATAGCACTCTTTACAGCACTTCATAAATGGACAAAAGTCACGTTGGTAGAACATTTTTGGTATGAGAAATTTGTTTACAAGCAATCTAAAAACTCAGCCTTAACAAAATGTGATTTACTAGTATAAGATATCTATACATTTTTGCATACATACAGTATGTATGCAAAACATGTATGTATGTAGGTATGTATCTGAGAAGAAAATTCATATATAAAAAGTACTTAAAATTATGGACTCATCGGTGTCAATAATAAAACTTCCATTGTCTTAATTCAGGTCAGATTTCAATCCACTGTCTGTAAGAAGTTGGCTTGAGAGGAGATCAAGGAAACAAAAGTCTTGCTGTGAACTTTAACTGCCAAGGTTGACCTGGCTGAATCTGAGGGCTCTTTCTCAGATAAGAGTTTAAAAGAGGATTTGGAAGATGTCCCCATAATGTGCTCTGATACCTTACATCCATAGCATGGAGAGAACAAACACAAATATGGAACTGACAGTAGGCAACTGGCAGAAGAAAAGTTTAAATTGCTCTCAAGAGGCTTTAATAGAGGTGGAAAGGTCGAGGACAACCTTTAAATAGCTCTATATAATGTTCTCCACTGACAAACTGTTCTGTCACTTCTGCTCCATGCTAAACACTCAAACTTAGGAAATTGTTTTCCCTTGAACACCAGTAGCAAGTCTGTGTAACTCAGCCGTAACTTCGAAAGTGTCTACTATGTTGTTTTTATTCTTTTTTAAACTAAGTAAGAAGAAAAAAAGAATTAAGAGTTCCTCTGGTCAGAAGACATGATACAGCCACCTTCTAGTATTTAGGTGTCTTTTTTTAAAAAACAGGATGAGATAGAAACTGATTGACATGGACAAACAAATCAAGTAAACAGATCACATTTTTCAGTACCACTGAAAAATTCTGTCTCATATCATAGATAAATTTTATGACATTAAAATAAAGAGAATGTAAAATATAAATTCCCCTGGTCCTCTCCTTAAAACTTCTGCTTTACAGACTCAGATGATGACTCTTTCCATGGAGTTGTAAAGTAGTAAGTGACAATGGAGGTTGAACAAAGAGGCCTGTAAATAACTATGGTTAAATAAAAGGGGCTAGCCTACAAACATCTACCACTTATAAAATGCTGCAGAAAAGTTTGCAGTTGTGCCTTTCCTCCTCTCTGGATAACTGGCAATGGAATAAATTCTGCCTCTGATATACTGATCATAGTGACTCTGCCTTACTTGACTGCACATTTCTGATTTGGTCAATAACCCTATAAAATCACCAAACAAACTTTCTGCAAAAGCTGAGGGGCTTCTCTGTGGGAATTAGAGGCACATAACCATAGCAGACACAGTACCCATTAGAATAAAACTAAAATTCAAGTCGGTTTCTAAATGCATGTGGGCTGAGCTTATTCAGTCTGAACAATGAAATCAAGCCTTGGAACAGCAAAACATTTTGGCCCTTGGAACGATCGATCACACACACTCAAGGATATTATTTACATCAGATGCTCTAAAACGTAATGAACCACTTTGCTGTTGTTGGGCTTTATGTAAGCTAGTTTATGATACAGTTCAAAATTAAATCTTCAATTATACTACCTCCTTCACTCTCTTACCTGAGAGCAGCATTAACAACCATGTAAAGGAGAAGAATATAAGAAGTTCAGTTTCATTAGATAAGCTCAAGAGAAGTCCTTGAGAACAAAGACTAGAATTTAATTATTTCATTATGTCTCATCTGCTGAAATTTCTTTTTTCTTCTCTCCCTCACTCCCTTCAAAGCATCCAGTAACCTGAATCAAGTAGGATGCTCCTGCATCCTTTTCCAGTCTGGAACTAGGGAAGATGTCCTCTATATATGCTTTCACGTAAATTACTATGCACATCATTTTTCATCCATGTGGCCCCAGTAAAATTATTATTGTTGGAGGGAGATCATCTGTCTTGCCTATACTCCTGACATCTATTGCATCTGAAGAGCTTAGACGGTGTGCACGTGTGTGCATGGATGAGGTGTGGGGGTATGGGGTTGTGGCTGATGTTTGCTTTAATTCTAATCACAAATTTTTAAGAGATGCCATGAGAAGGTATGCTAAAATTTTCCCTTCAAGCCTTCTACATTTCACTGGCAGAGGGCTCTGCCCTGCCTCTAACTTAGAGCAATAAAACAGTATGTGGCGCATCAGCTGAGCTATTGTCACTGTCATGGATAGAGAAGCACAGTTCAGCTGACCACAGTTAGTTAAGCCAATACACCTTGACTGTATGTTTGAGCCAAAATTGCCAAGAACATTGCCCTGTTTACATACGTACCATCTTACTTTCTTCATCCTATTTATAGAGTTTGTCACCTGTTGTAAAGAGGGCAAGAAAACTGAGTGTTTGAAGTTGCATGTGTTTATGAAGTGGATGAGGTAGGCTAAGGAATGGATATGGAAGCAACCTACAGTGGTGAAAGAACGAGCTTCCATATGGCAAAGGACTTCAAGCGAAAGCAGTGATGAAGGAAGGTCTGAGTCACCCAAGTGACAAATGCAGTGAATGCTGCACTTGCACAGCACTGCCTCTGTCATCTCATTGTACACCGTTTTAAGCAGAGTTAGACAAGAACATTGATGCGGCAAAAGCTGATGTCCTTGGCAAGAGTTTAGAAACTGCTTACTCTTCCTGAACTACAAGAGGGTCTGAAAGCTGATCCTTTTTTGCTTTGCCACACCAGTCTGTGTTGAACTTTCTGCTTCAGTACACAATCAGAGAACAGCATAGGTTGGCAGAGCCCTCAAGGCAGACTGCTTCTACAAAGAATATGGTCACACTCAGATCATTATTAGCAACAAGGCTGTGAAAAAAGGTCTTTTAAAAATCTTTTTTCCATTACACCCTGACTTACAGCACATTGTCCATATTGGCTGTATATCAGATCTGGCCCTAAAAGGAATTTAGAAATGCTTACATACTATAAACAACTTGGTACAACACATGTGGCCTTCACAAATAATTAAGAATTCATTTCAGAGGAAACACACATGAAAGCCACAGTTTATACTTCCATGCTATCAGAAAATTCTCTACAAAAGAGACACCAAAATTAGTACTGTATGAGAAACATAATTAAAGCTACCTAATGATTTCAAAGTCAATTTCCTGCAGAACTTCCTACATAAATATTTTTCAGTTACCTGGTCCAAATAAGGCAACTGGTAGGTTTTCTGTTAAAGAGAAATTTACATTTTTTCCTATTTGTTGTTTTCTTTGTCATTTATGATAAGAAAAAAAAAATACTAAAACTTTTTCTGTATTTTGTTCTGAAGGACACTTACTCAGTATTTGAGGCAATTTTAAAAACTCTTCATTAGTTTTCAATACATGACTATATCTTTTTGCTTATGCTATTTTATCTTTTTCTTTTGCCTTACGGTAATAGAACAATTTGGATTTGGTTAGCTTGCTGCTTCCGGTTTCACATCAGTAGGAAAACTTCAACAGATATCCCAGGATGGTTATCATACCATAGATACCCCATAATAATGTTTTTATGAATAGTTTAGTCCATGAACCAGTGGAAGAAAGGAAGAAAAAAAAAATCTCAACACATTTTCTATACAAGGTGGCCTGGATTTTTAATTTCTGCTTTGTTAAAATTTAATTAAACCTCTGCAATTTAGTTTTAAGCCCTGAAATTTATTTCTACCATCAAGAATACGATGCCAGTAAGGAGAATGGGTTGCAGAAACTGCCTTAAATATGTATGTAGTTCAGTTCAGATGAGTATCTGCACTTTTGGATGCTTATTTGAACTGAGACTCACCTCCGAGTATTTGGAGATATGCCTGTCACTGCTTTATAATCACAAGTATAATAATAAAAAGGGAAAATGAATCAAAGGTATAAGGTAGTAATGGCATTGAATACAAGAGGTAGGAATATGTGTCAGAAACACATAAAGGATGTTTTTTTTAAATGGTCCAGCTACTCATTCTGCGGAGGTGCTGCTAGCGTAAGTGAAAAGCACTTATATTGTCAAAAATTGGAAAGCAGCCCAGATACACAGAGATATGTTCAGCTTGTCATTCAGAGCCTCTTCTACCAAACACCAAAATTTTCCAATGCAAAGGATAGCAAGTCCATTCCTGTACATGAATTTTACACTACAACCTGAAAGAACTGCAGGAAAATGTTGAATTTGGACTTAATCCTCTTTTTCTTTGATTTGACAGGTATTTGCCAAGTAAGTATTTGTCTATGGCATTCATCATAAGTGATTTTCTTGAAAAGATAAAGTCTTACAGAGAATTTCCTTGTTTCATACAGTCTGATTAATTCAATATGTAAGTTAGTCATTTGGAAAAAAAATATTTACATTATATAGCTTCTTACTGAACTAAGGTACTTTTTTAAAGCAAAACCTTTCATTTTCTGACAGTATAAGGAAACAGATTTTGGTGTCTGAATTGCCAATAAGCTTACCAGGACTAGATTATATCATTACGGTTGAGGCCAAGAGATAAGATAACACAAAATTGAGGGCTATTGTGAGAAAATGCATTTTTCTTCAAATTTAATTCACCTATTACATGACATTCTCACAGACATTGTAAATTGACAGTCATTTTCCATTTTGTGATTTTGTGATTAAATTATGAGTTGAAGCTGGATTTAAGAAAAAACCCACAAAGTGAAGGTAGTAGAAATGCCAGCATTGCCATTTGATAGCATTTATAAACAAAGGAAATCATCAGCTTAGGCTGAAAAGTGTAAATCAGAAAATGGCATAAAGGTGACTAGAAATAGCCCAAAATAGTATATAATGAGATTTATGAAAGAAAGTCATGAGCATGTCAAAATGCTGCTTAAAAATTAGAACACTTTCTGTGGCAGGCAAAAAATACCCAGCCCAACAAGATGTGTGTTGAAATAAAGGTCACTAGACCTGTGGACAACAGAAAGTATCAAATTATAAATTTTGTGAAGTCTACAAGAATATTCATAAGAACCAGAAAAGCTGCGGACAAACAAGCAGTTTACCAATTCAAAATAATCCTTGAAAGAAACAACGGACAGTACTGTAAAAACAGATGAAAAGACTGTAAGTGTGAAAACGAATGGGATATTTACTAATTCAAATAAGTTTGGAGTTATATTAGGAAAAAAACCTGTAAGCTAATAGAAGTGAAGGATGAGATTTCAAAAGTTAGAAAGTTAGAGAAATTTTAAAGCTGCTCATGCAGCTTGTTCATAAAGTACATGGAAAATATCAACTTAAAAAAAAAAAGGTATTTAAGGGGGAAAATGGTCTAATGCATTATAATCACCCCAAGTCTTCAATTTCATCAGAAGGGTGCTTTCACTGCAGAGGACAGTATTATGTCAGAGACTGAGTTTATCTTTCAGACATAGTTTTCAGAATACAGAATAAGGTCAAGTGAATACAGCAGAGTGTCTAAAGAACCCAATGACTCTATGATTTATGTTCTTGTAAAGTTCAGAAACTTTAGGATAAAGGCTAAAAGAGGAGCTGGACAGTCTCAAGGCTTGGAAATTTTTGATAAGTACAAGAACCCATACAATGGACACATTTCCTGATCAGTAAGGGGAAAGAGCACGGAATCTAGAATAATTAAATACGAAACAATGGAAAATTTCCCACAAGTAGCAAGTGGAGAAGCCACAAGAAAAAATTAACTTTTCCATCATCGGATACCAGGTAGTTTCCCTTTGACTTATGTGTGTTTGAAAGACCTCATCTTTTTGTAATGCTATTTGAATTGCCTAGCACAGAAGGTATTTTCTTGCAGAATAAAACTACTTTAAGATGCCTTGAAAAGCAGCACAGCCACAGATAACATGCTTGGGGAAGAAAATAATCATTAGGATCATTAGGTGTCAGTTCTGAGACTGACACCAAACTGAACCTGTCTACACATAAGTGTTTATGCTCTCATTATAATCACTGCTTATTATAGACAACAAATCATAGGGAGCAATTCAGTTATGGGCAGGTTCTAGGAGAACTGCATTGCTCACTGGGCTCCACTGACTGTACCATTCACATCTGCAGTAGGAGCTCAGACACAAAGTGCATGTGTGTGATGATCTGTACCAGCAGCTGGAGAGAGGCAGAGGCCTCAGGGGCTTGTACTCCCAGCTGCCAGCAGCTGGGAAGACTGGAATCCAGGGGCAGCTGCTGGGCAGACTGTCTAAGGCCCGCCGCTGGAGGCATCCACCCTGTACATACACACACGTATATTCTCACGAGTGGATATGCTCAGCCAGAGAGGGGAGCAGGATGAGGCTGTTGGTGCTGTCTGTGTTCATGGGAGTACTCTGTGTGTCGGTATGTGATCTGTGTGGCTGGTCAGGTACACACGTATGTACATATATATGGATACATGTATTACATATGTGAGCTCTGTGTGCATCCTCACACTCACTGCTGGTTGGAGGGCACAGAGCTGCAGCTGCCTCTCTCTCTTGGGCTTTTAGATCCAGCTTAATGTATTTTGACCTGAACAAAAAACAAAGTAGATGATGCCTTACAATGATAGTGCTGAGGTTTTAGTTAAAAATTAAACTATGTGTAAGCATAAGGCTGATGATGATTTATTTAGACACTGGCATTTGATGAAAGTAGGTTGAAAGTCTATGTTTTATTACCTTCGATTGGCTTGAGAGGAAATATGTAGATCATAGTTTTCAGAATTTCTCAGAAGTGACTCCACTGATTCTGTCACAAAGCTCATCTTACACAAAGCAGACACCTCATTTAATTTTATTAACATAAAAGCTAAAGGAGCATCTTCAGGGTCTCCAGATCAGGGAGCTTTTGTAGGATGAGTGGAGTAAACCTCTCCGTCCCTTGTCTACCAAGGAAGCTCCAACAAAGCAGCTGAATTTTAAAGAGCTAAATATGAAATTGATGCCTCTGTTAGAAGCTAGATACAGAATGAAACAGATCTGTCAATGTACTTGCACTGTAAACGTTAAGATAGGACTCATATCAGGCCATATTTCTGTGGCTGCTCTTGTTACTGCTGCTGGGCACAGACTGAAGTTCATTGCTACCTAATAATCTATACTAGGGTATAGTTTAAAAATTAACATAAAAATCCTAAGAAAATAATATGTATCTGCCTCTTTTCCTCAATAAATGCATTCAAAAAGAAATCTAAAACAAAAGAAAACAAAACAAAATTAAACGAAACAACATGCCCTTAATAACATGTTTTAACTTTTGGTCAGCCCTGAATTGGTCAGGCAGTTGGACTAGATGATCATTGTAGGTCCCTTCCAACTGAAGCATTCTATTCTAAAAAACAGACCTCAAAACTAAAAAGAATGCTTTTTTCCAGGCAAATAATCTGAGATATACTGTGTTATGGAATTTAGACTGTGCATAGATCTTCTGAGGGATTAAAGCCTGATAACCTAGCACCCTGGACAAACATCACAGTATTCTTTCCCAAAGGCAAGTTTCACTCTAATACTGGTTTTTGACCCTACTACTCCTTTCAGAATGCTCTCATGATTTCATGTTCCTTAGCCTGCTAATTTTCTGTTCAACCTTAACTTATACCAATTGAATCTCAGGCCAAAATTGCTTTTAGCTGCAGTTAGCTCTTGGTTCTAGTGCTGTTCCCATTTCTTCACTTCTCTTTTTTCATGGGATCATAGTCAAACATAAACATATGGCCAGTTTTCTTGTTCCCAGTCACAACTTGTTCCCAGTCACATTTTTTGCAATTTTCAGTATACAGGTAACTGTCATGATTTTTTAGTCATAATACTGCATTGACATCATTATGTAATTTGGTGTAAATGGTTCTCACTGTGTCTCAATTACTGAAGTTGTGAGAAGATATTAAAACAATTTGTTCATAGACAATCATTGAGTAAATATGATGCTCTTTTTAATGTCTACAAATACACCTCATTTACTTCCTTTAAGGCAAAATTATTATGAACATAGAAAGCAAAGCACTTCCCTCATCTCTAGTGGAGGGGGGCTGAAGTGCTTTGTGTTGACATTATGAAACTATACATCTATAAATATTTTAAGCAAAAATAACTCTCTTAGGTCATGAAATCAGGATGGAACTGCTTTTCCTTTTGGTCATCTTCACAGCTTACCCTCTCTCCCCACCCACCTATTCCCCATACTTCTGCATTTCCCCCTTGATTTTGCTGAGCAGCGCTAGGCAGATTTCTGGCTCCATTGATGTTTTTCTTCATGTACAGACTTTCAGATATAAACACTTCACTAAGAGCAAAGCTCACACAAAACACAGCTACCTGCACCTACATTGTGCCTAAAGAGGTAAATTGGAACCAATGGAGGTGAGGGCTAGTGATGAATACACCTGGGCAAATTCTTTCATCTTTTACTACAAAGTCTGTCTGCCCTCATAAAGCGATCAGCTGAATAACTTACATTTGATTATATAATTCCTCTCATTTCAGAAAAAAAGGGGTAAAAAAGGGATTTTGCATATAAAAGGGATTAAAAGTTCATTGATTTTGATTCTGTTATTGTTTGAAAAGAAAAATATCTGATCCTACCTCTTCACAGGTGGTCCTGAAATCCATGTGCTATGACACAGCAAGTGATATTTGTCTAAAATGGAGAGAAAGATTTCATTAGAATGAAAAACATAAAAGTTATCTGTCTGAGCAGAGCAATTGCACTTCTCTTTGCTAGGTCCAGTTATAGTCATTGCTTAAAAAGATAAATTATCAAAGTTGCAACAGGATTAGGAAGTGTAAGGTGTTAGAAGTTGTTCCTGGTTCTTATAAAGTACACAACCCAGTTTCACTGAACAGAATCAAAGGAATGCTTATGTTCCCACAACCTCCTGCCTTCCATAGGCATTCAAACTTACTTTTCTTAGTGCAAGTGTAAATTTCTTTTTCTGTGGGGTATTTGTCTGGTTGGGCTTTTTCCAAAAGTAAGAGCATACTGGGGAGTAAGAGAAATGGAGACAATTAAGTTTTGCTCTTCAGAATATCATCTCTCTTCTAAAAGACTGTTGTGTTTCTTTTTCTTTTCTCCCCTAATTAAAAATCATCATGCATCAATATATTTTGTCTCACATTTTATTACCATACATAATCTCAGTGTCATTTAACAGTGTGCCTACTTTGCAGAAATATTTATGAGTTGGAAAAACAAATGTTAGAAAAGTCAGGAGTATGTGTCAGTGCTGGCAAAATGTCACACCAAATCCTGTGATTATTACTTTCCCTGGCCTTTACCTAAAGTGTATTCACCTCAATGCACACTTATACATTCATTTATTTATGAGATAAAGCCACTGGAACAGGCTGTTACCAGAGGATAGTAAGAGCGTTCTGCTGCTGGTTCTGCAATAGAAAGAGTCATGTATCAGCCAATAACATTTCCAGGAAACACTTCCTGGGCACAACAGTCATTTCATTCAATGGCTGGAGAAATGTAATCTGTAACAAAGCTCCAACACAAAATTTGCCCCATTAGCCTTATTTTAAAACAAAAATTTAAAGACTATACCTCACACAGGACAAAAATCTAAGTCCTAATAATAATAATACCATCTCCTTATCAAATACCTTAATTTCTTTTGCTGCCCTGGATACAGTTTTATTAACCCAAACACAGATACACTTATGAGGTTAATGTATTTACTGAGCTCATCCTGGTTCACATCCTGTGCTCTAGCCTAATGTCTAGCAAAGCTAGCCTAAGCTGGCCAGGTTACAATGTAGGATTTCAAAAGGGACCCACCATCGTTCCTTCCTTATCAGCTTTACAAGTGCACCAGGATCCAATAAAGATCTTTATCTGTTATTCTGCTCTCAAAGTGCTCATAAAAAACAAGGTCACTATTACAATCTTGAAGACTTTTCCCTCCGGTGGGACAGTCATTGCACATTGAAGTATGTTTCCCTGTAATTTTTATGAACTTACTTTCCAGGTGCTGAGTAAGCTGCAGTGGGAAAGAGGTTTTACTCACTTTAGCAAAGTATTCTGAGGACTTTTTAGCCTTCTGGAACTATAAACACATGTATCTTTAAAAGATAAACTAAAGTACTGCACCGTGCTATCCTTTCTAGGGCCCTGATTGTGTCAGGTCAGTAACTCCTGCAGTTAAAAGTGAATTCTTTTGTGATTTGTTCTGCCTTAATAACAAAAGTTGTGCAACATTTGGGTTTGGGCAACTTTGGTTCCACAGTCAATGACAATTCCTCTTTGGTTCTTTTATAGCTACTCTTTGATGTAAATCCTATCTCACTGACGTCATTTTGACAATTCAGTATTACTCCATTTTCTTCCTTTTATTGTTTTTATGTATTGTGCATGTATTTACTTATTTCAGAAATATTTGTATTACCACATAGAAGAAAAGCCAAGAACAACGAGGCTTCCCAGCATCACAGCTTATTTACAGCTCATGATCTAAAATAGCTTAAAATTTTGCTCAGATAATAATTTAGCATCTTAGAAGTATGAAACATTGCATGAATACCAACTTGTTTGATGAAAAAACTTTTAAATCGCTTCTAGAAATGCTTTTTTTTTTAAACATCTTAAAAAAAAATCCCAACTCTTTAAACACCACTGCCATTAACTCCAGCATGCTTAATGCTTTGGGTGATATTATTTCTGAAAGGCAGGAGGCATAGTTCTCTGTCCCACATCTTAAGGGCTGTCATGGCAAACAGAGCCCTCGGCCTTCAGAGAGACGGTCCTCAGACTGTAGTAATTGCCTCCCTCTACCTGTTGGTAATTGGTGAATCTACCTGCATATCACCTTGGTGATATTTCCTTTTTTCCCCTACATGGTAAATTACAAACACACAACCAGTACTCTCCTGACATCCCTTTTCTACTGAAATAACTTCTCCGTTCCCACAGAAAAGCTACACATAGAATTTTCTCTGCGAAAGGTGGTTCAGGCAATTTTTCATGATGTGTGACAAGAGCTTTTACTATTAAATATTGTCTAAAATGTAAACCTGGAACTACATAATTCTCGACACAAAATCATACTCAATGCAACGAGTGTACCTGTTTCTCAGACATTCAACAACTCCGTTACTAATCTTTGCAATATAGCTGACATTGCTTCTGTGTCACTCTATTTCCTACCGATTCTTATCTGCAGCTGCGCACAGAGAATTTAAGCCCATTTTCAATGTTCTTTTTCTGACTATCAGCAATTTTATAACACTTGATATTTTATAAACAGCACGTAGAAGGTTTGATTGCAAAGTGCATTACCTCATAAATCAGCATAGAAACATCATTGTTTCCAGCATTTACACCCTGAATGAACACTCTAGATGATTAAATTACAGGAATATATATCATGCATCGCGCAGAAATTTTATGATCTTGTGCTGGGAAAATGCCCCAGTGATTAGTACTTGTCTCCTCTTGTAATACATGAAAAAAAGACTGAAAATATAAAACCCGGTAATTTAAAAAATGAAACATTTGTAAAATGATAAGCTGTGACACCCAGGGCTGAGAGATATCCTGTTCAGCCTCTAGCTAACCTCTGCAATCCCCTTACCCTTAAATCACAGCCACTTTCACCTGAGCATCTTTCCAGTTCTCCTAGGAACTTCATTCAGTTTTGCCTATGCAGACCAGTGGTTACCAGCCCACAGCCCCCTTCAGCCTCAATATTTGATTTTTCTCTGTCCCTCCCCACCCTTAGGTTGCTTTCGGAAAAAAAAACAACACCAAACAAAAACTGTGCTCCAGAAGGTGAGAAAGGAAAGCTGTCTGTGGCTTTGAAGAATGAGGTGAAGAGGCAACAGCAACAGTGTCAGGATAGAGTAGGTTGTGCAAGCACATGAGGAGGCACAAGCAGCGTGCATTATTCAAAGTGGAAGAATGCCTGCAACTCTGGAAGGGCTGGGACCCATTGCAGTCAAAGATCTGTAAACAAGTAAACTTCAAAAAGTTTGAAACTTTCAACTTTATTTTTAATCTGCACTTCCTCCAGAACTGAGTTACCAAACTTATTTAGCTCATCTCTGCTGATAGATGTAAAGGAAGCAACACATGACAGACAGGTAGGGAACAGAATTTGACATCCCCTTGAAAGAAGAAACAGTTATTCAATACTGAAGAAACATTTACCGAGCAGTATTATTACAGCATTTGTGTTCTAAAGGGAAATCAATGCCTGGTAAAGTTGAAGGCCATGGCAGCCCTCAGAGACAAAGCTTCATTTAGAATAATGCACTGAGCACTTAGCTATGCTCTGATCTTCTTACAATAAATCAGGTCATATTCCAGTGGTATAATAGATATAATCTCACAAAGTACTTCCATGACTACATACTCCAGTATACTTAATTAAATAAGATAGCAAACAAAAAGAAAATTTTATGTTCACACAATAGGAAGAAGAGACACTTTTTAAAGTGTTGAGAATATCACAAGCTCCTATAGAAGTAAAGTACTAGTGAAGCAGTAGCAGGAAACACTTCACCTGCAAGGTTACTGGTGCAAATTAAGAATACAATATTGTATACACAAATAACAAGTTCACAGAGAAATGATGTATCGTCAGACATAATATAATTTAGCATATGATATCACTGCAGCTTGTATACTTCTTACTTGCTGGAAATACGTCACAAGAAATTCTTATTGTCTGAGAACTGTCTGAATTGCTAACTGGGAAACGGACTAAAACCATGGTTTCAAAGGCACAAATATCAGATCTGAAATGAATTGTGACAGTAGTTAGAATCATAGAATCATGGAATGGTTTGGGTTGGAAGGGACCCTTAAAGGTCATCTAGTCCAAGTCCACTGCATTAAGCAGGGGCATCTTCAACTAGATCAGGTTACTCAGAGCCCCGTCCAACCTGAGTCTGAACGTCTTCAGGGATGGGGAATCTACCACCTCTCTGGGCAACCTGTGCCAGTGTTTCACCACCCTCACTGTAAAAAAAATCTACCTTATATCTAGTCTAAACCTTCCCTCTTTTAGTTTAAAGCCATTACCCCTTGTTCTATCGCTAAAATGTTTGTCCCCATCCCTCCTGTAGGTCCCCTTCAAGTATTGGAAGGCTGCAACAAAGTCTCATCTGAGCCTTCTCTTCTCCAGGCTGAACAATCCCAGCTCTCTCAGCTTGTTTTCAGCCCGGTTCTGTCCCTTTGATCATTTGTGACCCTAGTTCACTACTAAACTGTATGCTTGCCCTTTCAAGTCCTTCCCCTGTCTCCATTCTTACCAATGTCTTTTGTGCTCTGCATTTTGAAGATGTCTGAAGGAAATAATATCTGCCATTTTTGTGTTTTAGGAAGTTAAATATAAACATTTGTAACACTGTAAGGGCTTTTTTTTTAGAAGCCCTTTTTTAGGGCTCCCCTTTATTTATCCAGTACTGTCTGCACTAACAATTATCTAGTGCCCTCCAGAACAAACACACAGAAAATGAATGGATGAGTAACCCAGTCTGTTCTGGCTTGGCAAAAGCAAAGTGATGGAAAAAGCAAGATAAAAAAAAAAAAATGCAAAACACAATCTTTTAGAGGGAAAAACCAGTAGTACAGGAGAATCATCTGAAAATCGTGAGGTTAAATGCCAGTGGGTTGCCACTGGATGTCTTTATGTGAAATGGTCTATGGCAAACTGGATCAGGAAAGTTTGACTTTGGGTCAAAGCCTGGAATGTTGTTAGAAAAAAAAAATCTTGTGTCTGATCTTTCACTTTTCCAATGTCACCTTTTGGTGATCCACTAGATGTGTCTGAATATAATTATATTCTATATGTTGTGATTTAGACCATTTCTCAGTTTTGCCTGTATCAAATATAAACAGAAGTTTGTCTGGCACTGTAGTCTGTTTTTTTCTCTTAATTATCTATCAACACAGAATTTCCTTATAAAAGGGATACCGGCATTCCTCTGCCAAGGCAATTGTTTCCAAGTCACATATGAATTTCATGCCTCTGGCATTAAGCCTAATGCTAACAGTTTAGAGTGTGGCTTAAAAAAAAAAAAAAAAAGTAAGCACTGTACCAATCTCC
>VXBO01000253.1:261735-312679 GCA_013400135.1 Rhinoptilus africanus | reverse complement strand
TACCAATCTCCTAAGGAAGGTAAGGAAATAAATTAATGATTGTAAAACGCAGGACAATTTAACTGGCAAGGTTCTTGGGAACTGCTTGGATACTAAAGTAAGGCAAAGACAGGAGTGCTTCCACTTCTTCAAATACTGAGCATGCTTTTTCAAGTTAACAAGCAGGTAAGATAACACTTAATGACAAGGTCATAGTTTAATGTAAATTTTTTCTTACTCTCAACTTAGGACATTTATTCAACAGCTAGTATAATAAAATACACATAATATGTCAGAGAAACTAGACTTCAGAATCATGTACTAATAACTAAATTTATATATATTTAAATAATCACATAAGTTTGTAAATTTTTCCTGTGTGAGCAAAACAAGCTGGATCGATGCAAACTAAGATAAACTGATTCACAAAATAGGGAAGTACAAAAAATCAGTATGACCACAAAATGAAATAAGTGTACCAAGTATTTTTGACATTTACATATCCACAGACTGAGAAAATATATGTAGCCTATATAAGGGAGTAGTAAAATACACTTAGTGAAATTATTTGGGCTAAACGTACTTCTTTAGGAATTGGATTCTGTTTTCACAAAACTCAGCTATATAATCCCCACTAATCCTGTTTTAGAATCAGACTCAAAAACCATGAATGCAACAGCAGCACATAATTTATATTTCCGCAATGATATCAGGACTATCACTCCAATTCTGTAGCAAGTGTAGCCCTACTGACTTAAAAAAATTATTTTAAATTAACTGCTGTTGATACTCTTGTCTGCCATATTCTTTAGGCAATGTTTTGGATGTGTGTATTACAGGATATTTGTTTAAAAAATTGTATTTTACAATTTTAGCAAAAAATATGGAAAAAACCCAATAAAATACGTTGACTTTAAGAATTCTTAGACAGTCTCATCCTTTAGGAAATTCATTAAATGTCTATATCCACTTGGTATAAAAGGACATTTTTACATGCTAATGATTACATTAGTGTGGACAGTGTAATCCATTAATGATTTTCCCTTTAATTCCCCAAAATGGAAGAGTATTATAATGTCATTTAAAAGACAACAAGTGTTGTAATTCCTAAGTACAGTAACATGGCATGCCATTTTAAAAAAAAAAATGTATTCTGGTATGCTTTGACTTTCAGTAAATGGAAATTGCATAATACGACATATTTACTTGAGATTTTCAGATCCTGTATAAATAATGGATAAATTTATTTATACCTGTGCATATGCACATGTCAGATCCAAAGTTGAAAGTCTTAACGGAAAACTAATCATTTACAGTGAAATCTGAAAAATCTGTATTTCCCCCAGATGACATAAAGTAAAAATACTGAGAAGAAAAAAAAAAAAGTGCACAATGAATAACTAAAATTAAAACCAGATTAAATGAAGAAGGGACATGTTACCAGACTTACTACAGAAGACATTCATTGAATCAAATTACTATGCATATGTTTTACTTCCAGTTTATAAGTGTATAAGTGTATAGCATGTATTTCCATTTTGTTGACTGAAATGTTTCGCATATAGCAAGGAAAATGAAAACCAGTATTTCTCAACAGACACCATTTCTGCTCACATGCTACACAAACTCTAGCATGTCTTGATAGACCTTGAATTAACAAAATAATCATAACTGAAAAAATGACAAAATGTAATCTTAGTGAGATTCAGAAGTTTCACTAACTTCAATGAAAACAAAATCTCTGTTTATTTTAAATTGTCCCAGGAAAAAAAAATATCCTAGTTTCATTTGAAAATTCATAAACCAAACAAGATTTGATTTTGTCCTTGCCTCATTTTGATGGGATTGAAATTAGCAGAATAAGGTGAAAACATCTTCATTCTACTTTATCATTTGTTTTTATTAAATGATTCATATTATTAAAAAGAATATTCCTATTGTATATTCATAAAATCAAAACACTGTCTATTTTATGTTACCAAGTTATATATCACAATGTAATAAATTTGTATTTTGTTTGAAAAAGAGCAGCAGCAGTGTTTTAAGTTGCTTTCCTGTTATGTCCATAGATGTGAATACAAGTTTTGTTCTGGATTTGTAGCAGAAACTCCTAACCGTTTCAGACAGAACTGGATACTTTGTAGGGATAGGGTGTTAAATGCAGCCGTGAAGGACACTAGACTTTAAAGTCCTTTCCACCAAGACAATAACAAAATTCACAGCATCCCAATGAAAAAAATGGCTTCATTTAATTTTCAGTGTTTTGATACTGATATTTGAGTCACAGCTTGCTTTCTAATTACCATCGTCACTGGTTTTTTTTGCAACTGTTAGTCATTTTCCTTGCTGATAACTTGGAAATGGAATTGGGCTACCAGGGATAAAAAGGTTTGGGTAATATGCTGGTAAGCTACCTAGGAAGATGGGCAGCTTGAGCAGCTGTGAAATAACACTGAGTCAGTGCAAGCTGGCAGAAGAGAATAAAACAGGTATAGTTATTTTCATTAAATCAACACTCTTTGCTGACACACTGAACTTAAATGACTACACTCTGGTATGAGAATCACCTAGATGAAACACCAGAGAACAAGATAAATTGAAGAATATAGGAGCAAGACCCCAGATTTTATAGTGGACTAAGGCATCTCTGTGTTGTACTGCAGTTTAGACAAACTGTATTGTTTACTGTTTTGGGTCACTGATACTTGAATGTCACTGATTCTCTTCATGGCTCTATTTTCTTCCTTTTCTAAGATATGAATTTATAGATTTTCCATAAATAACTAAGTTAATCACCAAATAAACCCAAACAAACAAAAAAACCCACCACAAAACAAAAACCAAATAAAACCAAAACAAGGAATAATTTGAAAAACTGATTGAAAAACTAATGTGATTAAGTGACCACTTGACAGCTTTAGACTGAAGTCTCCTCTGCAACTTAGCTTGTATTACTGGGTCCTGTAATCAACAGCGACCTTCCTGTCTAAGAAGAATTCATATGACAAGCATGTACACACTTCCAATGGTCACCATTTAAAACTGTGCATTTGTTTGTCATCTCTGGGACAGCATCACTGTAACACAGAAAGCACCGAAGGTTTATTACAGTTGCTACTACAGTATTGCCTTCTCTGCAAAATCACTTAGAAAGGCTACTATTAAACATTACTTTTGCTCAGGTTAAGGGGGAAAAAAAAAAACCTATTTCAAATGGTTGCCAGTGAAGGAAGGGTGGAATAATGCTGTGCATGAACTAGGAAATTCTAGCCATCAGAGATATCATGGTCATGTTTTGCATAGCCTTCACCACCTTTCTTATTTTTCAGAGCAGATACTTCTATATAGAAGAATTCAGTACTTACGGAAAACAAACACCAATAACTTGTCTCAAAATTAATGAACGTAATTAGATCTTCCACTTGAGTTTTTATATGATTGCAGCAAAAGCCTCTTTAACTCCTCTGGAATCCAGAAAGCAGAAATTTGTAGCAGTACTGTTGTAATATCATCAAGTCAAGTTTATTTATTGTCAAACTGTTCCTGCACTAGTACATTGTCAAAATGTATAAAAAGTGAACTTGAGATATGCAAAATATGCCACATAGGAAAACACAGCACTTAAAGTACTGTAAAATGAAAATAAACAAAGTTAAGTATCCAGCAAGAAGCACTTAAAGCTAACCAGTAAATATCCCTATTAGAGCAGCACCCCTCACTGAAAATCCTTCTGTGAGGGGCTGGATTGGACCGGGATGCTGAAGCAGTCATCCCAGCTGTCCATACAGCCTTCTCCTGAAGGTTTTTAGTCCTGTCATATGGGTAATAGCAGTAAGTTGCAAAGAAACACCAAATACAGCCTGCTCCACTTTTAAAAACTGAGGTTGGTTCAGACAAACACCAGGTAGTGGTAAAGTGTGCTGGTCCAGGAATACTGAGCTGCCACAATGATACCTGTGCAGGGCAGATGTGGGTGGACAGCTATAGGTGCCATCCCTATTTAATCAGTCACTGATCAGTCACGGGGAATTAATCATTTAGGTTATCTCATTTTCTACCTAATTGACTACTTCTCAGTTTACATTTTACTAAATGTGTTCTTGAGCTCATTGAGAGCCAGGACGCCAAAAACTGAAAGTCATAAGAATTTTTTATTTGTCTGTAAATTCTTGGAAACACCCATGATGCAATCTATATTATGAGGGGAGCTAATATCAATAACTCCTTCTATGATTGTCTTTCACGCTCCAATAAACGTATATGAGAACCACTACAAGTAGATGAGGGAAGATGATAAAAATTTGAACCGTACAGTCAAGCAGACTGGAAGATGCTGAAGTCATGTTGAAAAAGAACGAGAAGAATGTGGAAGGGAATCTGAAACTTGGTAGATCAGTGGAAAGGAGTTAGAGTAGGTCAAACTGAAGAAGCTTTTGGGCCATGAGCAAGTTGATGAATGAGGAAGAAGGAGGCAACCTTCAGGAAAGTGAAAATGAACATTTGTAACCACCACAGAGCACTTGCCTCCACGGAAATGTACCCAAAAATCACACCAAAATTCCACAGGCATGCTAGTGTTACACCTATTTTACTGTACACAATACTAACATTAATTAATGTCAACAAATTTATTGTGTATATTGTTACGCTCTTAGTATGGACACTCATATAGATTTAGTCCATGCCAACTAGTACTTTCCATAATAACAGGCTACATGATTCCAGAGTGAGTATAAGGATCATTCTCAACAGGCTATTATCTCACAGCCATCCCACTTCAAAGGATAAGGCTGTGGATATATCAAAGGATAATACTGTGGATATAGGCTGCCTTATGCAACTACCCTCAATGCCAGAAGCCAACTTCATTGATAATGACAAACATAAACTAGGAGCTTCATCTTTTGGAAGCTCATAAAAATTGGCAGAACATTACAGCTGGTACACTGGCTCAAATGACAGCTCTAAAGCTTCCAAGCCTACCCATGTGAGTACCAGAAGATATCTCATCATGGGTTACTTTTTACATGAACTTTTTTTTTAAGTGGGTTCCAGTGGAAAATTCAGATTATGATTCTGTAACTGAAACTGAGTCATAGGGTATACACGAAAATATGATGAAAAATATGATGGCTTACGTTTGCATAAATTGCTTAATTTAAGTACTTTCTAACTTTTAACTTACCTGAAAGATTTTAAACATCGGTCTTGAAATCAAATGGGACTCAAGTTTAAAAAATTCTATTGAGGTCTCCAAAGCCCACAGGTATAGTAGGTGTACATCTATATTGGTACACTAAACAGTGTTAAAGGACTTCTGCACTTCAGACACAGTCACTGAAGCAAAGCAGGAGTTTTGCTCTTTTTTACTTTCTCAGACTCTCAGTCAAGAGAATAGGGGAGAGGACAGAGTTCAGGTCACAATTCTTTTATTCACTTTAAAATCTATTTCAGGGAATAGAAAGGTTATATTTTAAAGACTCCATCCCCTCATCCTGTGGGGATATGGAACTAGAGGGAGGTACAGGATTCTTTCTTTTTCAGCGTACTTTTCCCCCCAAGGAAATGGAAGTAGGAAAGGAAATTCTCCGAACAACCCACAAAGTGTGGTTATTTTAATAAATGCAACGCAGTGCCAGTCTGAGAAGACTGATAAAAGAGGAAAAAGCATAAAAAGGGGAGAGAAAAACATGAGAGGTGAGGGAAGAGATTGTTGATAAGAAGGGCAAGGAAAGAAAGAGATGTGAAGGAGGGGAAGATGGAAACATGATTTTTCAAATATCATTTGCATTTCCCCATTACATATTATTTTACAAAACTGTTTGTATCTAAAAGTCATCTTGATCAAACCCATATATACTAAGATAAATTTTGTTATTTCTTTCATCAGTAGTATTCCTTATTCTATGACTGGTAAACTGAAGGAAAAGCATTTTCAGTATANTCAGAAAGAGAATTAATGTAAATCTTGGGGATAAGATGACTATGAGGAGTAATGTTGAGAAGCGAGAGTTGGATTAAGAGATATTTTCCTTACATTTTCAGTCACATGGTTATGGTAACTGCTGTATTTTAAAACTTTTCACATCATTACCAGAACTATCATAGTTCATTTCTTGTGACATGGCTACTGAAAACAAATTACTGAAGTGCAGTTTTGGGTACCACCCGAATGATAATTACTTATAAACATTCTTAATCATATTAGAAATATTCAAGTGAAAGAGAGAGTAAGTTTACTTGTTCTCAAGTAAAGAAAACAAGCTCTGTATAGAAGTCTAGTGACACACTGAATTAAAGCAAATTAAGTCAATGCTAGCACAACACACTGATGCAGGAAATTAATATGGGTGTTGTGGGGCTGTACGGCTGTGTTTGAGGATCTGGGAATTGGCAAACCTGTCACAAAGGAATGATTAAGGCAGGAAGCTCAACTAAATTAAGATCATGCACCAGAACAAAATAAATGACTATTTTTAGAAACTGTTGACGTCCACATAGCCCAGAGACAAGACTGGCCTCTTACTTTCAGTCTAAGTGACAGCAATGCCATCAGGATAAGCTACAAGGGCATACTGAGAGTAAATGGCAGACAAGTTAAATCTGAGACATATACAGGACAATGTGAAATGATGGCTTAGTTGAAGTTCTGTAAACTTCATGTCAAGGAGTCTGCTGCCCAGCGTCCACAAAATGTAAGTTCCTTTGGCAGTTAATAAACATGTCAAAGTGCAAGTTAGTCTAGGAAACCCTGGTGTAAAGCAGCTTTATCTGAGCTTGAAACTATATCAGAAAAAAACCCAGTGTGTGAAGTATAAATACTAATATTTAGTGGGAATCCTTTGTGATGGTTTTAGCTTCAGAAGTGTTGTTCCAGACTTGTTGTGCCTGTGATATTTGATCATATTTTAAAAGAATTCTTCATAAAGCATAATTGACTGAGTCTGATTTAGAAAGAACTGAAAGCTAGAATGCTAAATAAGATATTAAAGAGTGTTTCACTCTTTGGGGAATGCTTCTTCTTTGAAAACTTAGATTTTTTTTTGTGAGCTGCTGATACTACCTCTCCTAGCAACAGCACAGCTTCCAGGTTCTTGTATTTCTTCATGGTTTTAACAACCATCAGCCTGTTTAAAAAAATGGTTCACCCAATGACAAATATTTACATTTCTTGCTGTTTAAACCAGTCAAGAGCTTATGTTCCTTTTTTTTTTTCACAAGTATTGCATTCCTTCTGTAAAAGTAGCAGCTTTCAGGCAGCAGTTTTAACAATTATTAACATTCAACCTATAAAATATTGTGAGAGTCCAAAAGTATTGCTATGGGTCTGTGTAAGGACTGACAACTAGTAAATATCCACCAAGGATGTCTTTTGGATAGTGGAAGAAACAGGAGAAAGAGGACATATCTGTTAAAAACATAGGAGAAAAAACTTTCATTAATAAACTATTTCTTTAGAGATGACACGTTAATAGTTTAAAAGATAAAAAAGAAATGACCTTAACATATGCAGTCACATAATCTTCTACTATCTCCTATGACTTTTAAAAGAAACTGTCTTGGAGAAAATCAATTGACAATCAATCTGCTGCCATAACTGCAGCGTGATGTTTGAGAAAACAGTAGGCACTACCTTCTTGATCTTGGTGTACCTACAATTATTGTGAAACTGTTTTTTCCACTTTCAAAAACAAACCCCTTACAGTGTGATGGGGTCATGACATTGATCACACCAGTCCTTGTGGGGACTGGGGTAACTGTCTTCACAAAATCTGAAACAGACAAGTGCTGGATTTTTCCTTTATACTCCCTATTTTTAGGTTCAGCTTGAAAAATATACAGGAGAAAGGAAAACAAACTCCAAACCAGCCTCTCTTCTGTCTGAATTTTTGAGTATGCTTCAGTTCTGATCAGTATTCTCTAGCAAAAACACCAGAATAGCCTATAAATAACTGCCTATCTGGCTTGCTCTGACAATCATTACATTTTACTACGAAACCCTTCTGTTCAATAAACAAACACAACATTTAGCAACTTTTCTTCAATGAATTATTTATCCCATATGAAATTGGGAGTTCCTCTTATCCGTTTGTGAACAGACTAGTCCTGCTCCAGGCTTGAGAGCAGTGTTATGTATAAGATTTTTAAGAGGACCCTAGAGCAGCAGTGAACTCCTCAAAAACGGCTTAGATTAGCCAGTCCAATGAACTTTTTTGTTCTCCTTCATGGGAACAGGGCAGGAAGACAAAGCTTGTATCTTCAGACCTTTCCTAACAGAAGACTGGCGTGTATGTGCTCTCTCAGGTTTCCAAATTACACTTAGCTAGACTATGCTGCTTGTCTTCAAAAGGGATGAAGACAATGGCTGTGGCATGGTTTTGTGGGATCTTTCTATATGGGCACAAATAATAACGTAAAAAATATTTCTCTGATAATATAAATAATAGCATCAGTGTACACAGCACAGTTCCATGTTCAGTCAAAGAACTCAGTTGCCTATCCCATCATTACTGTCCTGGTTTGTGGTAAAATAGAACAAATTTTCTGATTTGTAATTTTACTTTTTAGCTGGGCCTTTTCTAACTGGCTGAAGTCTGAAATTACCAGCATATTGTTCAGAAACTGTTCACTCTCAGAGTGATAAGACCTGATTACACCAAGGAATGGTATGTATAGAGGCTCTTGCTTATACTTATTGCTGTAACAACCAAGGGCGGCTAACTTCGCTATTTGCCCCGTTAGAGAGTCGGAAGCAGAGAAGCTTAGAGGGTTTACATTNTTTCTTATTTTCTTTTTTATTATTATTTTCATTAAAGTACTTTAGTTATTTTTCTAAACTGATAAATCTCCTTATCTCTTCCTCTCCTCTCTGAGGAGAGATGGAGGGGAGGGCCATCTGTCATTCTGATTGGCCAATCCAGCTAAACCCACGACAATTACAAAGTCTAAATAAGAGGCTAAAAAGAAGTCGTTCCCAGACAGAGTTCCAGCATCATGGGATTTTTCAGTCTCTTTCAGTATATTTGACAACATGCAGCCGCCTTAGGAATTCCTCTGTCCCAGAAAACCCTCAAGATACCAACCTTGCAATAGCCAATGCAAAAACGTGTTAGGTTGTCAAGCTTATCAGATCACCTTCACTGCCTATGTATATCTCCCACCACTCCATCTAGAAGCCTGTTCTTCTATGGCTGCTGATCAACTTTCTATATTTCCTGGGGAAGCAGCTGTGGTGTCCCTGAGATGTGTTCACTGAACATCATTTCCACACAGAAGCAGACCAGGTAGGTCATGGTTGGGCAAAAACACAGTACTAAAGAAACAACTTCTCTTCAGAGAAAAACAAAATTCTGTTGCTTGGGATTCAAGTTGTAGAGAATAAGAACATGGGGTAGTTATTCACAGACCACCTGGACTTTCAAAATGTTTACATGGCAAAACTCTTCTCTTTTACTTTTTCAACAAATCTTGTAGCCAACTGTCCCATTTGCCCCACAAACTTCAGGTCTCCTGTTCAGAAACTTTGAAACTGAAACAACGAAGACGAACGTAATCTGTCTGTTCATTTAGATACTTTGACAAAAACTCTATGGTGTAGGCCCATTCCTAGTTCTGTACTCTGGAGTTAAAAACCTCTCAGACTTGGAAGAACTTGCTAGGTCATGTCTGGTAGCCTTTGTTCCCATTTTCTGATATTCATCACTGGAGACTTATAACTCTTGTAGTGAGCTGGACATAGGGATTTTCCTCATATGTTTTTCCAGAGCTATGATATTCCACTTCGAAATCTCCTTTCCACTGTAATTGACAACACAGGATTCATAACTCTGTCTCTTCTGCTGTTTAGTATATGAATTCATATTCCAAAACTGCCTAATAAACTGTTATGGCTTTCAAAAGGGCAATCTAAGCTTTCAGAGTCAGGGATAACTCTATATAACTGATAGAATCACACTAGGATAAAGCTCCAATGAGATCAAAATGAGGTCTCAAAATCAGTACTTAAAAGTTTGAAGATACAAATTAATACATCTTTATCTAAGCATAACTTAATATCTGATGGAATATTTCAAGGTTTCACAACATTGTCTAAGGAAGTAGATAAAGGGACAACATTTTATTACATTCTGTTCACTTTTGAAGTTAAGGATTTAGCAAAAGGGGTTCCTTCCTTCCTTCCTTCCTTCCTTCCTTCCTTCCTTCCTTCCTTCCTTCCTTCCTTCCTTGCCAAGAAAAAGCTTTGTGAATCTATCACTTAGAAATACTCATGTTTAAAGTTAGAAACAGATTTAAATATCTTGCTGAGCTAAGCCTTCACATCTACCAAGATTGATGTTGAATTTTCTTCTCCCAATATGTAAAAAAATTATGATGCTAAAATTATTTTGGGATTAGATAACTTCCAGAAGTCATAGATTCAATAAGACTTCTAAAATTGATGGTAACATTTGAAAATTACAATTTTTATCATATCATAAAAAATAAATGTTACCAGTGCATGATATAAAGATATCAGATGACATCTTTGTAGAATAACAACAAATCCTTGGAATTTAAGGAATTTGAAACAGTCTACATGAGCAATATCAAGTAAAATCCCTGACATACACTATTGTAAGAATTACTGGAAAGTCTCAGGGAGGGAGCTTTCATATTTACAATGCTGCATAGTACAACACTGAGTCCATCAATATGGCACAAAGTACTTTAAAAGCAATAAAACCAAGTCTAACTGCTTTAGCTGTCACTCAGTTGGTCCTGGACCCCATTAAAGTAGTCTAACTGCTTTAGCTGTCACTCAGTCGGTCCTGAACCCCACTGATACAAGAGAAATTATATTTCAAAACCTAACAATGAACAGCTTTAAAAGTGGTTATTTAGAAACTACATTTTATGCTTGCTTGGTTTTTTTTGCTTGTTTTTTTTCTTTTATACTTTGTTTTAAGGGAACGCAACAATCGAAAATAAACAAGCCCATGAATTCCAGGTCATGAGATACTTGACTAGCTTTTACTGCTGTGGGTGCAATCACTTGCAGTGATTGCAGTAATTTTCAGGCTTTTGTAAAAGACCACATGCTTCAAAACTGTAATTCCTTTGGGCTTCAATTAAGTTAATCATGTAGCATATATTTTACAATATCCTTTCCTTGACTTAAATTTTCAGCAGAGGCCGTTAAAAAAACAAAACGAAACAAAAAGAACAGCAAAACCCCAAACATACTACTTCAATTGATTATTTTTTCATCCCATATATTTGGATGACGATGAAGCTGAAACTCTAATTTGTATATTATATGTGACTGAACTATGTTTTCTATATTAATTTTGATCTGAAGTTCCTTGGGGAAACAGTCATGAATTGCACTGATTTCCATAGAGCTAAAAATATCTAGAAGCTGACAAATAATAATGAACACATAAAATCTGCACTCACTTACCCTTTTCACTTCTAGTCTTTTTGCTTGTGCCAACTTACCACCTCCACAATCTGCTGATATTATCCTTATTACTGTTTTTAAATGTTTACACCTCACACCTTATCTTTTTACAAGTTATGTAAGGTCTTGGTTTCAGTTTCTGCTGGAGATCCTCCCAAATTCAAATTCCTACAATTTATGACAAAGTTATGTAAAAAAGCTGAATGTGGCCTACTTGGTAAGGTTTAAGAGCATCCATTCTTAGATTACACTATTAGAAATATCTCACAGTACACAAATATTCAAAAGCTTGGACTGAAAGACTTTGCTGTAATGCTCTACGTTCAAGTCCTATACTTTCCTCATTTCTAACTTCTGAAGATGATATACCACATTTATCAATTTGTAGGTCATTTAATCTAACATACTCAAAGAGCTGCGTAAACATTATTCAATTTTTTCTTCTTCCTTTTAATCTTCCAGATACAAGAATCATCTCCCAAAACCAGAGGGTTGTTCAAAATCACAAATCAAAATGACAGTGGAATAATACATCTGAGTGTGTTTCTCACATCCTAAGGAAAGAAAAAAAAAACTCTTATTTAACTTACACACTTACGGAGTGATGCAACGTAAGTTTGAGGAAATATAAGTAGAAAGAAGTTTGAAAATTGCCCTGTAAAATACTGAAACATTCTGCTTCAGAAAATGAAGAAACACTGCAAGATGCAGAATCTGCTGTGTAAAGTCATTAAAAGAACATGTTTCTCAATATGGAGCTCATTTGATGGATGAGCTGTGTCCAGGATGAAACCTATTGCTCATAGATATTTTTTTTTCATATGACATCATTACTTAAATAAATGTGCAATCAGCTTATATTAGTTCAATTTGAATTGAGGCACTTTGCCATATTCTTCATTTTCTACAACCTTCTTTGAAAAGAATGCATAATAAACCTGGTAATGCTTAGCAGCTAACTGTCCTTCACCTATTATACTGATAAATGATGCAGTAAGCTGATTGTGGGTTAAACAATGCAACAGGTTTGAGAAATTGCTCTCATGCTTCTTAAATCAGGAATAAAGTGAGGTTTTACCCCCCAATACTCTGTACTCTGTAATCCTCCAGGTAGAAATGTTCAGAGATACTGTTCTAAAATATAGAACAAAGCATCTTAGAAACAGGTACTACTTTTGAGATTGAAATTCAGAGGGCCATTAAATTAGAGCACTAACTAATAACGCCTTCCTTTTTTCTCTACGACCTCTCCTTTCACATTTCACAAAACCATGTCAGGACTATTTTGCTGAAGCAGAATTAGAATTCCAGAGAGCAGATTTGAACTACTGAAATGTTAAACATGTCAGTGTGTTACAGATCCAGACTTCTGCTCTACACCAATAAGCAGTACAAGATCTCACTGCCTCTTCCTGATCCTCAGGTGAAAAGAACAATCAATGTCAGTCACATTCAGAAGGCACCTACTTACTGTGTCATACCCTGACAATCCAGGATGAAATTAAGTGCTGCAAGACCATTCAGAGACTCTGAAACTGCCACCTAAAGGTAGGTATGGTACATGAATTGAAAAAAAAAAAAAAAGAATATATATAGCTCTCATATATTAAAAGCATTTTGCAAAAGCCAGTAAGAAACATCAGTTTTCTGAAGGATTCTCTTGATAATAAAGCCAATTATGGAAAGAAAAATTAAGTAAAAAGGTCAATATATAGAGTTTACCATGGAAATTAATGTATTATTTAAAACATTTTTGTAGTTTCTGCTGTGGGGTTCAGTGAGTGAAGAGCTCTAATCTCAGTTAATATGCTATAGAAGAATATCTTCCTTTTTCTGTCCACTATTCCTTCAATAAATAAATTCCAAATCAATAAATAGAAGCTCCTATCCACGTGTAACTTTTAGGTCAAAATCCAAATGCCAAAAGCGGTGAAAAGCAGGTGCAGAAGTATCTGAGGAAGTGGTCACACTATATAATCTTAGAATGAGCAACACATTTTGATGCATATCAGAAAAAGATAACGCAGATAATTTACTGTTGCTTTCAGTATCCTAATTTTAATTCACAATCCCCTAACTAAAAGCGAAAGGTCACCAGCTCTGCAACTACCAGTCAAATAGCTCATTTAAGATTAACAATAATCTATTCACTTTTATCTGTTGCAGATAAAGGGAAATCAGTAAAGCAAATTAAGCACAGCAGGATTTGGTTCAGGTTCAGTTCACCTTTTTATTCACAAAAATCCATTCATTCAGCTGGGTTTTAATAGTAAACTTGGGTCAAAAAAGAACATGGCCACAAGCCATGGGCTTGGTGGCTCTCATTTGGTTCTCCCCAGAACACAGACAGCTCAGGATGCCTGGTGATCCAGAGATTAAAACCAAGTTCTGCATCACTCCAACAATCACCTTCTTTTCACGCTCCCAAATTCATATAGAAGATGTTCAAAGTAAGGGGAAGGAAGAACCATAGAATGGTTAGAGTTGGAAGGAACTTTAAAGTTCACCAAGTTCCAACCCCCTGCCACAGGAAGAGACACATTCCACTAGACCTGGTTCCTCAAAGCCCCATCCAACCTGGCCTTGAACACTTCCAGGGATGGGGCATCCACAGCTTCCCTGGGCAACTTGTTCCAGTGCTCAACACCCTCACAGTAAAGAATTTCTTCCTAATATCTAAACTAAAGCTACCCTATTTCAGTTTAAAACCGTTACCCATAGTCCTATCATAACACTCCCTGATAAAGAGTCCTTCTCCATCTCTCCTGTAGGCCCCCTTCAGGTACTGGAAGGGCACTATAAGGTCTCCCTGGAGCTTCCTCTTCTCCAGGCTGAACAACCTCAACTCTCTCAGTCTGTCCTCATAGGAGAGGTGCTCCAGCCCTTTGATTATCTTTGTGGCCCTCCTCTGGACCCGCTCCAACAGGTCCATGTCCTTCTTGTGTTAGAGGCTCCAGAGCTGGATGCAAAAGGTGGCATTTAATGTGGGATGACAGAGGGCCACAGCAAGGCACAAGATAGGACAACCAATCACGTTTCCCACTGAGGCTGTCCCCTTCCTCTTGGCTACATTCCCACTTCCCACATTACCTAAGTGGGTGCAGAGGGAGAGAGCGAGAGCTGGAAAGACTCGACAGGTGGATCCATTTTATTCCAGGTACTAGGACCCAACCAGACCATGTTAAAATACATGTTTGCACACAGTTGTCTCACTGAATGCATTTGTCTTTAGCTGCCTATAAGACACTGTAAACTGTTAGCTTCTCCTTCCTTACTCAATAAAAAAATAAATCGAAACCCTCTTTTCCAGTCATATATATGCATAACCCCAGCTACAGCTATAGCATGCCAAAATATCATCTTCAATCCATTCATTTAATTTAAAAGTGCTTCTTTTCAAATAGAGAAAAATAAAAATGCTCTCCCATGTGGTAGGCTTAAATAAAGTTCTAACAAATTTCATCTTCACAGATAATACAAATATTGCCATGGCCCCAAGAGCACTGCCAGCCCTGAGTGTCCCTGCCCAGCTCCCTCAGTGCTCCCTTCACCCCACCCTGCCCAGGTCCCTGGTCCCCATTTCAGCCCCCCAGGGCCAACAGTCCCTGCCCCAGCGAGACCACAGCAGGGACGGTCTCCAGCTACCCGCAGCCCAGCCCATCCTGGCCACAGGCACCATTGAGCTGGGCACACTGGTGGGCCCACCTCCTAGCCCAGCCTTGGCCCAGCCCTATCCCTAGGGAGGTGCCCCATGCCCATGGCTGGGGCTGCCCTGGTGCCCCCAGGCTGCCCTGCTCCTGGCTGGGGAGGTGGGCCAGGATGGGACAGGCTGCCAGCTCCTGCCCTGCTGTCCCAGCTGCCCGTGCTGCTCCTGACTCCAGGGAGCTGCTGGCCTTCATGGTGTCCCATCAGGACAAAAGGTTGTGGTACACTAAAACATAGTTTCAGCAAGATGGCAGAATAGTTGCATTTTTCCATGGCAGTTTTAGCTTATGTGAAGACTTTAGGTGGGTTAAAAATTGCATTAAGTCTCTGAAAGGCCAGACTTTCTGGTTATTAAGGTAATAGGATACACCTTTTTGTAACACTACAATGCAGATGCGCACACGTGATTTTGGCTGGGCTGAGTTACGTTCTCATCTACAGCAATAATGAAACTAAATCGAGTCTATCAGAATATCAGCACAACTTTCAGTCTACACCAAAACAGCTGAGAGCTGAACCCAGAGTACTTGAGTTTTGTTCACTGCAGCTCCTTGGAGTTTCAGCATGTCAGAGGGATGCTGGGACTGGTTGCCCTGTTGGCTAGGCGGCACTTTTTTTGCTAGTATTTTTTGAGAAAATAGGACATGCCAGTATCAAATTGTGAATGTAAGTTTTGTATTCCTGTCTCCGTTTCAGAATTTAACCCTTATTTCACAGAATAAATTCTACTTCAAATTATCCATCAATTTTGAGCTAAGTGGTGACAGATACTGAAAAACTGCCATAAGACGCCATCTGAGATTGGTCTAGGGGCATTAGCTTTGCCTTTCTCTCAACCACTGGTCCATCACAAAAGGAAAACTGTCTTTTTATAAGTGAAAGCGTAAAAGATGGAGACAAAGGTATTATTTCTGCCACTAAGATTTAAGGAATAAACCTATATGAAGAAAGTAGTCATCCATACTTACATATCAGACAAACAAAGTGGAATGAGACAGGAGGATAAAGGAGTACCAGCTGTGCCCAAGAATCTTATTTGAGATACTCGCCACTTTTGTTACAGGATTGGGAGAGGCTGCTGTACCTGAAAAGAGTGACTGCAGCCACAATAGTCAGAGCATTCAGACACACTCCAGTGCTCTAAAGTAAATGGAAAGTGATGGCGGATCCTTTCAGTGTATCAGGCTGTGGACTTTGGCTGTGGAGGCCAAGATGAATGGCCTGTTCAACCATCTCTGATACCGAACAGTGTGTCCTCTGAGAGTGGTGGTGGACAGCAGGTGGAAGCACCTTCACAGAAGCATGGGAATTAAAAAAGACCATGTGAGTGTAGCCATTTCCATTTAACAGAAAATGGAAGTAAAAGGGAGAATAGTGTCCATCTTAATTTTACCATATGAAGATGTGGGACTTTCAAAGAGTTTCACAAATATTAAGAAAACCATTTATGACACATACATTCCAAGCTTGCCTTGCCTCTGATAAGAGACTGAGTGTAACTATGGTCTAAAATACACAATTTAAAGTTGTATTTAGTAATTACAAACTTTATTTACCTGTTTTACTCTTCTATATATCATACAGCTTGCTCCAAACCCATATTTTTAATAGTTCTCCTTTTCATTTTAGGTATTGTATATGTCACAAAATTTAAAATATTGCTTCAGCTGGAATTATGGCTACAATTATGTAGGATTGCTTAGTGCCTTCAGCAATGGCATAATATAAGTGCAACATAATCATTCCACTTCCCCTCCAAATGTTCGATCAGATGAATTTACGCAAGTACATTGCCCTTTTCCTCACATGCCACAGAAACAGTTGCCCTGGAGTGAAAGATAATCACTCTGTAGGCTCAGTGTTGTGCAACTGAATGGGGTGAGACTGTCTCATCCAAGTGGAATGATTGTGTAGCCAATTGTTGCACAAGTAAATGGATGAAAAGTTCCTATGAAAAAGTTGACTTCTATGACCACCATTAAAAAAAATTTGCATCAGCAACATGAAGAGAAACGTTTTCACAGATGAAAACCTACATGAGATAACTACAATAGCGCTGACCAATTTCACTGGGTAAAGGAAAATAATGACCAAGCACAGTAAAACCAAACTTCAGTGCTAATATTGTTTTATAAATACATGCCTCATATTAAAATTTAGTATGAAATACAGCATTCAGAGTGAAGAGTAAAGACACTCTGTCTTTATTATAAAGTAGCTGAAAGCATGGCCTGTTTTAAAGTTTTATATTGCAATGCCTAACACTAATTTTCGAAGGACTGGTCAGACATTTATTTTTATATATTCAAACCTTTATAAGTAATAAGATTTACTCTAAATATGGAAAGAATTAGGTATATCTTATACATCATAGGATATTTAATGCTTTACAATAATATTATTTTGGTAATGATCACATTTCATAATTTTCTGTCTCTTATGAAATCAGATGAAATTAAACAATGAAGACAAAAGCAATAGACAAGTATCAGATATCTAAGAGAAAACCGAAGTAACTGTTAATTAACTGCTCCTATATTTTACTTGTTCTCAAATTTGTCTTTTTATGCATTCTGCACAAATCTACTAAACACCAAGAATATTTTACTATCGCTAGATATTTGTTCAGAGCTTTGCAGATGAAACTTTGCCACTGATGACCTTAGTGGAAATTTTGCCATTATCTTCAAAGACACTAAGGACTTCACATTTCTCAGTAGGTTATTCTCCATTATGAAGAAAGTTTGAAACTCACAGTATATTTTCACACATCCATCCGACTCTTTAAAGCTATAGTAACTGACAGAGCTAAGGAATCAGCTTCAAACCTCTGGTTCTGTAACACACAGACTGGCATTTTACACAATGGCACAGTCATGATACTAAAGCCCCACAGTTTCACTTACACCAACAGTTGCAAGAAAATATTACAGGGAGTGTAGTTGTGAGAAGACTCTTCTGCATTTGTCCTTCACTGAGAGACTAACATATCACTAACCCCACAATCTACCTTCACACAAAACATATAACAATAACTAATGTTTTCACTAATATAATTGACAGTAATGACACTTCTTTTCATAGTAATTCAATGGGCATCTGTTACAACCCATCAAAAGAGCCTTGCTCACCAAAATGCTTAAGGAGAAATAACAAGTTCCGACTTTCAAAAGAAAATGTCACTCATTATGACTCATATGAGGATAAAATGTAATGATCTTAAAACAAAATGCCTAAAATTTATCAATATTTTTTATGAAATAGCCACAAATGAAGAGTATGAAATGAAGAAAGCACAAATGAACAGATTCTCTCATATGGAGAAAAAGAAATATTTTTGCATTGCTATAGCCACTAATGATGACTCAATTTTACAGTAACGTTTGGTTTAGGTTTTTATTTTAATTTATAATTTTACATATGCTTCTCTTTACAGACTGAATGCTACAGTCCCAAATGTGCTACTAAACTAAACTCACTAAAGGGAGATCATCCCCATTTTTAAAAATAAACATGAATTGGAAAAATGTTCAAGTGACCTTTATCAGCTATGTTTTGTCATCTGTATTACAAAGTTCATTCTGGAAAATCTCTCAGACATGTTTGAAACTGTATTTATATGTTAATGTAGTGAAAAGAACAAATTATTTCTACCAGTGTTTCCATTTCAGTTTTGGTGACCAAATAGTTAAATTAGACAAAGCAAGATTTGTATCATCAAACAATGCTTTGGAACCAACTCTCTTAATCTTTTGTGATATTTGCATCCTAGTTACTCTCTTTATTTCAGTAATAAGTAAGCAAGAAACACATAAGCAGAGGTGTGGCATAGAAGGTCAATCATCCCTAATCATATTGGACAAAGAAATTGCAGTCAACATTGATAGAAAACTTTCTAAAATTCTTAAAGAGAAAATCAGTCTTCTCATCATTATCCCAAATTACATTCAGCCTATGATTATCACAATCCAAAGGCACCATGGCAGTACCTTTTTCTTTCACCTCTGGGTGATTTTCTGCTTTTTCTGTTTACAAAAGGGCCTCTTCTGTTCACCACGTTTTCAAAGACTTTGTATAGTCAGTACATGAAAGTATTACACATAACAGGCACTTTTATGAGACCAGTTGTCCAATGATTAGATGGATAAATGGCATATATTCTGGCCCTAGGCCTCTAAACAACCTTATGCTCTCAACTGCATTTACAGAAAGGTTCTTGTTACCTGGAACCACATTCTTTCCAACTTACAAGAAAGTTCCTCCATTTTTTATGAGAAGTATCCTTTTTGAATGCTCCCTAAGGCTTTGTCTCTTATTTTATCTTTCCGTAAGGAAAGGATCCCCAGAAGAATTCATTGAGATTTTCCTCAATTAATAGAGACCAGCATAATAGTCTCAATGTTTAATTTATTTCTTCCTTGGAATTTAATTTCCTGACAGCCTTTTTGTTTTTGCAAAGTGCTTCAAACCTGATTCACACTATATAAAAGCAATTGACAAATTGGGCAGCAGCTTTTGATAGGACTTCTGAAATACTAGCATTAAGCTAGTATTAATTTGTGCTTTCATACAATTCCCATTGTCATTTTTAAAGCTCTGAACAAAACTGAAATGAAAGTGTCCTCTTTCCTTTTTTTTTTTTTTTTTTTANCTACATATTTTATTTTTTAAACATAGCTGTCTGCCACGGCATATAATATGCATTAGTGCCACCACTACTAAGCAGAGGATGGTAATTCTGTAGTCTTTCTCAATACTAGCTTTAGGACAGAACATACCATACACCAGGTTATCCACTCTAATAAAATACTACACAGCACAAGTATGAAGATAAGCAATCAAATTTTAAAAGACTGAATTAGTCTTTAAATAATGTATAGAAAAGGCTCTATTCTGATAATGCAACATGCTGAACTTCAGTAATATCCCTCCATCTTCTCTAACATACTATCAAAGCAGTCTTTGCCTTGGGGACCTGGAACTCCCCGCAGCACCGATCACATATTTGGTAGGCTGCTGTGCTTGCATGGTATCCACCAAAATCAGTGGGGTATCAAATAGGAACAGCAATCTGGCAATGTGTAAGAAACTGCTAAATGAGTGCCTAAAAGACAGACATGGAAGATGAGATATTCTTCAAAACCTGAAGGAGAATGTAATTTACAATTTTTTTTTTCAGGAGCAAGCTTTCAATGGTTTAAAAGAGCTGCTGAAAAATAATCCACAATTGAAAAAACATTATGTGCATTACAGTGATTATATGTGCTTATTTTGGAATATACCTGACATATAAAAGTAATCTAGATTTTTCCATAAGCAGGAAATGTGAAACAGAGTGGATTTTTGCAGCTTAGCTTAGTGCTTTGGGTTTCTAAGTTTAAAAAAAAAAAAACAGAGAAAGAAACACAGACTTAACACTACAATTTTAAAGCTGGACTTAAATTTAACCTCACTGAAAATCTCACTGAGGTTGTATATTCCTCCATGATATCATTTGCCTTTGAGAAATATAAGCAGGATATATCAGAAAGAAGTTTGCCCTTACAGCAGAGTATTTTTACCTCTATGAGAAAGCCTACTAAAGAAATGAAAATGTAAGGTAAAGCCAAAGGGAGATGCACTTTATGTGTTAAGTTACTGAGGGTGCACTTCCAGTGACACGACCATATCCATGACTAAGACATCCATTCACTGAAAGGAGAGTAAATATTTCTTATTACTGTATGTATCAGTATCTCAATGAATGGACAGTACCAACCATGGTGAACTGATCTGGAGAGATAGTAGGGATGATCAAAAGCTGATGGCACATTTCCATTACCTTGCATTTTACCTTCAAAAGCATCTCACGGTATTTTCCATTCACTGATTTGTAAGAATGTATGAAGAGAAAGCTTGGCCGGCTTAATACACTAGTTCCGAGAATGCAAGCAACATACTTTACAAAAAACCAGCTGTTCCCACTGTGCTGTACCAAACTGTTGTGTTGGGGTTTCTTTTCTTTGATGTTGTAACCTTCAGAACTCTGCAATATCATGATGCTAATGTTAGTTACTATGTACAGATCTCCTTTACTCCAGAGACTGAAGTGTGATTCTAATGTTCCTCAGCACAAGTTACTAGTACAGTTTTCATTTTAATTTCAGGAACAGAAGACACTGTCTGCAACTGCCAATGGAGGACAGCTTGAGATAACTACAATAAAGGAGCATTTGTTCCATCCAATCTGCTCAAGAACTACAAAAGCCTCCTATGGTCTACTGTTCGTAGTTATGGGTACCATACATCAAAAAAACAAATACGGAGCAGATGGAGACAGTTCAGGGAACAACAATAGGAATGATCACAGATTCAAAAAATACGGCCTATAGACTGTGAGAATGTAAGTCATTCTAGCCCAGAACAGAGAAGACTGAGAGAAGGCAACACGTGCAGTCATATAGTTTTATATATACATACATAAATACATATATGCATATATGCACTCATAAAAAGAACAGAGGGAATGGAAACAAACTGCTGTCCATGTTTAATGTGCACGGGCCAAGATGTAATGGCATTAATTCACAGTGAGGAAGATTAGATTACACACTAAGAATTTTCCAGTAGTAGAAACCCTTAAGCAGTTCGCAGAAATCAACTGCCTAAGGAAGCCATGAACATCTGTCACTAGAGGTGTTTTGTTCTTTTTTTTCCTAAGAACTAATTAAATAAAAATATTCCAGGAATGGTTCAAGTACAGCTGATCTCATGTTCTAGGGAAGGACTGGACAGGATGATCTCTCAAAGTTCATTCCAACCCTCTTTTCTATAATATTACCATTTTTAAAAGCTATATTTCAGGTAAATTAAATTCAACTTATATGTTTTTCATCTGCAGCAACAAGAATCAAATCCAGCATTACATTCCCAAAAAACAGGACTGATACATTAATTACATGTCAAATATTAATGCACCCTATATACAGGTTGTGCATACAGATTTTTTATTTTCACTTAAACCAGAACTGGGTAAGAAAAAAAGTTCCCAAGTGTTGCTTTTATACAGAAAATTAAAATGAAATGTTATCTAGGGAGTTCCAGAGCATTTTCAAAAGCAATCTGAAAATATTTATACTTTGTTCATTAAAGCTGCCAAAACTGGGTGCAGCACAGATACCAGCTTCAAAACAGTCCCATTTACTACAAGCAAAACCAGAAATGTGTGTAATGGACAAAACTGGATTTCATTTTAATTTATACTCAGGTGATTTGCTGTCATTTATTTATGCTATTTATTACTACTGATGTTATGGACAGCATTTAAAGTTTTGACACTGACCGTCTCTTCTAAGAAAACATAATATTGTTCATATTGAACATCAGATCTTCAGTATGTGCTTTGTGTTTCTTTTTGGTGGGGATATGATGGCTTTATTGATTTTTTGTTCCATTTATGTCCATTTTGTGTCCATTTTTCTGACAAGAACATGAAAGTGCAGAACAGCAATGAATTACTGTTATGTAAAATTTATAAAAGGCGATGATTAAATTTCTGTTGCTTCATTCATGTAAATAAGGTGAGACAAAAAGTAAAGTCTTAAGTGCATTTGTAAGGTCCTGCTCATCTTGTAGGAAATATTTTTTAATTATTTTTGCAGTGATAAGCCATTTTGTTAAACCTCTGCATCCTCTTTTGCTTAAGTGGAATTTTAAAAAATGTACATTTAGCAAAATTCTTATTCTTCATAAAATTAGCAAAATTAGGTTTCCATTAAAAACTCAGTGCCATTATTCAGATGTGCAAGGCTACTCAAGTACAAGTAGTTTGCTAGCTTCAAGATGTAAATGTTACCCAGAAGAGTGAAATTCACCCTTGAAACAGGACTTTCACGGGGCATAGACATTGTGCTGGCAGAATATATCAGGGCTGAACTCCAGCAGAGGTAATTCTTTCTGTGATTCAGAAAATATTCCATTACTGGAGCTGTGGAAGTTTTGCTGGAGAGCTGGCAATCATTCACTGTTAAAAAAAGCACTGAAAAGAAAATGTGTATTATGTCAGAAAAAAAAATCACTTCATGAGACATTCCAAATGTACAAATTATTTGTTTCATCATCAGTGTCTTATTACCGATGATGACACAGCAGTTTTTAATTTTGATATATAGGAATATCAATTCACATTCACCGTCATAATTGTTTTTAATTTACTGATTTAGACAGAAAGTTCTCATAGCCTGAAAAGGACAGAAGTGCTCAAAGGGAAAATAAATCAAAAGCATAAAATTATGAATCTGGTATCTCTAATTATGATCTCCCCAAAAAACATTTAACCTTCAAAACCAGCACAACTAGATTATTTGCAGTTATAATCTTTTCTTGGAAAAATCCATCTACAGAAAAAGGTCATGAAAAGTAACACATTTACTCAATTAAAAAGTAATCCTTTTTTTTTAACTGAATAGCAAAGTCCAGTAAAGGAATTTATAATCATTGGCCAAATGACTACAAGTACATTAAATCTTGTACTCTGAAGAGAATGTTTTAATTGAGGAAACTGGACTGAAGAAAGCCATTGATGCTCTAAGCATCAATAACACACTTGGTTTTATATGCATCAAGATAAGCACTGTAATATTTTTGGCTTATATGATGCATGGAGTGCTTCAAAGCTACAGAAGTCTACAACTCCCTGGAATCTGATCTCTTCATGAAGCAACTCTCAGGATAAGAAAGAAACTTATGGCTGGCAATTGCTAAGCCTGAAAAGAAAGGACCCATGGTGCAGAAGTTTAAAGGACAATACAGCATGATGTGTGGTTCCATCTGTACATTTATTTATAAATTAGTCCCACTCCTCACATGCCATGTCCAAAGTGGGCTTCTTCTGCCACTGAAAAAAATATAAATCTTTTATAACCAGGACCAAAATCTGATGTAATTTTTTGCAAGATAGTTTCTATCTATTCTCCCACTCCCATAAAAAAGCAATACAGTAAACGTCCATCTAACTATATCTATAATTCTGATAATGATCTAGTTTGCTATCAGCTCCCATCTGCTGGGGGAGGCGGGAGGGGGGAGCAAAAGAAGTTAAAATTTCCTGTTTGTTTCTTATGGCAAAATAGACTGCAAAATAAACATAAACTATTTTTTTGAGGAGACAATTACTGGAGATGGTGTACAGTTATCTAAGCAGTTTTAGTTGACTTGAATGTCAACAACTGCTATCTTTCTTCAGACAGAACTATATGCAAATACACTGTGTAACAGCTGGATTACATAAATTCCACATTTCCTGCAAAGACATTTTGTTCATGTATGGCAAATGAAATGTTGCTGGGACACATTAAGCACACCCAGCAACTGGATGATCTGGAAGCCTCAAGCTCAGCAGCATGTATGCATACACTACTGATACCTGTTTGTTCTGCAAGTCTGTACCTCCTTGAAATGCCCAAAGTGCAACTTGGAATGTTATAATCAGTCAGTGCAAGCCTAGGAAGCCTGCAGTGCAGGAATGGCTGCAATTTGCTGATACTCAGCAGTCCTTCTAATACTACTACAACAGTAAGCCCCTGAAGTTGCCAGAGATCTGCAAAACTCGCTCAAAGAAACTCCTCAGATATTGCAAGAAGGCTGAGAAATCTCCCAAGAATGGCAGCTACATGACCATACAAAGTACTCAGCAGATTGCATCAGATGTGAAACTGTAGGAGACATCTGATGAAAAGGTAAGAATACCCTCTCCTACTCTCTTAAGTACATTGGACTGTTTATTTACAGTGAGAAGCTGGTTCACCCTTAATACCTTTGAATGACTACCATTTTACTTAAAACACCAGAATCCATATTACATACATTACATAAGTGACAGCTGGTGTACTATAGATATTTCTCAAGAATAAGCTATAAAAAATATCTATCAACCGTCTCTCAGCTTGGAGCAACCAATTCCTTTCATGCTTGTCACAGGCTAACACTGGTCGGTGACACGGACAGCAAAGTCATATAGAAAAGTGAAAGAATCTAGTTACTAATTCAGTTTGAGAAATCCAGATATAAAACTAAAGTCCGTATTTCTTACAATTCACCACCAAACTTTTCAATAACATAAATTTCCAAGGTTAACCAGTCATGTATTTAATCTTTAAAGTAAGCACACATTTTCTGTAGGAATGTAAAATAAAACACTGATAAATTTCTAACACCGTCATATTTTTACTTTTCTGTTTAGGAATACCTGGCTGTCCTATTGAGGCATGAAGCAATAAAAGAGTGTTCATCACTCCCTTGAGCATGGAAATTCTTTAAAATCAGTTGCCCACCTCTGACTGTGAAGGATGAAAACTGCTAGAGCACAATGGAAGTAATAATGAGCTCTCTGAACTTAAGCATGTTATGGTCACAGATGGAGGCTCTGCAAGCTAACAGAAAAAAACACCCAAACTAATCTAGAAAGTACATTCCTGTTGAATCTCTCCACTGTCATCAGCTGTTTATTGTCATGCTACATTATGAATAAATGAAAGATTTAAAAGGTTTCAGCATTTATTAAATTCCTAATTGGAATCACAGATATTGAGATCTGAGACTACTTCAAGTCATTTTCACTGATAAGCAAGCTCATTATAAAATCCTCAAAGAAGCTATTCAATAAATATGCATAAGCAGTTGCTGAAGCAGAAAGCTGTTTCTCTCCACTCCATAAGAGTAAAAAGTTTTGTGCAGGTTTTTTACCCATAAATATATCTAAATCAATAGATTTAGAAGTAACCTGTGTGAACAGAGGCTGTACTGCTGTGCAGAGACATGTAAAACAAGAAAGAAATATGAATTAGGAAAGCCCTTTGAAGCAGGCATTTTTCACAAATTCAAGGAAATGGAAAAGTTAGGACTATTTTCAACACACTGTGTATAAAACTTTATAGTATGTCCTTATCCAGCATATAAAATAATACATACACAAAAGAAATGCACAGAAATTCTCCTGACAGAGAAGGAAATCAAGGTGTATGTTCCTATCTGAGAGATTACAAAACAGAGCACACAAAGCAATTCAGATATGTAGACTCCACTGGATCTGTACTATAACTGGGACTCTGACCAACAGTCTCCACTACATCTTTGAAACAAACAAGGACACATCTCCCCTATAGCTGTATCAATATCCAGTATTATCAATCTATCTTGGACAAGATTAAGGCATTAAAATACATGAATACCCTGACAGTACAAAAATCATGAGTGAAATTTAAAGCTATATGTCGCCTATCATTAATGACTTATTATTTTGTTGTCAAGTAGCACTCTAAGATCTTGGCAGTAATATCTCCCATCAGGGTGACTGCAAAATTATTTTGCTAATCATAAAATGGTTTGAGTTGGATGGGACCTTAAAGATCACCTAGTTCCAACCCCCCTGCAAAGACACCTTCCACTAGACTAGGTTACTCAAACTCCCATCCAACCTGGCCTTGAACCCCTCCAAGGACGGGGCATCCACAACTTCCCTGGGCAATCTGTGCCAGTGTCTCAACACTCTCACAGTAGGGAATCCTAGTATCTAATCTAAATCTCCCCTCCTTCAGTTTAAAACCATTACCCCTCATCTTATCACTACACTCCCTGATAAAGAGTCCCTCCCCATCTTTTCTCTAAGTCCACTTTAAGTACTGGAAGGCTGCTACAATGTTTCCATGGAGCCCTCTTCTCCAGGCTGAACCACAACTCTCAGCCTGTTTTTATAAGAGAGGTGCTCCAGCCCACTGATCACCTATGTGGCCCTTCTCTGGACTTGCTCAAACAGGTCCATGTCCTTCTAATGTTAGAGGCTCCAGAGCTGGATGCAGTACTCCAAGTGGGGTCTCACAAGAGTGATGTAGAGGGGCAGAATCATCTCCCTCAGCCTGCTGAACACGCTTCTTTTGATGCAGCCCAGAATGCAGTTGGCCTTCTGGGCTGCAAGTGCACATTGCCGGCTCCTGTTGAGCTTCTTATCAACCACCACCTCCAAGTCCTTCTTTGCACCTTCAGTTGCAAACTGGTCCTCTCCTACTGGTCCTCATTCTCTCAGCCCCTGCCTTTGCCTTCTGCAACTTGGGCAGTGTCACTAGAGCACCTTCCAGTGAAGACTGAGGCAAAAAAGTTGTTGAGCACTTCAGCCTTCTCCATATCCCGAGTTACCAGGTCTCCCATTTTCTTCCGTAGAGGGCACACATTTTCCCTAGTCTTCACCACCAACATGTCTATAGAAGCTTTTCTTGTTGCTCTTGACAGACAGATGTAATTCTATATGGGCTTTAGCTTACCTAACCTGGTCCCCGGCTGCTCAGACAATGGCTCTGTATTTCTTCCAGGCTACCTGTTCTCACTTCCGCGCTCTGTAGGTGTCCTTTTTCTATTTGAGTTCATCCAGAACCTGCTTGTTCATCCATGCAGGCCTCCTGCATTTTTGCCTTACTTTCTCTTTGTTGGGACGCATTGCTCCTGAGCTTGGAGGAGGTGATCCTTGAATATTAACCAGCTTTCTTGGTCCCATCTTCCCTCCATCACTTTATCCCACAGCACTCTGCCAAGCAGATCCCTGAAGAGGCTTAAGTCTGCTCCTATGAAGTCCAGGGTAGTGAGTTTGCTGTCTGCCCTCCTTACCACCCTAAGGATCTTGAACTCCAGCATTTCATGGTCACTGCAGCCAAGGCTACCCTTGAGCTTCACATTCTCCATCAGCCCCTCCTTGATGATGAGAACAAGGTCCAGCATAGTACCTCTCCTCACTGTCTCATCTAAAATCCAGGAACCTCCTGGACTGCTTATGTCCTGCTGTGTTGTCCCTCCAACAGATATAGGGGTCGTTGAAGTCTCACATAAGGACCAGAGCTTATGAATGTGAGGCTGCTCTTACCTGTCTTTAGATGGCCTCATCCACTCAGTCTTCCTGGTCAGGTGGCCTGTAGCAGACTCCCATTGTAACATCATCTGTCCCTGCCCTCCCTTTAATCCTGACCCATACACTCTCTGTTGGCTCTTCTTCCATCCCCAAGCAGAGCTCCATGCACTCCAGCTGGTCATTGACATAGAGGGTGACTCCCCCTACTCCTCTCCCCTTCCTGTCCTTCCTAAAGAGCCTGTATCCTTCCATTCCAACACTCCAGTCCCCACTATCTCTCTTTTTTAAGTACAGCACAAAGAATCAAAAGCAAGATTGAGAAAAAGAAATAAAGAAGAAAAGGAATCTGGCACTGTTTCACGATCACTCTTTTGAGCAGTTGCCTAGATCTGAGATTCCATGTTTAGAAGCTGGAGGGTGAACAGGATTTTTGCAGGCAAGGCAGACCAAATGGTAAGCACATCATCAGGGGATGAGGCAAATTCATACTAGTGACTTGAAGAACAAAATGATGCAGTTAAAAGAAATGGCAAATTTGGAGTTTCCAGATCTAGACTGCAACTTACAGGCAAATTGGTGTGTTTTGTTAGTTGAAAAAAACAGACGACTCTACAAGGAATCATCTTATCTTCTGTGTCATTTTCAAGCTGTCAAATCAAAGCTTATGATTTTATTGCCCTTAAAGTTGAAAATATCCTCAGGGAAAACATTAGCCTGAAAGCAAATTGAATTGCAGGCATTTTAATATTAATCCGCTTTACTCAATATAGCCCCCTCATTCAAACAACTCTTGGTTGTTTCAGAGCGATTCTGCCATTGACTCCTAGAAAGAATGACAGGGAGCTTAGTACAGATAGGTCTGAATCCCACTACCTGTCTCACCTTAAAAACCCTGATCTGGATAAAATGAACAGCCCATCTATATCCTGTGAAGAGGAGACGGAGTGAGAAGCAGTCTTAAAGAGGGACTGAGTTGCTGACAGTGAGGCTCCGTTATTCCCCAAAGAACGAAGCATGTCTAAGTAAATTGTGGATAAATATTGTTCTGAAGTGGAACAAATAACTGTGAATTGTTTACCTGGTCCAGAAGGTGCCAAGTGCTGCTTTTCCCTCTGATTTCTCTCTTCACAGCTTTTGGTTATATCATTTAGACATTGATGAGGCAGCTCTAACATTTACAGCCACAACAGTTTCGGTGCAGACCTATGGACCATAGACTTTGACAGCGGTGCAAATGTTCTTTGCACTAATACACTCTATAAGGTTCTTTCCTGAATTTTAATCTCAGTAACAACATGTAAGGGAGATGAAAAGCCTAAGTGTGTTTTTGCACAAACAGGTAAAGACAAATAGCAGGCCAAACCATCAGCTCTTGGTGAGCATAAAATAAAGTCTCTGGGAAGGAAATTGTGTCTTAGGGTATGTCTGTTTGAAGGGCTGTGTCTGCAATTTGGCCGGACTGGACAGCAGCACATCTGTAATCTGAGGCAGCCAGATGCAGCCCAGCTACAGGGCCTGTAGCTGTGCTTTGCAGAAGAACATCATAAGTAGAGCTGCACTGCTCCCAGCCTAAAGAATGGTAGTGCCAATCAACTTGCCAGTGTCACACTGTGCTGTCTTGCAAAAGATCATATAGACATGCTCTGGCACTTAAGTTACCTGATAGTTTCTATTCCATTAAGGAAAAAAAAAAAGATAGGCCACTGGGTTTAGAATTGGATGCAGGCTTTCGGTTTCTTAGTCAATACAAACTTATATTGTGCTTTAAATGAAAACATTCAGATCTAAATTTATAGTGAGATATCCAAAATATATCTTCAGCTAACTGCAAACTCTGTCAGCAGAAGCAAGTGGAAGATACCCAATCTTCTGTCCAGGCGGTTCTTTCAGTGCCTAAATGTTTGCTCAAGTTCTGTGCTCAGGTAGTCCTATTTTAACCAGGATGAGTAAATAACCTCCGAGTTCATATCCATGACCCTTTCGAATCCAGCAAGTAGGATTGCTTGCAAGATGCAGTCAGACGGTAGTTCTCAGACGAAAGCTACCTGTGCAGACTCCGTAAGTAAGCGTAATACTACCTACACAGACAGTTTTTTATGCCTCAGCTGCAAAATCTACCCTGTACTGTGAGAAGCTCTATTATCTTTTACTCATAAAAACCAGACTTTATTATAGAAAGCTATTGTGATTTCACAACTGTAACATATTTCCTTGGTAGAAAAAATTATATTTACTCCAAACTTGTGCAACTTCAAGCTCAGCTTGTGAGGGGCATTTAAACTTGGTTTATATGTAAAAATGAGGTTTTAGAATAGATAGAATGGAGTACAACTAAGCCTTCGTAGTCTTAGTTTTGTCTATACTACAGAAAGCTTGTTGGAAGACTTTAAAATGACTGTGGATGTTTAAAAATGGTAAAAGAAGGTTACTTTAGGTATCAGTAACAATGGTGATAAGGGATTAAAAAATTAGCTACCCTAGGAAAATATCTTCTGATGGAACTAAATGAAGACAATGGGCATTTTTGAGAACAAGAATAATTTTTAAGGTAAAAACCATTAGTATGTGAAACTAAAGGCAATTTTTAAGTACCATGACAGTTGCATCCCAACAAGAGAGATAAAACGAGATGTGAATACTGTGGGGCACAGGCAATTTAGAAATATCAGAAAGAACAAAGCATGGAAAAAAATGTTTCACTGCTATCTTGAAAAAGAGAGAAAGTAATTTTCATAGGAGAATGTGAAGGAAGTACAAATAATGGAGAATTATAATAGCTTGATAATCAAGAAAAAAGATAATAGGAAGTTATTATGGAAGAGCCAAATAATTAGTAAATAATTAACATAATATGAATTATGAAAGAATTAATTTGAAATTGGAATATATTTATGTGTATTAAATATAACCCAGAAGAGAATATCAAGTGAAGTAACATAAAAATGCACTACAAGAAATTCTAAATAATGTAATATACTAATAAAAAGGCCAAATCGAAATAATCTTGAGTAATTTCGCAAGAAAAGAATCTGTAACTGGAAGCTGAAATGAAGACCTACTTGGACATAAGAGGATATTTAAAGAAAATAAAACAACTTTGGAAAACACAAAATACTAAACTATAGCCCAATAAATTTAGGAAACATGCACAAAATACTGATACTACAATTCTGAAGGAAAACAGAAATGTATGAATTAATTTATGTGTGCATTTTCAGTGTAAAATCTTGGCAAAAATGGCTGGCTTCAGTATTTCTAGCTTTAGATACACAGATCAGGTACATAGTCACAGTAGGCTCTGCTCCCAGTGTTGTAAACAAAAAAGGCAGTAGCAGGCAGTCACACAGATTTAGACCCTCTGAAACACTTTCCAGAGATGAAACCATTTTCAGTTTTGAAACCGTATGTGTGAGATACGATGTGTGGGGAATCTGTACATCTCCATGCAGACGTGTGGGGAATCTATGAGGGAATAAGTAGGTCTAGGGTGAGTGAGTGTTTTCCTCGCTTTGGAAATTATTCTGCTACCTTTGAAGTTACCATCAATTTAATGGAAATTAAATGATCCCTTTGTGTATAAATAACTTTACAGTCATATCAAGTATATAAAAAAATTACTTAATAGTAAACATCAGGAGATATGAATTCCCAAGAAAGATACGTGCATAATGTGCAGAAATGTATCATGTGCTAATACTCTAATATTCTTTAAAATGCAATAAATGCTCAGAAAGTAGTAAATACAGTTAGTAAAAAATCTGGAACTGGTATGAATGAAATACATTATAATTTGTAACTATAGTAAAACAACACTATTCTGTGGAAATTCTCATTGTGTTCTGTCTCAGAGATAATAATTCTCAAACTTTCAAGAGGATTATCCAGGTTGCTTTGAAACACCACACATGATCTTTGTCATTTCATAGTAAAAAAGGATAATATAGGTAGAAAACTGTACAGAGCACGGTAATTAGCATAATAAATAAAGCTACAGACAGTCACCTTTCTAGCCAAGTAGACCTTACTAAGACAAACACAAGAAAGGAACAAAGCTACAGAACTGTCTGATTTGTAACAAACACAGGCTCAGGGGTTTAAAAGTCCAGACTGAACAGGAAAATGTAATAAAGCAGAGGTGGAATTCTATTAGCAGGTATTGTGAGAGGAGGGATTTTTGGAGGCATCCTCCAAAAATAACTTTTGACTCAGCTGCTTCATTCACATAAACACACACCTTAATTATGACATTTCTTAGATATATTCTCTGTCCAAAGTAATAAATATTTTGGGAATTCAGAAAGCTACTTTAAATTATTCCTGCTTCTGAGTACAATGATAGACATATTATTCACAGATACTTTGTAGGAAATTATTGTCACAGTGCTCTGGCAACAGCAGAATCAAAATTGAAGACCATAAGCACTTAAAAATCTAAACCAGAATAAAGCTTTAGCTTCAATTTAGCTGGTGTAAAATGTTTCATGCTTTTATTGAGGGAAGATAAATGTTTGCTTAAGTTAATCAGACCAAGAAAGATTTTTGTCTTCAGGCACAAAATAATTTCTCATAATGGAATATTAATATAAGCTAACTGGTTGCATACATGCATTTCAAAATGCTTGACACTCTAAAGACACATGATGTATCTTTAAAACTAATGATTATCAACAACTGTCATGATTTAAACCCAGCCGGCAACTAGAGCCATGCAGCCACTTGCTGACTCCCCCAGGTTGGGATAGGGCAGAGAATCAGAAGAATAAAAGTAAGGGAACTCAAGGGCTGAGATAAAGACAATTTAATACAGCAAAGCAAAAGCCACACACAGAAGCAAAGCAAAACAAGGAATTAATTCACTGCTTCCCATTGGCAGGCAGATGTTCAGCCATCCCCAGGAAAGCAGGGCTCCACCACATGGCTACTTGGGAAGACAAACAGTCCGAGCTTTCTTCTTCTTCCCTCAGCTTTATATTGCTGAGCATATCATATGGTATAGAATATCCCTTTGGTCAGGTGGGGTCAGCTGTCCTGGCTGTGTCTCCTCCAAACTTTTTGTGCACTCCCTGCCTACTTGCTGGTGGAGTGGTGTGAGGGGCTTAGAAACAACCAAAAAGATTAGTGCACTACCAACACTATTCTCATCCACAATCCAAAACATAGCACTACACCAGCTGGTAGGAAGAAAGTCAAACCCATCCCAGCCAAAATCATTACAACAACTTAACATCATACAAAACATGGATTCTGATCGCTCAGTGTAAGAGACGGACTGTAAATTTCCTGATGAGGGGCAGAAGCCCCTCCAAAGCTTCAATGGAATGCCTCAAACACTCTTAAGGAAATAAATAATGCAGGCCTGGTTTTCAAAGAACTGATAAGGCTAACACTTCTGGCGCCTGAAAGTGTGGGAGAACTGCCTTGTGAAGACAGGATAGTTCTGCCACTCGTGAGATGAGCTTGCTAGTTCTCATTTCCCAAGGCCATCGTGTCCAAAAAGTGACCTTTGCTTCATTATCTGTGAAATGCGTATGAAAGCGCACATCCCTGCATGTGCTAATGAAGATTATGGAGATCATGCTAAACATGTATGACTATAGCTCTCCCCACCCAAATCATGCTACACGTCACCTGGGAGAAGGGAGAAACCTGAGACGAGGCTGTCCTCCGTAAGGGGGGTGGACCGTGCTCATTCAGCAAACATAAAAGGGCAGAAGAAGTGCCCCTAGGGGGAACAAAAAAAGAAACAAAAGAAGAAGATAGTGCCTGGGAGGATTATTCCCAAGAAAGAAGACCATACCTTGGAAGATTCTTCCCAAGAAAGAAGATTATGCCTGGGAAGATTCCCTGAAAAAGACGCTGGAACCAGGACTGGTGATCTCTTTCTCTGTCTTTTTCTGTCTTTTCCTTGCTCTATCCTTCAGTTTCTCTTTTCTTTTAGAATTGCTAAGTAATGCTTAGAGTTGTTAAGTAATGACCTTAAATACGACCTGAAGTACCTAAATTACTGCTTGTAACTAACACCATGTATACCCCACCACTTGCCATAATTTGTTATATACCTAACCGATTATTGTAGAGTTGTTAAGACCTATACTAACCATTTTGGTAAACTAATAAATGTTTCTATATGGACCTTGAGATTTATCTTACCTTAGTCCGCGCTGCTGAGAATTTACGAATCTGAAGTCACTTACCCCCCCTCTTTCCTGAGAGTGGCATGTGACACTCAGCCTGTTTTACACCTTGTGTATAAGGCTATAGGGTGGCAACAATATCTCCTGTTTGAGATTTCACAGCTAGAGAGTCCTGCTTAAGGTGATGGGCGATCCCAGACATGCATCCTGACCAGCTCCCAGTTTCTCAATAGAGGTAGATAATCCTCTCCTTCCATCTTCCCCCTTTCACCCAAAACTATGTTTTCATGCAAAGGACATCTGACTGTATTTCACGCTAAAGAAGTGCTGTTATCCAGGGACTAGAGGAGCAAAGTACATGTCAGCACAGCACATATCAGAAGGCAATTGAAAAAGGTGCTTCAGATACTGACAGAACTGAAATGGAATGTAGGCTGCTTCCCTGTTTTCAAAATACTGTGTCTGTATTTTAAATGAGATTATTAATCACTGTATTTTTCATGGTATACTGAACAAAAAATTCTAAAAAAAATACAGTAGGAGCTCATCACTAGGACATACCGAAACCTATGATACACAAAGGTGAGACCTTAGACTTTAGCTACTGAATGAGGCAGGTCACTGCCTGTCTGCTAAGATATTTCTAAATGAGGAAGTCTACAGTTAAGCTACAGCATCAGCAGTGCTACATATGGAGAATATCAGTAACAGTAGTGATGCAAATATACTTTTCGGGAAAAAAAAAAGAATGTAATTCTTATTTCTCCTCAAAATATAGAGAAGATTCTACAACAATACCCAGCTGTCGGTTTAATCATCTGAAAAGAACCCAAGGCACCCCACAAAGAATGCAATTAGTCTGTAAATGGGGTAGGCCTAACCACTTTCGCCTGGCTGCTCCTCTCCATTTCCTAAGTACCCAGCTCTACAGGGTGTCCAAATCGTGTACGCATCTAGGAGATAGAAGCTATGTCTACTCTTCAGTATTGGTCCAGTGACTATTTTGAATAAATGAGATTGATCAAAAATGAAATGGTTTTCACAGTGGCCTACCGTTTCTTTATTTTTACCTGTTAATTCAATAGAGGATGTCAAACAACTCTGGAGAGGGTGTTTGGAAAGATCCTCAAATAAACCTTGCCAGTACAGTCATTATGCCCTGCTGATAATAAGTTAATGCAAATAGCATATTATTAAACACAGATGCCATCCAGAAGTACAGAACAAGTAAAATGCCTTATTCCATCAGCATTACATAATTTTTCCCCTATAGCAGAAAAAGTCCCTGGTACCATGTTTTAGAATTACAGTAATATTGTGCAATGCACATAAACCTATCTGGAAGAGTATTCTCTAGCCATTTTATTAATAACCACAGTAAGCTCTGCTGTCAGTTCGCTGATAGACATACACTACCAACAACAGTTCAATCCTGCACTTCGCTCATGCACAAACAATATAGCCAATCAGAAGAAAAGCATCAGCGCTATTCCAGCATCTTTAGTTTTTTTCTTAGCAGGTTTTCATGAAAGTCTTCAATTAACAAGCATAGGCAAAGTTAGATGACCCTTTATAAACTTTTATTCTCCTTCACAAAGAAGAAAATAATCAGGATCCATGGAAACCAGATGATGTAGCTGGCAAATGTGACATTTAAATTAAACAGAATAAATTAACCCAAATGGGTAATAATGAACCTTACAAATATGTACTGACATTTCTCACCCTTCCTAAGAACTTTTCAATGTCCCAACTAAATATAAATAAATTTCATTTTCCTACAGGTATGATTTAAAATTTAAACTTAAACCTATAGATGGTGAAAGAAATACACCATTTATAATTTTATTTGACAGGCATGTCATTTTGTAAATATTGATTCTCATTTTCTACATAAATGGCGCTGTTATGTTTAAACATAGTATGCAAATGTATGTCTTATTTCCACCTTTCAGCAGCCTTGCACCTGTGATGGTAATTGACAAAACAACGAATCAGGCTATATGTTTACCCTAGGTTTTATACACACACAGAGATAGCTGTATCTGTATCTATATCTATACACACATGCCCCCTCTCCATCCCCAAAGCATAACATATACCCCGAGAGTCCCAAGAGCATAGCCAACAGACTGTTAGCAAGCTGGGCATATCCCTCTCTTGAACTTGGTTTAAAAAAAAGTTTTAGCACAGTCAAAATCTCAAAGCCAGATGAGTACACAAATATTTATTAAGAAAATATCCAAGCTAAAAAAAATAATCCCACCTAACTAAAGTCCTGATACAACCTGAAGTCTGTTTTGTCTCAGGAAAACTCTATTTTGGCTAATGGAACACCTTCTTTATGACTATAAGTCTTGCTAAAAACTATAAATTAGAAAATAAAAAGTGGATGTTTGTCTCTTTCAGATCCTGAAATGCGACATGTATTTTTTCACAATTACTTTAGGTTTACTTTAGACAAACCACAAAACAGTTCCTTGCCCCGTCAGAATTAATTTTGAAAATTAGAAAATATTTTAGGGTGCAAGACAGGGAAAATTAATCGAAGACTTCTCAAAACACACTGCAGTCCTAACAGTTATTGCAGAAATCCCATTCATTATGTCATCCTTTGGATTTTTCTTTTAAGTGTGATATATTCCATTAATTCCAAAGCTGATATCTACACAAAGATTACCTTTAGCCTGGGCAGTCCTAGACAGTGTCTATTCTCTAAGGTACCTTTGTTATCAGAAACAAGCTCTTTTGGTCAGTTCAGACGATACAGTTAATAGAGGCAAATTCTTCTCTGAAAGGGATGAAATCTGTTAATTACAATAATTTAGTTTACACAGCATGGACTACTCAGAAAATAAAAGCCAAATGATCACACTGGATTTAAGACAAAATTAATTCTAGAATCTCTTTGCAGGTATTGACTGTTATTAAGGTTGTTAATTAACTGCAAATACTCTGCTTGATTTAAAACTTTTAAAGTGAAAGATGTGTAAGTATTTTCAGGGCTTCCTACAGGCATCTCTGCTAGCTTATTCTAATGTAAATCACAAATGATTACAACAGAAACACTGTATATACGCAATGATTAGTTATTTTCCCATCTAAGCAATTCAATAGCAACATAAACACATGCAGTAGCATAAAAAATGAAATAGGCCACTACTTCTTCTGGTATATTATGCTTACGCATATACACATTCTTTTAGCAGTGTAATAAAATATGAGTTCCCAAAATTATCAGTGTTTTCCTCATTATTTTTTAAAAAGATTTACAATTTACCCAATGTCAAAGAATGATCAGACTGAAAATAAAATAAACATCAGTATGCAACCAAACCTTTGAAAAATCTGCCAACAGGAATCAAATAAATATTCCTATTTGTAACTTGAGATATTTTTTTTCCTCATTGCTGTATACCTATTTCTTTAAAAAAGTAGAGGGATCAGTGGAATCTGTGCATGGGAACTTCTCAGTAATATGAGCCCTTCCATAATGAAAGCGTCCACTTAAGTGTCCAGTCCTTCACCTTACAGCTACAGTCTTTAAAATGTCGGTCACTTGCTAGAAACCCATTTCTAGATGGGTTTTAAAATGCTCAAAACCCTCATGAGCCTTTATCACCCCGCTACAGGCTTACTTTTGTCTTTCCTAGCTACCTGATACTGTCCTCACACCTACTTTGTGTCTGAGGTTACATCCCTGCTGCTCTCCCTCACTCCACGGCTGTGCAGTGGGAGGACAGAACACAGCCACAGGCACGCAGGTGCTTCACATGTAGACTATTCATCTGAAGAGTCCTTCAAGGAGAAATTGTTCGCTCTGCCCAGGCTACCCTGATAGCTGCAGCTCTGCCCTCCTTTTCCATGAGGAATCATCATTGCCAACCCCAGTGGGCAGCTCTGGGGTCTCAGCAGACATAGGCAACAGTCCTGAGGAAGAGGGGTGGTGTGGCCTGAAAGCACCGTGACTGGAATTTGAGTAACTCAGTAGATCAAGATTTCCTTTCACAGAGAAAGGCTGCCTTTTTCTGGAGGGTTTCTCACCCCAGTGATGCATTGCTCAGTCTCTTCTACCACTATGGGGACATGTGATCTCCTGGTCTCCTGAAGATGAAGGGCCAGCAGGACCAATGAGACTAGCAGAGCATGAGGAGACAGCAGGAAGGGGACAGAGTCTTCAGAGAAAAGTAAATGCTACAGAAAGGACCAGTGGCAGAAGCTCATTGTTTTTCTTTAAGCCACTTTACTACCAACTATACAAAATACATTTGTTCCCATCTTTAATATGTATCATATGTGTGTATATATATATATATATATGGGAACTGGTATTCAGCATTGTTGCTGTCTTACCTCAAGATAAACTTTTACCCTCTAATATTGGAGAGTATTTATTTTAGATCTTTGGCCTTTTGCAAGACAGATGCAAAGTTATATGCCATGATCAAAAAACCCCACCCAAAACAAAACAAAAACCAAACAAATAAAAAACCAAACAAAACATAAAATCCCTTTTAATTTCACTCAAAATTCAAATTTTTCCAAGCAGGATTACTATTCATTGTTTCCCAATATAGTGAAGACGTCAGATTGCTGACCCAACTGCACATCTCTCAAATACAGAAGTGCGAAGTACCTCAAGCAGTCAAGAAAACACTGATTCCCAAAACAATCCTCAACTTTTTGAGCCATGTGACCATTAAGTCTTTGCTGACTGCCCTTCATGCAGCTTGTGGAAGGTGAGGGGTGTCTTCCCTCTGGGATAATGTGCACAAGAACTGTAGAAAGGGATCTTACTACATATGCGGCTTAGTACTTTTGGCCCATGTTTCAAATTAAAGAAAGATCCAGCTGTACTTCAGGCAGGGGAAGAAGCTCTTGGTAGATAAATTAACTGAACAGCTTCAAGAAACTCTGGTAAAGTCGAAGATCACATAAACACACTATGAAGCTCTGTAACTCATCTAAGTTTTTATATAATTATAAATGAAATTCATTTAAACACAACCTTTGCTAAATTTCCAGCAAATGTAAGTCAACTCTTATCTCTCCAGATCACATCATTCCATTCAATAAAAACTCCAATTTGTGGTACAGAGATGGTGTACACAGACTCACGCTTTAACCTTACTGCAGAGCATTATTTTCTACTGTGTCATTTATTACTTTTACACTAAATAATCATTCTTTCTGTCAGAAAGAATTGAAGATTGGAAAAAAAATTGCATTGCGGAAACAGAACCAAACTGGGACTTTGGAAAATGTGCAAACACATCTCTCAACGGGATCTTGTCACCATGATCACAGCAGTATGCCGTAAATAGCTTCTCTTTAGCTTAGTTGGACAGGCTTTAGAATGAAATTATTAGTATTAAATGGAACCTTTGGAAAGTAGCAATTTGTGTTATAAATTCTGTGTTGTTTTGTTGAGGTTTTAAATGGGAAAGTGCAGCTTGTATTAGACTTTCTGTAAATAGGAAAAGTTTCACTGAAACTTTCAAATTATAGTCTTCAAAAGTCAGACACAAGTACTTGTGGCAGGCACAGTTTGAAATCTTAAACTGCTAATGGGAAGATATATTTTTACATTCACTCGGAATGTAAGATTTCAAAAGTTTTTAGAAAGGCTGTGCAGGGTAAAAGTTCAGCGTGTGTGCGCAGCTGATGAAGAATCATTTGGAGACATGCTCATACCTGGGGCTGGCAGGAAGTTTTATATGGTAGAGATGGTACATTAGGTCAGAGGTAGCTAAAAGTGAATTTCAGATTCTTCAGGGACATTCTTCTTTTAGTGAATAAAGGGCAAATGGCCATCCTCTTGTTCCATTCCTCTCTGCAGGCTTCAGTGAAGTTGACCATAAGGTAAGGTTGCACTGTGTGATGGGTACGGTCGGGTTCCAGGGCAACTGCTTTAAAGGCCTCTCATTTGTGATCTCCCTCATATGCAACTATTTTTTCATCCTTTTCAAAAATTAAAGGCTGCTTACAGAAGAAGTACTGTAATAGTACAGTCTCAAGTACTAATAACATACTAATAGCATGCAAATAACACTCTCCTCCCTACTCAATATAAGTGCTATGGTGCCACCAAACTGGTCCAAGTGCTTTGAAGAAAATAAGGCCAGGGGTGAAGAATCAGCATCCAAAACTGAAAACAAAACTTAACTCTCCTCCTCCACCCTCTCCTCCTAAACCCCCCACCCCACCTACACCCCAGTAAAATTTCCTTGAGTTAAAACATGAGTGACAAATGGTATTCAGTCCTTAGTTCAAATGCACCTTTGGATTTTTTTGCTGAGCTCAGCTTTCACATATTACTTTTAAAGCGATTTGTACTCCCTCTCGAATACGAGATTTTTTTTCCATTTATAAGAATCTTATCTGTTATTCACCTCTTTATCCTCCCGTGGTTCAGTTACAGAATTGCAGTAAACCTGGAGATACCGTAAGTATTTGAGTACCCAGGAAACTCCCTAATAAATACAGAAAGCTACAATAAAATTACACATGAAGCTTGACTAAGCTACCTTATCAAATGCAAGTTCTATGTACTGATTTCCCAGTGTATAATATCAAACTCAAGTTCTCTGCTCTCATTTTTATGTTGGGATATCCATGCTAGGATTCAGAACAACGGATGTTTCATAAAGCACTGGGTAAGGACTGAAAGCAATTACTTCACCTCCTAAGACAAAGTAATTCTCTTTGGAGAACTATAATCTTTGCTCATGATGCCAATATAAAGATTTTGAGAGCAGCCCCAGCATATTGGGGAATTAAGGAAAATGGGTTTTAGTCTCTTCCTGACATAAACGTACATCAGCGTGCATAAAGAAAACGCTTAAAGCAGAAAACTACTCCACTGCATGTATTTCTCCTCCAAGAGAGAAGACAGGGGAACAAACAATATATGATTTGACACACAATAGGTATTCTGATGCTCCATGATGCAATAAAAAAAATTTAGAAAGGGGTAACAGCTTCTATCAAATCCTATGTCTGATACATGTACTTTGTGGTTGAAGATTACCAGGGTTTGGGTTTTTTTTTTAATTTGCTTATTTATTTCTCTGCTTCCAGTTGTATTTCTACTTATTCAGCTTAGAATGAAAAGGGGATTCTATGCCTAGGAATTCATCTACTGTACTTTGAGTACAGGTATTACCACCCTTGTCCTATGTCCTTAGGTACTCAGCAAAAAAACTTGTTCTTGCTCAAACTGCAATCATACTATGCTTACTACATCATAACAGATGGAAAGGCTAAGAAGTGACTAAACCAGCACTCATGACTTCATAAGAAGTTGAAGAAGGAACAAAAGGTAAACTAAGAAAGCTATGTTTTCACGTGTCTTCAATAATTAGAAGGCAGGCTAAGAAACTATGAAAAGTTTCTGTAATTTAGAAACTTCAAAATGAAATGTACTGCAATTTGGGTTTTTTTTAGTAAAAAAGTTCATAAAACTTTTATGAAATCCAAGAAATACAGAAAGTTTGCAGATACAGATACAAAGTAAAAGAACATAATATGAAGGCTTCACTGCCATCTCATGCCATGACAAATTCCACTGTTTCCAATAGGTCTGCTTTACCTAAGTATCACTTAGATTAACTACTAATAGTAGTCTGTGACCAGATATTAGCAAACAAAAGAGCACTTCTGCCTATGTTGGAAAACAATCTCTGAGCTGCAGTAAAGGTCAAAGGAACTGCAGATGCAAATACAAGAAAAGGTCATTACCAGGCTAATAACATGAAAGGCGGATATGCATTAAAGCATAAACAAACAAAAACTATAAAAGAGAATGGTCTTCACCTAAATAGCTTATGTGGAGACAAGGTCTGGCTAGTTTGGGGGGATTTGTGAGGCTGGACTGCAGTAAGAACATCACAGCTGTCAGTTACTGTACAGATGAAGTACAAGATGGTTGATAAACACTGAAGGGTGATTTGCTGCATTCTGCGCTTGGGTATCTTGCTGACACATGAAATCTCCACTGGCTGTCATGTACACCAACCCATCACACAAGGGCAAGAGTCACAGGAAAAGATATACACACTCAGGCAATACACAGGGCTGTTTGCACATGACTGTACACATTTCAGATCCTAATGTTTCTATAATTAAAATTTTCCAAACATCAAAGGAAGGCCAAGAAAATAAAGTTTTAGGGACTAAGAGTTCACAGAGTCTTTTGTTTGCATCTACTTCAGGCACAGTAATAGAAAGATCTTATGGAGGATCTGGTCAAAGAAGTTATGAAGAAGTAAACAGGAATTTCAGAGTTAGATGGTGAGGAATTATATCCTAGGCATCAAGGAGAAAAGGATGAAGAGTTTAGGCCATACTGTCCTGATCCATGGATGGTTTGGATTGTCCAGGTGGATTCAAAGCAGAAGGTCCTAATCTATGAGAGCTAGATTTAGCTTGAAGGGGTGAATGCAGAATGAATTGGCTGTTTAATAAGTATCTCTGATTGAGACAGTAATTCATATATAGTATAGTTACAGACTGAACAATGTTATTTAACCCATCCTTATTTAAACTTTCACCTCTCTTGTATGCATTTTGGAAGGACAACAGCAGACATCAAAAGAAACCTTGCTTTTTCTCTGACTTTTTTCAGAAACCTTGCTTCCTCAACAACATATTCTTTTGAAGATACTGGTTCTTTCTAAAGACAGTTAGGGTCACCAGTCCTATTATTCTATTTCACCCCAGACCAAAGCAGCACCTAGATGAACTTCCGTACCTCCAGGGTCATCACAACACTGATGCATTTTTTCAGTGAAACACTTGGGATGAAAAACATAGCCCAAATATCATTCCCACAAGGAGTCATCAAATGATCGTAAGCCTCTGCCCTGTTTTTCTATGACTAGCTGCCAGAATCCTATTTCCCAAGTACAGAAAAATATCACTTGCTGTTTCTTGAAAACATTTCAATTACACACAAATAATGAAAAAGTTCTCTTTTACACAGCAATATAATTCCTTTAGAATACTAAGTGATTAGTTCCTCTGGTCTCTCCATATTTCCCAGGGCAGTTAGTAAATTCATCTTTTTTTTTAACCCCTTAGGGCCAAGGAGCTGCTCTTGTATGCTTGCTCTCAAAGAACCAATCATTTTCAGGTTTCTGGTAACTGATGTCTTAGGACCTTTCCCTTCTCTTGAAGCATGGTGTTTTTACATACTATTATGGGTTCACTCCTAGTCCTTCCAATGACTAGTTCCTCTTAGCAGGGGAACACGTGTAACATAGTTGAAGTGATTTCATTTAATCAAACAATGGATATTCTCCCCCTATATAACACCTTTCTGTTGCACAGTAGGAATGGATAGCTAGCCAGCTCACTGGACACTGGCAGACAAAGCCATTTAGTTTATCTGAATAGTCGGTTTGAATGAGACTGTCCCTGTAAGTCCTGCCTTTACCTAACTGCTGATGTTACTGATTTTTTTGATGCTAATACCACTGTCACTGGCACCACATTGGTTTATGCACCTGTTTCAGAGGTAGAACTGACAAACCTCCCAAGTCGCTTATAAGCACTCGTTGTCTCCTGCAAAGTCATTCATTCCGAATTCTCCTGAACTAGTCCTCCTGCTTGCCCATGCTGTGCACATTCTGCTACCAGTTATAAGCTCTCGGGAAGTCACGTAAGCCACTGGGGTTCCTGCTGCTTCTTCCAAATGTTTTGGCTTTCAAACACATTACCTTGGCTTGCACTTAGCACAGCATGTGCAGCTCCACATAGTGACTCTTTTGTTTAATTTTTATTTTTCTAGCCTCTGATTCTGAGCTCAACATTTCTTTCCAAATGAGATCTCCATTTTAACATTGCTTTGTGCCCTGAGTTTTTCCAGAGACTGGTGCCAGAGATAGCTGCTGGACTCAAAGTGCCCTGGCCCAGCGAGTGGGCTTAAAACATTTCCAAAGCAGAAGGGTAAGTTTAACTGTGGTCATGAGAAACTGCTAACACAAGAACTGAAGAAATAGTTTCCTTAGGGATTTGAAGTACGACAAGAAAGACTCGAAGAACATTGTGCAGATAAGCAGAAACGGAGAATACAGGTTTTAAGGTATTTGTCTAAAGATATGAACGAATGAGAGCGGCAGCATAGCAATCACAAACAGCCTCGGGAATCTGGAGAGGATTCAGAGCTAAACACTCAAAGGGAGGCAACCCGTTCAGGAAAGTCTTTGCTTTCCTCTTTGTATATGAGCAATATCCTCTGTTTTTATAGTACTTCGTAATTACATTATTAGTTAACAGACAACCAAGTAATTTAGCTGTTAAAGCACACCTTCTAGTCTTTGCTTCTTAAGTGTTATTTGGCCTGGTACCAGTGTAAGCACAGAAGAGAACTAAGCAAATTACAAAAGGGGTACGAAGCCGTATTTAGTTGCAGGATAGCTCTCCAGACACAGGAACCACAATCAATACCTGTAGATTTAACCTCTGAAGTATTTAAGGTAAATAGTTCAAAGAACTACAGAGTGCCAAACAGCATCCAGCATTAACTCCAGAGCCTGTGGCTGCTCAGCTTGTACAACACAGATACAAAACTGCACTTTCTTCCATCTACACTGTATTTGGGACTACTTCAACGCACGATAAAACTCCAATATCTGGAAAACTAATTTTACATGCATGTTTCTTGGATAGAGTTTTGAACAAAACGTTCAGTTTTTCTTCACTAAGCCTTCCTTGTAGTGCATAAAGTGAGCTTTCAAGGAGCTTTCTGTTTCCTGATGAAACACTGCACAGTAAAGTTTCTCACAATGTAGGTTTAACCAAATCTGCTTCCAAAAAAGTTGAGCGTTATTTGGCATTCATTTGCAGTGACATTCCAAAACTTGCAACATATGTCCATAAACACTTTTGAGACATTTTCTCAGACCATTTGTCAGGNTCTCTTTAGCCTGGAAAAGAGGTGTCTGAGGGGTGACCTTATCAACACTTATAAATACTTGAAGGATGGGTGTCAGGAGGATGGGGCCAGGCTCTTTTCGGTAGTGCCCAGTGATAGGACAAGGGGTAACGGGCACAAACTTGAGCATAGGAAGTTCCACCTAAACATGAGGGGGAGCTTCTTTACCTTGAGGATGGCAGAGCACTGGAACAGGCTGCCCAGGGAGGTGGTGGAGTCTCCGTCTCTGGAGACATTCAAACCCGCCTGGATGCGTTCCTGTGCAACCTGCTCTAAGGTGGCTCTGCACTGGCAGGGGGGTTGGACTAGATGATCTCCAGAGGGCCCTTCCAACCCTATGATTCTGTGATTCTGTGATTCTGTAACAATGAAATGTATCACTGGAAAATAATAGCAAAGAATGACTAGCAGCCACAGCCAATCCTGAATGACATAAATCCTTTGTGACTTAGGTACTGTCTGGTCTGTGTTAGTTTGAAATCTAGTTGATATAAACAAGGCCAATAAGTATTCAACATAATGATTACTTAATTTTCCAGAAATACAAGTGATTAAATTGAAGGAACTCTTTGCAATCCCCAAAATGGGGATTTTTCTTTTTTTGAAGAAATCACAATGTAATTGTAGCATTTTTTAAATCCCATTAAAACTGTTATTAAATAAACAAGCATTATTCTGCAGCACTGAAAATTCAAACATTCACATGTAGCATTGAACTCATTTAAAATTTACTTAGGAAATATGAGAGGCTTAGCTCCTGTACTCTTACTCTACTGCACAATATCATTTAGTAATCTCAGTCTCATTGTGAAACCAACTACAAAGACTTTCATCTATTAAAACAAATGTAAAGATCAAACTACAAAACAGTGAGAAGAAAATCGGATTTTTAGAATCCCTTTGGTTTAAATAATCAAAAGCTATACTAATAAAGGCAGTGCAATAATTTTCTTCACAATACATCATGTAATAATATTGAAACATGCAGATCTAATTTGTGAATGTTGTAGATTTACACATACACATTTAAGCTGCCTGAATCTGCTCAGATGCTTTGTTTTGAATATATTATTGCTACTTCCATTTGGTCTATTTCTACTGTCTTTCCTACGGCAAATCATCCAGTACAAGAGATACTTCTTCATTCACTGGTACCTTTCTGGATGAATAGTTCAACTGATAAAGAGCATAAACTCTATTCCTAGATAGGGATTTTAAAGTACTTTGCTTAAATAAGAGAAACAAAACGAAGCAGTGCAATAGAAACTCCTTCATTTGTTTCTTAGTGGAAAATAGAATATGAAACAAAGAACCCCAAGTCTTTATAGGTATGACCTAGTTGTTTGTATTTTTGGTTATGCTTACGAAGATTTTCTTAGGCACCAAATTCCTTCCTAACTGCTTAGGCATTCAAATTTTCATAAAAGAGACCTACACACTAAAGTAGCTTTCTCATATATGTCTATCTCAGGCTAGCTACCCCTCAGACACCTTAAGCATCTTGAAACTCACTCTATTAGCTGGCCACGTAACCATTAAGAATAATGGCACCACATATCACGGCATCAAAACTCTTACACAATTTTTGCAACAGGTCTGTGAAATGCAAGTGTGAAAGCTACAGCTGAGAGATAGAAAATCTGTTTTTTTGCTTTAACATAGTTAAAGTTACATGGAAATCTGAGATACAGAGCATACAATTGCAAGGAGGTTAGACGATTGTATCTTCTTACGCTTTTTTAGGAGTAGCATAATTCTCACCAACACTGTTTCATGAGAAAGATAAAGAGCTGAAGTAAAAGCCAATGAGAATTTCTACCATTCCCAAATTCCTTTTGATGTACAAGATACGTCTAAAATCTAAGCACAAGTATAAAAATCAAAGCATGGATGCCTATACATAATTGGTATCTCTTGTGCATTTATCTTCCATGCTTTAAATACATCCAGATAGATAAAAATGAGAATACTAGCTAGAATAAATTGTAATCTGTGAAAAACTGGGAAAGAATAAAAAAAGACTACGGAATTCAGCATATTGCCTTTGTCCACAATGTTTATTATAGAATCTACAAATACTAGTGAGTTTAGAAAACACTGTCTTGGGTAATACCAATAAATAAGATACATGGATAGAAATAAAACCAAAACCTTGACAAAACCCTTTCCCTTATCTTTAAAAATATAAATTTTCACAAAATTAAAATGTATCTCACTTTATCTAATCCACAGAAGGTATACTGCAACATACAATGACCATAAGTTTTAAGAACAGTATTACCAAATACTATGACTAAACTTGTGATTTTTGGAAATGTGAATCCCAAATATGAAAATGAAACCACAAACTAAACAACAGTAACTATAACTCCAGCAGGGAACTCTTCATCACTTTGCCTTGGATATGATTTCATTCAGTGAAATCATAAGAGAAGAAATAATTGTGATTTTCATTTGTCTATTCAAAATGTTTATAATTTTTAAAGAACATGATCACTTAGGGGAAAAAACCCAAAACAACGTCAGTTTTTTAAAAATGTCCAACAAGACTTTATTTGCCATGGAAGCCTTTCAGATGATGCTAGAATACGGTGCACTAAAGAATCCTTGACATGAATCTATGACCAGTCCCAGATTCTTTGTGCAGAATTTCTGCTATACAAAATGGAAAGCTTTGCACTATTTTATGATTGACGGACTCAGAGGTCCTTTTCAGTGGTAAAATCATCAAAAGTCGTAACAACAAAATCCACAGATTACTTTTGGGATGAGGGAGCTCCACCTCTATTTATTTTACCACAGCATATGGAAGCCATGATCTTTTTAGGTGTGTTTATCATCTTGACAATGTACCTAAGATGTAAGGAAGCTTTGCTTGTCACATTTTAAGATGGTGACCACTGATTGCCACAAGAAGGCCAGCACTAGAGAAGTTTGAGACAAATATTCTATAACATAACATTCAGCATTTTAAACACTGGGAAACCTGAAGGCAAACACTGAGCTAATAACACTAGTCATCTAAAGCAGGTGTGAGGCTAATGAAGCTGTATTGATTGCTACTTCTTTATGTTCTAAATACATATTTTACTAGATTCCATTCTACTTGGTAGGAGGTTCTTGAAGTTATTCAGGTTGGATTGTTTGCCCATCTGCAGTGAAGCTCCAAACGAGCAGCAGGTAGTCTTCAGTTCACTTTTCAATAAACTATGGCACAGAATTTGGCCTGAAGCCAGCCTTCTGTTCCAGCTTTAGATCTGGCCCACTGTCAACATCTGCAAACAAAACTTGCATGGCTTGCACAATTCATCATTTAATAATTAAGTATTAAATTTAGCTACTGAATGCTTGATGGATTTGTGCACAGAAAATGAAAACTACAGTTAGTGAGCCAGAATAGCCAAAAAGATAATAGAAGAAATCATGTACTACTTTGGATATGACATCGTTCATTGTACTTTTCACAAGTACAGCTACAAAAAATGAAAATAATTAAGAAGGAAGGGACATTCCTGTCAAAACTATTCTACAGTCAATGTTTATGCAGACTACATATATGTGTGGAATGTAAGATATTTTTGAGAAAAAAAGTAGAAGACTGAAAAAGTCTTTCATTTTTTTCTATGCTAGGAAAGCTTTGGGGAATTCAAACCAGCATAGATCACTGCTTTCTCAGCTATTTTATTAGGAGTAGGACATACTGTAAATACAGTTTTAGCTGTGGAATTTCAAAATCTCCAAAATCCCCTGGAGCCGCTGTTAATATTGACCACAGTGGGAAGGGAATAACTGCCAATCATTTTTGCAAATCCAGCCTAAACAAATGCTTGGAGAACATGGGTCCAACCTAGCCCCATTACCCTTAACATGCCAGTTATTGTTTTCTTTATGCTTTTTTCAATACAACCACAATCAAAAATGAAAATGTGTTAGTGTGCTTTTAATGACTAGGGTGTCCCACACAGGAAAAAAAATATTATTTAAACATCATACACAGAGACAGGGAAAGGAACAGATAAAATTACGCCATTTTGGCATCCCTTTCTCTCCTTCCTTACTAGTAAAAGAAAAAATGTCAGTGTCCAGTAATGAACAAAGTTTAACATTATCCTTGTAAACAGTATTTTTACTTTCCTTGTTCTTTGTGATCCTGAGAACTGAGTATATTGTTTCACGGATAATTGTAAATGTAATATATTTAGTATTGTACAAATTGGTTAGCACAGACAGTTTTGCTGAATCACTAAGTGTTAACAGCTTGTTACCACACTAACAGTTGATGTTTTCACATATGAGACAGATTGTTATGATGTTACATATGATTTAGACTTACTATTTCTTAATAAACTCACTTTGAGATATCTTTAAATCAGGTATATAGAAAGACCTTTCCCATGGGAAAAGACTGCTGCTGCCTATCCCTGATATTGCTTCAGTCTAGAACTGTTAAAGCAGCCGCCTTTGTGCACGGTTCATAGCTCCATTAGAGCTCAAACCGGTATGACTAAAAGACCAGCATCTGAGTTTTCACAGAAAGCTGAGAATCATAATCATTTAGGCATAGTGGCCTTCAGAAAAAAAAAAAAAACCCAAACAAACAAAAAAACCCAACAGCCACCGAACAATCCTAAACCAGTTTGAGTACTGTTCTGATAAATGTTTTTACATATATGGACATTTTATGTAAATAAATAGATACTTGAATAGAGTATTACGTACTAGGATTGCCTGAGAATAGTTGGTGATTTTTAAAAGGTTGTTTCTTCAGAAAGGAAAAATAAGAAAATTCCTATGTATTTTTATACATAGAACTAAGTATTTTTAGAACTAAGTGCTTCTGCTTATTTTAAATGCATTCCTTCTCCCTTTCTTTTGATAACTCCTCTATGGAAAAGAGTACAGTACTGCTTAATTTTTAACAGAAAGTTAAAACATTTAATACTTATTTTCACATGAAAGAGAATACTTATTTGTATTAAGATGCCCCTAGGTATAAAGAATTTTTACACCTCTGCTTCTACACTGTGTTTAACAACAGTGAGTTGGAAATATCTGAGACTGTCTTCTCTTTGATTTTTTCTTTTCATTGCATTCAACTAAACAAGAACAAGCATGAAAATCAACCTTACTTTCTATGAGAAAGAAAAGTAAGCAATAAAAATAAGAAGGAAATACAGCTTCCACTTATCTATTTTGTTATCATATATTCATAAACCATATGTGTTTTTATATGTATGTTTTAAAAAAATGTTCATTTAAGAGTTTTGCCCAAAGAGCCATTTTCTTTTTTTCCTTAACTTTACTAGAGCTGTTAATATATCAAAAGTAAGGAAACTCTTGAACGCATCGGTTAACTATTTCTCATTGTTTTCATTTCACAGATAGTAGTACGACTCTGCTTTCTCTACTGCCCTACTTTCCTAATTCATTAAGTAAGTTCAAGAATGAATATTATGCCCAGTCATAGAATCATAGAATCATAGAATCATAGGGTTGGAAGGGACCTTAGTAGATCATCTAGTCCAACCCCCCTGCCAGAGCAGGGCCACCTTACAGCAGGTTACACAGGAACGTGTCCAGGCGGGTTTTGAATGTCTCCAGAGACGGAGACTCCACCACCTCCCTGGGCAGCTTGTTCCAGTGCTCTGCCACCCTCAAGGTAAAGAAGTTCCTCCTCATGTTTAGGTGGAACTTCCTATGCTCAAGTTTGTGCCCATTACCCCTTGTCCTATCACTGGGCACCACTGAAAAGAGCCTGGCCCCATCCTCCTGACACCCACCCTTCAAGTATTTATAAGTGTTAATTAGGTCCCCCCTCAGACGCCTCTTTTCCAGGCTAAAGAGACCTAATTCCCTTAATCTATCTTCATAGGAGAGGT
>VXBO01000253.1:237927-261000 GCA_013400135.1 Rhinoptilus africanus | reverse complement strand
AAAAAAAAAAAAAAAAAGTAGCGTGTCCTCAAGGCTAAAGTACCATTTTGGATTGAATCATCCATTCTGCGTTTAATTTTCACTTCTGACACAAGCCACAGCTTTTGTCAGGAAGAATTTTTGTTTGGATGTTAGCTTTTTATATATTGCGAGAGAAAGCTGTCTGATGCATTCCCTTAACCCAACAGCATAGTCAGAAGCATTCACAACCATTATGAAATGACTCAAGAAATCAGCTATTTAGAATGCATGAAGATCACACCAGAGGTTTCAAGAGTCTTTTTTAAGCTCCTTTCTTCCTAAGTGATCTTCCCTTCCACAGATCACTGTCATTGGATACACAGGGAACCATTAGGAAACTACAAACAGAAATTGCCACATTAGATCAGTACAGTTTTTCTAACAATGACTGGTGTAAGACATTTCAGAGTAATTGGAAAAAAAATAAATGCACAACCTACAGTAGGTGGGTACAAGAAATTTCATTTTTGCTGCCCATGCACGTTACCTATTGATGTTCTCCAACATCATCAAAGGTAAGTATTTTGCAATTTATAATGCATTTCAAAATTACTGAGTATTGAAAAAACACAAGTGAAGAGCAACAGTGAAGAACATCAGCAGTTCTTTGCTACTGTTTAGTGAATATTCAGCCTTAAACATGCTTAAAAGATAACACTCTATCCATAGGATGACTGGATGCCTGAAGCCTGGACACGTTTCATCTTCTACGGTGTACATGGTGTTGGGTTCCTCTAGGAAGTAGCCCAATAAACTACCCTCTTGTCAACAATAAGATGTGCCTCCAAGCATGGGATAAAAGGTCTTAGGCTTAGTTCCTATACAGTGGCGTCAGTGCTATAGAGATGGAGAGTGACTTTTTACCAGGGCCTGTAGTGACTGGACAAGAGGTAATGGTTTTAAAATGAGTGTAGATTTAGATTACATATAAGGAAGAAACTCTTTGCTACGTGGGTGGTGAGACACTGGAACAGCTTGTCCAGAGAAGTTGTGGATGCCCCATCCCTAGAATTGTCCAAGGCCAGGCTGGATGGGGCTTTGAGCAGCCTGGTCTGGTGGGAGGTGTCCCTGCCCAGGGCAGGCGGTTGGAACAAGATGGTCATTAAGATCCCTTCCAACCTAAACCATTCTATGATTTTGTGATTGCTTATGCACAGCTGAGCTCTTCTATTTTGAAAGCTAAATAAATAGATTTTTGTCAATTCCTTTGAATTCATTTAGCTTCAGATGATTTAGGGGGCTTATAGGAATGATATTATTATCATTATTGTTATTATCATCATCATCAGTAGTAGTAGTAGTAGTAGTAGCGTACTCTACAAGGGATACACTGTTCTCTTTTTGAAGTAGCATGTGTTTTACTTCAATCCTGTACACCTTTAAGGAAAAATGTTTTGATCCTAACACAAAACCTTATGAGTCAATGAAAATATTGTAGTTCCCACTGATTAATATATCTTAAATGGGGTAAGAAATTCTTCCTACAGTAGAGGTTAAACAGGAGGAAACTGAATGCTGGTTATTTTACAGTACATGACTGATGCTCTAAGTCAAGATTAAAATAATAATAAATATAATAATGCATAGTAATCAATAGCAGCACATTAAGAGTGCTGACCCGCTAATTCCAAAAATAAACACTGACCAGCCTACTAAAAAAACTGGAACATCACTTAATACTACAAAGAAAATACATTCAAAGACACATATAATCTTTAGCATGTCTGCCAGATCAGTTCAGATGGTTAGAGTATGCTGATGGGAGACAGTAGGAAGAATATGAAACATTTTTTTCACAGTCAACTAACATATCTGCATAGATATTCCTCATTAAAATCATAAATATGACATAAGAGAAAATATGGAACAAATGGCCCACTGTTAAAAATAATGAAAACAGTAAGGAAACAAAAGCATTCTTTATCTTTACGGAAGAAAAAAAAAAAAAGAAGGTGAATGCATACAGACATGCACATGCATCTCTACACATGACTATTTTTTTATTTTAAGAATTTATGCATATGTGTGAGCTCAAGCATAGGTATGGGAAAGAATAGTCACTCATCCTCTCTCTGTAAGTGATCCTTTTTTTTTTTTTTTTTTTTTTAAATGAAGGATAGGATGCCAACTTGGAGCATTTATGCTAAATTAATATTGATGGCCAACATATATTTTACAGTTAAGGAGCTTAACAAAACTAGAAGAATGCTGTTAAGGTTTCAGAACCATACCTCAAAAATGCAGAAGTGTTAGAGCTGAGACTGCTTGCGCTGTTACAATGCAGTCTTCTGTCAATGCTTTGTGATACAGCTTTTAATTACATAACTTTAATTACATTAGTTTTGCAACATTAGTTTCTGAGGAATAGAAGACAAAGTCTTAACATAGGAAAGTTTTTCATAGCACCAGTGATGTTGCTAGCCTTGCTTATAAACAAAGGAAGATTAAAATTCAGCAGAATATGTATCTAGTAATGAGTAGCCTACTGGTGAAACCTAATGTATGCTTTTTTCCACTATCCTGCAAGGACTTGAGAAGACTGAATGGGCAAATAGAAAGAAGTGTTCAACTTATAGTGAATGAAATACGTATAAAAAATAATATCCAAAACATCTACTACTGTTTTTCAAAAAATTTCCCCCTGCAAAAAAATTCAAAAAAAAGCGCAAAACTCTAAATATGTTTAAGAAGTTCTAGAATATATTCTAATTCTCACATTTACATATGTATTAGATGGGTAAACAATTAAAAATAACTGCCTAGGATGTAAAATAAAAGGTATTTAAATTGCAACAATTCTCCATCAGCAAACCACAACTTTTCAGCTATATTATAATAAAAGACAGGAAAAGATGTATTGGCAGGAACAACAAATTCATACATTTCTAGCAGCAGACTATCTGATGATACATAATTAATCTCTGATTAATGACTTTAATTTAGACACCACAATTATTTTTGCAAGGGCTGTAACAAGCAGAGTGTTACACAAGATTTTTTCAGTGTAAACCACAATAATTCTACTTAAATCAGGCTTCGATTTATTATCTTCTAACTTTTTCTTTATCCAACCCTGAATAATTTTTAAGTGCAGATGGAGTTTGGTTTTATTCTTATCTTTCTTATGTTTGAACTTTTATTCATGCTTCAAGTTAATTTCTGCCTTTATTCTTGCAATTTGCTTTGTTATGGTACTCCTGAATCTTGTTTAATCTTGCACAATTTAAGAATCCAAAGCTCAAAGCAAATATTTAAATTGGGTCTCAGACACTATCTCAACTTTTCTTCATTGTGAAAGATTTAGATTTAGACAGACTACTGTACAAATTGTACCAATAACTGTATAGTTGAGTGCTATATAGTGCAATTTAAATGTCCACCTACATGGCAATGGATAATTAAAACATTTGCAGTAAAAACTTCCCTAGTAATCATTTTATATATCTGAAAACATTGGGTTTGTAGCAGGTGCTTTTGCAGATTGCCTTCTGCATTTTGGCCATGGTTTTATGATGAATACGTCCATTTCATTAGCAGCTATGCATCAATACCTGCCTTCACTTCAAAATGGGTTTCCTAACAGTATATGCTGCCATAGAGATTTATTTTGCCTTGCCTCATAGATGACACTCATTCACTCACTCTCATCACTGTTTCTGTCTTTTCTCTATTATGTTCCATTTGTGAAGTTTTATTAAGCTTTTGAGAAGCAGATGTTGCTGCTTTTCCTCTTGGAGTCACTAATTCTTTGCAACACTTTCTGTTTCCCGTAAAGCATTTTAAATCGTTTTGCATATTCTTTTTTCTTCCTGGAAGCTGGAAAATTCAGGCCATCTTTCTGGGGTTTCTGGACAGTTAGTTCAAATAGCAACAATAATTGGTCAGTCTCAAAGACTAAAACGTACAGTCCTAGTAACTATAGAGGTTATTTCAGTGAATTCAGAGTCTCAAGGTTTGCTGTATAGTATGTGTGTAGTGGGAACAAAATGCTGTAAATTAATCAAATTAGAACATATTCACTGTCCAGCATACAAGAACACATTTCTGACCAGAAACCTTGGTTGGTAAAGCAGCAACAGTGGGAGATACAAGTAAAGTATTGTCATTATCACTTCTAAACTTCCACTGATTTCTTCAGTATCAAAATTAACTTGTGTAGAAAGTGGTAACTACTGTACTGTTTAAATGACTTTCAATTTTTTAAAGACAATGGGACAGGAAAAGAAGTAAGAATCAAAACCATTAAGAGATTAAATAAGCTCAAAATGCCTCGTTTCATCAATATAGGAAGAATAATAATACATTTTCTCAGAAGACATACCTTTTGTAAATAAAACCCCTTGGATACAAGAAATAGAAACAAAATACATTGTATTCACCAACACTTCCACAATCCCCTGCTCCAACTATTAATGTGTACCAAGAAAGAATTAAAGATTGCATATTTGTAAGTTCTCGCTTATTAAGAGTTAATACAAGTATGACAGTACTCTTTGATGAGATCTGTAAAGCCCACTAAAGTACCGCATAGGTCGGTCACCATTTCCTAATGTAGCTCATTTTCTCTTCATAAATAGGATTTCATTTTTTAAAAAATTCCAATTAACTGTAAAGTTAATAACTACTCAATTACACACTAAGCACTTCTTCCATTGTCAAACTTGTCGTGGCGTACACATACGGATCATGGTAAAGCTAGTCATGTAGGTAACATTTTCAATGTCTTTTTTCTACTGTTTTAAGTAAGGAATATGTCAAGATTGTCACATTAGCTACAGGAATCTTTAATTGACTTTTCAGAAGATACCAGACTCGCACAGTTTTTCTTGATTGCTTTATTTCAATTTTCAAATGAGAGTTCGTCTAATTAAAAAATGAAAAGAATGCTTTCAACCTTTCCCACTCCAAAATGTCATTGTTTTAGCAATCGTATTTGCCTGCACCTCACATTTTCTCATGCTTCTCATGCTCTGCAGCTGTTGATAGCTCTCATTTTCCTCCTTCACTGGTTTTTAACAGTTCACTAAGCATAAATTCTGCAGCTTGTTAATTCTGGGAGTCATTTTCTTCCAACTGACTGTCTTGTTACAGTGCTATATCTTTACTTGGCTTCTGCCTTGCAATCTGAATTTCTTCCAAGGCTGCTGCTTTATGAAAATTTTTAGGTTTGTGTATTCTTTTCAGTTTGGCAGCTATTTGATAGTGGCAGCCATTGTCCTGCAAGCAATTTCAAGTTTGTGCACGAGAGGTTCTTCTGCTCAGTCCAACCAGCTCTGAAACTTAGCATAAGCCCAAAAGCTGTGAGTGAAAACTTAGTACATAAGAGAGTTCTGCTAAAGACACAAGAAGCAAACCAAGAGGAATGACCTAAGTGGACTAAAGTGAACTAAATACAGACAAAGACAGCAGCATTAAAGAGATAAAGTGGAATAAAGCATGAGACCCCAGAGGTACAGGGAAGGACCAAGATGTCAGTAGAATGATTTTCTGCTTAAATAGCTCAGACAGGATTCTATAAACTTGCTTCAGAAAAGTTTAACCCCAATGGTTTCAATTACTTTATTGATTCAAAGGAAACTATATTACCTTGTAATATGATGTTTAGTTTGTAGTTTTCTCTGTCATTGGGCACTACCTACTAGAGAGTACTTGAAAAGAATCAGTTACTAGCACGGGCAGTAGTCTTTTCCAAGAACAGAAATCATTATTTACCTCAAGATAGCTGTCATTTACATGCTTTGGCATCATCAACTGGTAAAAACAACTTTTTCTTTTTTTTTTTTTCCTAACACTGTTCACCTAAAGGTCACCTTTTATTTTCATCCTTCTCTACATCCCAGATTTCTACACAGTAAAACATAAACTACAATTATTTTGTGGACATAAAAGAAATGCAAAGTCCAAGTACTCAGCCACCAAGTCCTTTCTAAACCCATAAAAGTTAAAAACAAAATCCAAACAGATCAAAACACCCAACCAACCAAAAAAAGCCAAAAAACCAAGCAATCAATAATAATTTAAAAAATAAATAAAAGACTCTATGCACAATATCAGGACTCTATCCACCTAAGCTCCATTAAGGTAGCAATGGTGAAGATAACACGTACAGGTTTCTAGTGCATTGTTTTGATTATTTTTTTTTGGCTTTCCTAAGACTACAGATGGATGGCATGGAAATAATCATAACCATCAAGGCCTTTCCCCACTGGGTCCAATAGTGCAGAAGAGGCCTTTTTAGCTGTTCCCATACATCTTCCAGACCAACATGGCAAAGGCTCATAAAGACAAGGTCCAACAGCACTGAGGATGGCATTATAGCCCACTCTTGGGATCCAGCAGCTCAATTAAATGTTGAAAAAATCATTGTGACTAAACTTGTAATAAAACTTACAAATTTGTTGCAAAATTTATAGCTCTCATGTTCTTAGTACAAACAAATCCATGAAAGATTTGTGGAACTTAAATTACAGACATGATATTTATTCCTGTCATTGCCGCTATGTTGGTAAAGTTTCTTTATATATAAGCATTTCTCATTCATTTTTTCTTATATTGACTCAGAAGACAAAACCAGATTAGAAGCCCTTAGTTCAGGATATCCATTACAGCAGGGCAGAAACATAATGGACACTGAGGGCTTTATGTTTTCCCTTCCCTCAAATAACTTTTTTTTGCAAGGTAACAATTACCAACAACATTCTTCCTCCTTATACTTTACTAACATATGGCTTCCTGAAGCAAGAAGCTGAGATCTATAAAACCTCCCAATAGCATAAAAGAAATATTTTTTCTTCCTTATCATTGTTTCTTAATCATTATTTCATAAGAATTATTTCTTCCTTATCAATAGTATGCTTATTTTATCCTTTATCCATACACTTTTATCTTTAAAAATTTCTTTCATTCCCTGAATGCTCACATTTCAGCGTTTTGCTTTCATTTTTGCAGTATTCTACCCCAAGAGCTACCTGTTTTCAAGCTCCATCAGGTATGTCTATTCCCTTCCAACATCTTTTCCTTTCACACTAAATGTAATGCTTTAATTTGACCCATTTGCCTTCCCGAGTTTTGCTTCTCTGCTGTAATTATGGATCCTATTCTCCATCTACCTCCTAACATCTAATTTTAATTAAACTAATCAGAATCTGGAACTGAAAACTACAGTAGTCTTAGAATTCAAAGATATTTGAGGGGAAAATGTGAATTCTTCATTTGCTCCATAGTCATCAGCTGATCTTTTAGGTTCTTTTTCAAATAAAACCACAGCTAATAGTATTCCTCCCTAAAACCTTGTCTCTATCATAGCCTTAGATAATCATAACTAAAACAAACCTACTACTAAATACACAATAAAGACAAACTAGAAGACCAGCCCTGCAGTAAGTGTAGCTGAAAATTTCTAAGGCTGGAGAGGATTCCAACCTGAAAGGCAAGATCCCTTGCCTCAGCTGGAAACAACAGTAATTTGCTGTTGGGAGTGAACTGCATAGGTAATTGGGCACTAATAATAAGCACTGAGTATAGCAAAACTCTACCATGCTTTAATATTCAGCAAGTAGAATGTTGTACTGCAGATGGAATAGTCAAATATTTTACATTATAGTGGCTAAAAGTTTTAACAGTTACCTTAAAAGACACGCTTCTGAACTTAAACTCTCCATTTTCTGGATCAAATGCACTTAAGAAAGCACACTGGTGGTATTGCATGTTTCCTCATGCAACTATTTTATTGTAGTCCTTTTTTTCAACACCCGATTTTATGATTTTAATTACTTCTTCATAGTCAATATTCCTTTATATAAAAGTGAACTACAAAGGTTAGCAAATGCCTTAATATACTACTAAATATTACACTGTTATACCATCTATATAAAAAAGCTTGGGTAAAAAAAAATACAATTAATGTTAATTTAAAAGCATAATTTAACATTAAATGCTTGGGGCATGATTTATCAAACCAGGGCTCTCATGAAGACTGAAAGAAGCTCAAAGGCAGGAAGGGACAGCTAAGAAGGCTCCATGGTCTGAAATGGAAAACAATATGGTGTGCCTAAATGTCACCACCTACAAAGGATGGTGGTGTAAGAATTATCCTTAAGAACTGGGAACTGAAAAAGAAGCCAAGATATGTATGGCATGTGGACTTGGGTCTTTTCAGTCTGGAAAAGGGAAGACCAAGGGGGGATCTCATTGATGCTTATAAATACTTAAAGGATGGGTGTCAGGAGGATCAGGCCAGGCTCTTTTCAGTGGTGTCCAGTGACAGGACAAGAGGTAATGGGCACAAACTTGAGCATAGGAAGTTCCACCTGAACATGAGGAGGAACTTCTTTACCTTGAGAGTGGCAGAGCACTGGAACAAGCTGCCCAGGGAGGTGGTGGAGTCTCCGTCTCTGGAGACATTCAAAACCCGCCTGGACGCGTTCCTGTGTAACCTGCTCTAAGGTGGCCCTGCTCTGGCAGGGGGGTTGGACTAGATGATCTCCAGAGGTTCCTTCCACCCCTATCATTCTGTGATATGCATTTTTTTGTTCATTTTTACATCTACCTGAGCGCATAACCATTACAACCTTTAAAATAAAAGTTTCCAGAAAACATTAATAAACATGACAAAAATGCAAGTAAACAGCACAAAAACTGCATCTTAAAGAAAATTGATAGTCTTAGGACTGGCCTTACGTGTAAAAGATACCAAGGGGCCTTTCCGTAATGATAAGAACTACAAGAAAAATCCTTTTCTTGCAAAAAAACCCCAGTGCACAATGCTACATGGGAGAAAAAGACCCAACAGTCCTCCATTTCTCTAAATTAATCCTTCAGCTCACGGATATAGTTTAATGCTTTCTGGATGGAATCTCAGCCAAGAGACTTCCATTAATAGCCAAACCTCTTTTAGACACTGAAGAAACAGCACCACAGATATGACTGAGATTCAAAATTTAGAACGCTGTCTACAGCCATAATTAACTGCAAAAGTTGGATGATGTCCAGAGCTGCAGTCCTTAGCTTAAAAGTCTGCCTATAACAGAAGGATCTATATTAAATCCAAGTTAACCCAGAATACCATTTTAATGCAGAGCATTCTGCACTCATTTTAACACAGACAATACTGCAGACAGAAAATGCAGCGGGGTTTTTGGGATATCCCTGGGGTTTTTGCTATTGGAAAGTTTCAGCTATGAACAGCTTAATTCCTTTTAAGAGTGAAACCGAGGAAAGACAATTACTTCCCCCATGTTAAAAATACTTTGATGATCATACTTTCTTATGATCTTGCATCATAACATCCAGGAACACAGGGAATTAAGCATGGAATTAGCTTTTGCATCAGAAATACTTTTTCAGGTATTTCCATGGAAAATCGACCTAATTAGGCAGGGTACAGATCTTCAATTTATTTTAGCAGACATATGTTGCACACAGACTTGTAAGACTTTGACTTCTAAAATCTTTGGAGATTTCATCTTTATGGTGCATGGTATACTCATTACAACTTTTTCAGGTTGCTAGACTTTTTATGTACCTGAGAACAGCATCCTGTGGTTATTGGGCTGTTAAATTTGTCTCTAGATTTTTTTTTTTAAGGCTTCTTAATCCACTGCAGTGCCATATATAGGGGTCTTTCTTCTTATATTACTTCTGCTGCTCCCCAAAGTGCTTGGATGAAAAGATGTGATCTGGGCAGGTGGTGACAGGAAAAGATGGAATTAAACAGCAGTGAAGAACAGATAAAAAGTGTGTAACCAATTGAGGATGTGCCATAACAGGCTTAAAATTAGCCAGTGTTGACTCTTCATGTTCCTAAGCTGTCTAGCAATATCTGTAAAATCAATGGGAAAAGTATGCCTCTGTTCTTGACCAGAGTCAAGTCTCTATTGAGAAAAAGGCTTTTACCTATTCTGTTTCTACTACTACCTTCAGCCAATGAGGGCTGTGCCATGAAATATTTGAAGTATCTAAATGAAAATACTTAAACCAAACTGGGAGTAGGAACATTTGATTCAATTTCTACTTTTTCAGCTTCTTCAGAGAAAAAACCCCACAACCACAAACCCACAAAAAAACCCCACACTAGAAATAAAGCACATTAATGCACATTAAAACCAAAACCAAAATCAAACAAAATACAAACCCACAAACACTTTAAAAACCACATAAATTACAATTGTAGACAAATATTCTACAGTCAGTGAACAGTAACACTGAGTCAACCACGACACATTATACTTCAAGTTCCTGGTATACATATATTATCATGAGTTTAATTGTGTGTTTTCATATACCATTTTTCTCCCCACAGAACCTCTGCTTCACTCACTGCACTGGCCAAACTGTCCTCAGGGTGACACAGCTGAGCATTGCAGGGCAGCAATGGGTAGTTAAGTCAGTTATATGCTACTCTGAAACACTGGACTCTTTTCTTAACACAACCACACAGTTCTTGCACAGTGATGGACAAGAAACATAAACCACAGGTGTTTCTATTCTTATCATAATATTCTCATAATATTATTCAACCCCCAGGATCCTGCAAGAGCTTTGTTTACTTAACTAGTAATGGAAGCCTGTTTTGAACAAATAATGTATTATAGCATGCAAAATAATCTGAAATAACGAGCTGACAGCTTTGATAATTTTGTCCTTAATCGTTTTCTGAATGACGTTTAAATGTATGTAAAGAGGGAAAATATAGAGCAGGTATGTTATAAAAAGAAATCTGTTAATATAATAAAGCATCCTGAAACTATCACAGGAGTGCAAGAAAACAGCTAATGACAATATTCCAGAAAAAGGAATCTTGCTGGTTCAAAATAAGTATGGCATACTGACACTATGTGAAAAGGATATGTTGAACTACTATACGTTTTGTCAGTACCATCCACCCTCTGCAGTCACAGAATCACAGAATCGTAGAATGGTTAGAGTTGGAAGGGACCCTAAAGATCACATACTTTCAACCCCCTTGCCATGAGCAGAGACACCTTTTACTAGATCAGGCTGCTCAAAGGCCCATCCAGCCTGACCCTGAACACCTCCAAGGATGGAGCATCCACAACCTCTCAGGGCAACCTGTTCCAGTGTCTCAGAACACTCACAGTAAAGAATTTCTTCCTAATATCTAATCTAAATCTCCTCTCTTTCAGTTTAAAACCATTACCCCTCTTCCTATCGTTCCACTACCTGATAAAGAGTCCTTCCCCATCTCTCCTGTAGGCCTCAGGGCTGCTGTTGAGCCATCATGTTGAGCCCAGCCTGTATTTGTGCTTGGGACTGGCCCAGTCTACACGGAGGACCTTGCATTTGGCCTTGTTGAACTTCATGACGTGCGCATGGGCCCACCTCTCAAGCCTGTCCCAGTCCTTCTGGATGGCATCCCTTCCCCCCAGCATGTCGACTGCTCCACACAGCTTGGTGTCATCAGCAAACTCACTGAGGGTGCGCTCAGTCCCACTGTCCATGTCTCCAACAAAGATGTTAAACAGCACTAGTCCCAATACTGACCCCTGAGGAACCCCACTTGTCACTGGTCTCCCCTTGGACATTGTGCCATTGACTACAACTCTTTGAGTGCAACCATCCAGTCAATTCCTTATACACCAGACGGTCCATCCGTCAAATCCATGTCTCTCCAATTTAGAGATAAGGATGTTGTGTGGGACAGTACCAAATGCTTTGCACAAGTCCAGGCAGATGATGTCAGTTGCTCTTCCCTTACCAATGCTGTAACCCCACCGTAGAAGGCCGCCAAATTTGTCAGGCATGATTCACCCTTAATGAAGCCATGTTGGCTGTCACCGATCACCTCCTTATTTTGCATGTGCCTTAGTATCATTTCCAGGAGGATCAACTCCATGATCTTGCCAGGCACGGAGCTGAAACTGAATGGCCTGTAGTTCCCTGGGTCTTCCTTTTTGCCCTTTTTAAAAACAGGCATTATGATTCCCCTTTTCCAGTTGCTGGGAACTTCACTGGACTGCCACAACTTCTGAAATATGATGGTTAGTTGCTTAGCAACTTCAGCCACCAGTTCCGTCGGGATGTGCGGATGTATGTCATCAGGTCTCATGGATTTGGGGGCCGTCAAGTTCCTCAGACGGTCTCAAACCTAATCTTCTCCTACAGTGGGCAGTAACTCATTCTCCCAGTCTCTGCCTTCGCCTTCTGCAACTTGAGCAGTGTGGTTAGAGCACTTACAGGTGAAGACTGAGGCAAAAAAGTTGTTGAGTACCTCAGCCTTCTCCATATCCCAGGGAATGAGGGTAACCTTTGATGAGGCACTTTGTTTTTTAACAGATCATCATGCAATTTCAAATTTTATCCACCCAAATAAGCATTAGAAATTGCATTAACATTTCCCAGAGAATCCTACTGCTGCCATTTCTTAACTTTCCAGGCCCTGTATTTCCTATATTAATATTTTAAACACATTTCTATTTCACATTTTCTACATATGTAAGTATTCATTCAAAGCATGGCATATATTATAGAACTTAGCAATATCTATAATTCAGAGAAGAAAAATCAGCTGTTCAAGAGAATCCTCCTAAACAAAAGAAACTCGTCAGAAGAAAGATTACAGAAGGATGGTAGTAATCAGAACAGAAATGTTTGAGGTCCTGCATCACTTAGTATTTAAAAAACAAGGAAAAATGCATCAGTATAGAAAACTGTGGGTGTACCAGAGATACAAGGATTTGTTGTTGTTGTGGATTTTCTGCTCCTTTGGAGACCATTTCTGTACACAAGGTGCATCCAATATCTACAACTTTCATTTAATTACTTCATATATAGAGTGCTTTTTGTGCATATGCAAGATTATTGATTTATTTTACTGCCCATTAGTGTATCCCTGATACTTTTTTTAATTAGAATAATTCAAAGGACAGTATGTCAGCCAACTAAGCAACTCACGCAGAGCTCAGACTTTTTCTGTGCATCATTATGCATATTTTTCTGTAACTTCAGGAGTGCTTGATTATGATTTTCAACATATTCAATCAGAAGGGGTTCTGAAGAGATTTTCATTTAAATTATGCATGTCTCATTATCATACTTTTAGTGAAGCAGAAAGTACATTACAAGGTGAGAGCCAAAAATGATGAGACAAAAAGCACAAAGCATAAGTATCTTAGAAGGATTTATAAATCTGTCTGAAATAGTATTAATTCATAAAAATATTAATCATCCTTTCTACAACACTGCATTTTTACATGGCATTTTACAATCAGCTCCTCAGCATCTCTCACAAGATCAGGTATGGCATACAGCTTCAGTAAAGAAAACACACAGTTATCACAGGGGAGATGAACAAATTAGAAAGTATTCTGAGTTGCAGTGAGATTTAAGAAGAGATGTTTTTCTGAGGTTGAAAATAGGTGCTCAGAAAACAGCAAAGTGCTTAGCTGAGAGTTAATGGGGTACTGTTATGAAAGGCAGAACTGATGGGAGACAAAACCTTAGGCTAACAAAGGGAGCTAAAACAAGAGTGGAGCAACATATAATTAGGAGATATTTGGAGCGTGACGTTGAGGTCAGCAGATCAGAAAGTACAGCATGGTTTGGAAGGGAAAGAGAAGAAACTTGACTCTGAAGGTAAAAGACAGAACACAAATGGACTTAAAGAGAGAAATGATGGAGTTAGAAGAACATGACTTTCAATAGTGGTATTTTTGTTAGACTGGCAAGCTGAAACTCTCAGAGTGGAGAGATGAGCAAAGAAAGATATGAAGGGACCAACTAAAATAGCAGTTGGAAAAAAAGTAAAAAACTACAACCAGGAAAAGAAGTGGAGATTTGATAAGCTCAGGAAGGAAGAAACTGGATGAGGAATGAGAATGATGTACTGTGACAAAAGATGCCCGAGAGAGCAGAAAGGCATAAGGAAATAACCAAGAAATCTGGTTTTTACAGAGCAAAATACACAGAGGCCAGCTTGTAGATATCCTAGAACAGGGCTGATGGAGGAACAGTATAGACACCCCTTATTTACACCAAAAAAAAATCAAAGGCAAAGAGGGTGGATGAAGGTGAAGACTTTTATTAGGTGAAGACTTTTATTAGGTGAAGAATGAGGATAATATAGGAAAAAAACAAAAAAAAAGTATAAAAAAAATATACATTTGTTAATAGAAATAAAAAGGATAAAAATTGCAAAGTAAAGGAAGGAAAGAGTACAAAAGGAAGTAAGAAAGAGGAACAGTAAAGATTGAGGGATTGTGGAGATGTAAAGAATGACAGAAAACAGATTAAATTAAAGGCTGCGGGAGGTAATAAAAAGCAGGGGAGGAGGAAAGCATCTCTCCGAGTATCAAATGTAAACTGCAAAATTTTAAAAGATTATTCACATGAAAAAAACACATTTGTATGAAGAAACTACTTTGATGGATGGGACTTTGCACAACTTGATCTAATGAAACCTGTCCCTGTCCCTGTCAGGGGGGTTGAACGAGATGATCTTTAAAGGTTCCTTCCAACCCAAACCATTCTATGATTATACCCCTAAGATCCAAGCCCCTGCTAACAAACCTGATCTATCATTAGAAAATGGGTGTGCTGTTGAATAAGAAACAAACATTAATTTAATGGGAGAGTGAAGATATGATAGTAGAATATGCATTAAAAAAGCAGTAAAAGAAAGTGCTGCACAGACTTTTAAGGAAAATAATTAAGAATCATAATGTTGTATAATATACATTTGGCAAATGTGAACTGTATAAGCTAAGCACAAGTGGCAGATACCTACCTGATGTTACAGACATGTTATCTTCAACAGACTTAAGTATTGGTCTGTAGCTTTCTGAATTCTTCTCCTGAATAAGTAAGTGACCTTAGTGTCTAAACACAGCAGATACTTTTAAAATTGGTAATATTAATGAATCTTTTGGGGCCTGTGGACTATCAGTAACTTCAAACAATTCAGATGTCAGAGTTTGATAGGAGTCACTGAATCAGAACAGGCACTTACCTTCCTCACTAAAATTAACATAGTATTTTGATAGCACAGCTATAGAATAAATAAGCCACCTCTACAAATAGGAAAGGGGCATGAAGACTGCAGGAAAAATGAAAGGTGTTTGATGAGCTTGTTTGCATGACAAAAAACAGCATTCTTTCCACTGTCACAGCAAAAGCAATAATGCAAAGGCTTGTGTTCTATTTGGTACATTTTTCTATCAAGATGAAAACTTCAATTTACTTTACCTAGTGTACTCATCATAAAAGAAGTGCTGGAAATACACTAATAAAATATAATACTGCAATACAAAACCATACAATGCAATAAATCAAACATTTAGAATCATCAGTCAGTGGGAGAAGGCCTTTAGAAATTGGTGCACACGGGACAAACATTACCTGTACCTACTTAAAAGAAACTACATCAGTTCTCAAATCTATAATTTTGCTCAAGAATTGTAGAAAAAATAAGGAATGACTTTTCAAAAACCAGTGAAATCTGCACTTATTTAAGTGGGAATTGCATCAGTTTCCAGTGACAAGCAAGTTTAACACAAAATTGACAAAATACACCTTTGACCTGGTAGTGAACATAATACAGGTAATAGCTTTTAAAACATGTTTACAGGAAAATATTTTTTATTCCAAATACTCCACTGTGTACATTGACACTTTTTTTTTTTTGTAAAAAAAAAGACTGAATAAGTCCTTCACAGCAGCCAAAAGAGATTTCTTTATAGAGAAGTGAAATGCTAGTGTACTTCCTAAGTTACCATTGATAATTTAGCAAGAACAAATATAAAATCCAATTTGCTTGTGTGCTCATCCATCTTTTTAAAAGAGTTCTGTTCAGTTCCAACAATGTAATGGTAGATGTATTTACTATATAAAATTATTTAGAAGAGTGGAATTGAAAAAGTAGGGCAAAATGCTTTTCACATTCCTGGAAAGCAATTACAAGACAATAAAAAACAAAGTGAACTTTCTCTTGTTCCTTTATCATAACAACATATATTAATAAATCACTTGAGTTTTATACCATTTATATCCTTTTAGTGGAAACCCAGAATCCATCTGCCTGGCTGAGCTTCTGGGCTAATAAGCTCCCCTGCATGTCTCTTGTGTTATTAGTCTTTACACCAAATCCAATTTTACTTATCGTAAGCACCCTGCTTCCTTCTCTGGACCTTTGAGATAACTAAACATTTGCTCTTTGCGTACAAATAGCAAACTAGAAGAGAGAAGGACTGGTGTACATCTCGTATCTGTCACACACCAAAAAGGATTTCTGAATTTTATCTTCAAAGCTTTTTTTTTCTCCTGTGCCATTTATGTGTATATCTATCTACAGCTTGCACTGGCTTCTCTCTCAGTTCTGAAAGCATACATGCCTATTTCATAAGAAGGAAAAAAAGCAATGGCATGCAGCACAAAAGAAGGCAGAACACACAGGAATTTAGAGTACATACCGCTCACACCCTTCCAGCCAGAAACCTGTCCATGATATAAACTCTGTGATCTTAATCATATAAAGAAAGGAAAAGTGTGATCATTTCAAAGACCTCAGGGGAAACTTAATCCTAACTCACAAACTGGTTTCATTCAGAGTAGTCTTAGATGCAATTTGCATTACCATTAAGCAAATAATTAACAAACTCTTTGACCTGTAAAATTTTTTCAAAGACAGCAGCTTCAGATAAAAGTCCGGAACTAATCATGTGAAAAAGGAGATCTAGGAGGAAGCAGAGAAAGAGACAGAGAGATGTGTGTGTTCAAAACCTGGATAATCCTCAGGTTCTTGGGATCCAAAGATCCTGGAAATAACAGAAAAAAGTCCTAAAGTTTCATAACTAGTATAAATATAAAATTGTGTTCCTCCATTGTATTCCTATTCTGGCCTAGAAGATTAAAACTTGCTTTATAAGACTTTTACATATGCATATGAATCTGTCGCTTTCTCTTGCATTTAGTATCTCTGTAAGGAATGGGCAAAGAGGAGGAAAATAGGCATTTGTTTTTCGTATTTTTTCCATGAACAATTTCTAGTTTTGATATCCTTATTCAGTTTCTTAATCACTTAATGCTGTGAGTTACAGTACACACAAATCTGGAAGCAAGAAACTCCCAGGAAAGTCAAGAGCTGTTTCAGTTTTTGTGGGATTTTAGAGATGCTTTGATGGCCAAGGAAAGCAGTCAAAGAAACACAGCATTGTGAAATCACAGAAGGTGTCTCAGTGTAACAGAGGAAATATAGAAGAGGGAAAAGAGATTTAGAAAATGAACATGGCTGCTAGCAGTATATAAACTAAGCCTTATTCATTAACCTGCAGATGCCTTCATTAATACAATTACTATTAACAAAATTATTACACAAATATCTTACAACAGATTAATAGGGAGTCCATTAAAAAAATAATCTGCTAATGAAATCCATTATAAAATTAATGGTTCCTTACTTTCTTTTAAAGGAACACCTGTGCTAAGGTGTCAGAAATTACAGTGAAACATGGCTGGTAAATTTGAACATCATTCTCAGAAAATTTCTGTGGATAATCATCATTGTTAGTAAGCAATTAACTGCAGGTAGTTAAAGATGAAGTAAGTTTTATTCTTTAATATAATTTTAAGCTAATATTGAGGAAATATATTACTGCTTTCATGTTTCTGAAACACTAAACCTCAGGAAACTGATTTTGTATACATGCAAGCCTCTCTTCATATCCATTGCATGCTTTAAAAATAAGCAACATAATTACATGCTTAAATGTCACCACTGAAAGAAGGTGAAGGAAGGCGGGATTTGTAATGACGTTTACCCTTTTTGGAGTATATGGAACTTAACATCCTAATATCTATAGTAAATCCAATCAAAATTTTCAGCCAAAGCTTAAATTCAAACAATGTACAGAGATTGCAGAACCAGCCAAATGCCTGTTTACTGAGTTGGTGGCAGATGGACACAAAAAGGGCCAAATACCTTCCCGCCAGCACTACTGTATGCATCAAACAGAAACATCAAATATTGAAGATCCATCTACAGAACTTGTATATGGGTCTGTCCCCACTCACAGACTATGAATTGCACAGAAGAATGAGACATGTCTGAAAATATCTATGTGAAATTTGTGAACTTGTTAGTGATGAAAGAAAGGTATTTTCAAAATCTAAGGGTATATTTAATTTGCTATGTTCTTATAAGATATAAAATGACACAGCATACCACACATTCAAAAATTAGCATTTCTTTATGCTAAACATTGTAATACCTATTATTCTGTGGGTATTCCCTTAAAGCAGGAATAAAAAACAGTTCCAATCTTAACTACAAATGTCAGGTCCCATGAGAAAATAGCCCAAAGCTTTTTGTTGTCTGGATGTATTATCTGAAATGTCAGTACAGAGACAATTATTGCAAACTCTCACCATTTTACCTGACTTTCTCTGAACAGGAGCTAATAGCTTTTCTACACGTCCTGTATGTTGTCACTATCCATCTGTGAGTAGTGTCTTGCAAGATGCTCCTGTGACTTCTCCAGACCTCTTCCCAGGACTCTGCCTGTTCTTCTTTCTGTTGTCAGATCCTGAACTTAATTCAGCCTCCTAGGTTTAAACCCAAGAATTACCAAGTGATCTAAGTAACGTGGCCTCTGCCAGGTCTTCCAGTAGGTAACTGCTGGTGGTAAATGCATGGAAACAGAGCCTTCAACACAAGTACCATGTATTTCTGAACACAGCGCGTGCAGTCTGCGCTAAGCAAAATTAGTTTCTCTTACGAAGAAATCAACAAGGGTAACATTTACTGATGCGCTCACATTCCTGACCACCTCTCAGATGCGAACCGCTGTGCAGGGAACTTAGAGCCTTGTCGGTTGTTGCAGGCAACGTCTGCAGAACAGAAAGTTTCTCTGCTGTTTGTGGACCTTCTCCCCTCATTTTGCCAGTAATGTTTTCAATGCTCTGAACATCCCGAGCTCCAGCCAGTGCAAAAAAGTTACCTTGAAAAAAACCCACCACCTAATGTTTTCTTAAATCTTAGTCTTCTTTTGGCTACTACACACACCAATTCCCAGCTTAGCCCTTTGACTTCAACCAGGCAGTAAACGGTAAAATCAAATGACACATAATGCATTTTCAGAGGAAAAAAATAAGATATATATTTTCCCAACTGGTAATGAGTATTATACATATCATACATTACTTTTGAACCCTACAGTTCCTAGGTCTTAATAGCATGTGAGATAGGGGAGAGGCAACTAGCAATATGTTGTGAGATAACCCCTGTAGGCAGCTAACCACCACAGAGCCAATTGCTCACTCCTACCACCAGTGCGATGGAGGAAGAAGAAAGGAAGACTAAAAGTAAGAAAACTTGGGGATCAAGATAAAACCTGATTAATAAGTGAAGTTAACGAAGAGAGAAAGAAACCAAAATGAAACAAACAATGTAAAGGTAATCACTCACCACCTCCTACGAACAGACCGATGCCCAGCCAGTTTCTGAGCAAAGATGGCTAACCTAACTAAAACCTTTTTTTTTCCCATTTTTCTTGCTGAGCGTGATGCTATATGGCATGGAGCATCTCACTGGTTAGTTTGTGTCATCTGACTGGTTGTGGGCCCTCCAAACCTATTGCCCACCCCCAATCTATTCACTGTGGGGGCAGAGTGAGAAGGAGAGAAAGCCTTAACGCTGTTCAGCAGTCGCTAAAACATCAGTGTGTTATCAGTACTGTTCTGGTCACAAATCTAAAACACAACACCATACCAGCTGCTGTGAAGAAAATTAACTCTACCCGAGCCAGACCACTACACAAGAGATTTCTGAAAAAACATACACAAAGGTGGATGGAGCAAATTATGTCTTGCATCTCTGCATTCACCTCATTGCGTTTGAACTTCACAACAGAACAAGTTCCTGATACATAAATTTTCAATTACTAGCAACACTTTGTATTTCACACTTCGATTTGTGATATTCTTTTGTAAATTATAGTAGTTTCATAAAAAAGACATGACTTTCCATAATGTTATTAGTTAAACTTTATTAGTCTTTTAATATTACGCCTGAACATTGAGTCTGATTTGACCAATGTGCTTTTCTTTCATCTAAACGGGAAAAAGATCTTCACTCACACCAACTCAAAACTCTCCTCATACAATCTAGTCTTCCTCACAGTGAAGAAACTCCATTTGAAAAAGTCTCCTTACATTCATTAAATTTTACAAACAATATTTAACTATCCATTTTGATCTGTAACTGTTGTCCCAAAAGAGTAACTAGCATCCTGTACCCAGGGCCATGTGAACACAAGGCAACTCTACCTACACATGTCCATTCAACTTGTTTAGCAGGAGTCTACTACCAACTCAAGATTTACCTTCTAGATTTCAGAAGAGATTGATAGATAATTGTTCCAGAATTTTAAATCCTGAAATACTAACTTAAATCTATTTTAAACAGAAATTAGCAGCTAGATAGCTATAGGCTATGTGGGATATCAGAAAAATACCTAAGGAATAGATGTACAAATAGAGGAAGACACCATAGCAACAGGCATAATTTTTAAGATTTAAGCAGAAAATAAAGCATGCACTGACTTTCTACTTGGATTTATGTGGCCATCAAAATGAATTTAAACTAGATACAAAACCTGTACAGCCCAATTTAATTTTATGAAACAATTTTTCAAACAACTATATGCCAGCTACAACGTACAAGATGAGATCCAGGCGTTGTGTCCTTTATTGTAGCAACTACATGGTAATTTGTCTGTCAGCTCTCTTGCTAGTTGAAGTGTGTCTATTAATCTATTTGTGTTTGGATCAATTCCAATTTTCTAATCTTCTGGGCAGCTTTCACAAAGACTCCATATTTCATTAAAAGAACCTCCCACAAAACACATTTTCTTCTGCCTTCCCATATGTTGCATTTTTTTCAAGATAACCCTGATCTAGTGCCCAAGGTTAACATGCTTCTGTCATGGACTGGTTGCACAACTAATGCATTCTTCTGGATCTACAAAGACAAAACCCACCTGATTCACTTGGTTCAGCAGGAATTCCTTCATTCAGTAAGATATTTGTTAAGGGAAAGAGAAAAAATATTTTGCATTATTTTGTAGGCTTATTTTGCACTATTTTAAAATTATTTTACAAGGCCAGCATCAATGTCTCTGTAGCAATTAAAGCGGCCAATAACAAAACCAAGTTAATACACAGCTATAGTCAACATAGGGCAAATATAGGTTAACAATGATGAGAACTCCGTGCATGACTAACTAGTTGAGTCTAGGAACACCATGTTCTGTGCTATTTCAGATTTCATTACCAAGATGGGATGACCACAACTGACTTATTAAGCATGTAGCATGGATATTCAAGCAGCTTATTCTAGTTGTCACTCTTTTTCCTTTGGGCTTTTTGACTGAAAAACTCGATTTTAAAGAATAGTTTGTTGTCAGGAACACAGACTATTCCACTAACACCACTGACCACCATGAATACAGTACTGTTGGTCTTCATAATTAGCTTGGCTCCCATAAGACAGATTTGCTTCACAGTAACTGTGTCACCACTAACTTGATGGCATTGATATCTCTTATGATAAAGCAATTGATGATTATTGTTATCTTGACCTTGGAACCTAGAGTCACAGAAGTATTAGTTATGGAATAGGAATAGCAAATATGCTGCAGGAACTACTGTAGCACAGTCAAGCCCCTCCAAACCTTCACTGTCCCAGAGGATGGTCTCTCTTTATCCACTGCAGGGAAGACTAGAACAGTTGGCTGCACATCAGACACACTACAATCAAACATCTAGCATTAGAGAGGATTAATCCAGGCCTCAATGTTTTGCTATTTTCTTTCATTCACTCTGCATTAGTATTCTTGTTTTAATTATATCATGGTTAATGAGTTTAACACAGGGGACTGACTTGCCTGAGAAAAGGTTCTGTAGTTTTCTACAGTGCTTAAAGGTGAAAGAAAATGGACGCTGAATTGTTTCTTCTCTGAATAGGCACATCCTAGTAAGAAACAGATGGGTAAAACTTCTCATGACAGCAATACATTGAAGTGTCTTTAAATGTCACATTGTCAGCAAATATGTCAGAAAAGTCTACGCCCTGTCTTTATGCATGAGTACAACCATAGTCACCTCAGTGCACATGGCTATTTCTCTTTGTGGCAGAGAATCAAAGTAATTATCTTAACCATGGCTGTAAAACACAGATAACTAGACCATTAAAGCTGAAAGGAAAAACCTGTATTTTGGAATGAATTAATAACTCAGATGAATATACAACCATATGTATTACTTGATAGGTAGTGCAGTATGAATGGTTCCCAGAAGGCGTAAATACAAACAGAATATAATCAACAGTAGTTTTGTCATTGGATTTACAGCAATGCGAGTAGATTTTCATCATAATCCTACACCAGAGGCAGAAGGACCCTAGATAACTTACTGCAGATTAAAAAGACTACTGCAAGATAAATAAAGTACACTCAGCATTTTCATAGTATTGGAATAACTATAGTCAATGGAAATGTTAAAATATATGCTCAGATAAGACTTAAGGAAGCTGGTTTTCTTCCCAAGAAGTTAAGCAAACTCTTCTAAATTATGAACCTTTGAGATTCTTTTCAAGGAACAGCTGCTATCTATCTGGACTAGATGATCTTTCGAGGTCCCTTCCAACCCTATGATTCTATGATTCTATGATTCTATGATTCTATACATCACTGAATTATTCCCTTGTATTATACGCACCTTCTATCATCCACATCAAGTAACAAAAATAACTAGGAAATGATTTCTAAAAAGAAATAAATGTCTTTACTCATCTAAAAATATCTAACTATATCAAATACTATATAAAAATTTGCCCATCACTCATAGCTACAGGGAAAGGTTCTCCAGTGACAATCTGAAGGAGAAAAATGCTGACTTTTTAGAAGACTAAAGTTTATTTCTCAAATAAGGAATGATCCTTTTCTACCACAAAACTACTACCACAAAACATATGAGAATATCACATTTAAATAAAACACTAACAAAATCAAGGAACAGAGAAATGTTCATAGTTTTAAGGTT
>VXBO01000253.1:185271-236855 GCA_013400135.1 Rhinoptilus africanus | reverse complement strand
ATTTTGTTTGGGGTTTTTTTGTTTTGTTTTGGTTTTTCAATGACAGTAGAGACCTGGAAGGGTTTCCACAATGTTTCTGGAATATTTCACATTCAGCAATGTCAGTTATGACATGGCATTTCCTGTCCTGACAACATAAATTTTTGCTTTGTAATTTTCAATTGATCCCAAAGGTCCTATAAAGGTGACATGTTCAGTACCCTAATGAAAGCTAGACCTTGTATCTGATCTAAATAGCCACAAGTAAGGATTACATCTTTTAACAGAACCTTACCAGTCACAGGTATACTCAAGCCCCTGGGGGAAAGTGTTGCCATAACATGAACCTAAAAGACATAAAAGATCAAGGTATCGAAATAAGATAAAAGGAGAGAAGGCTGTGCACAGGAGTTGTGAGTGATTTCCTGCTGTGTATAACCTGCAACACTGCTGCACAGTCTGGGGTTGATCAGAAATATGAGAACATGAGACTCTTCTCCATTCAGTTCTTAATAAGCAAATTAATGGCAATATAATTTCATGCTTTTCAATAATTCAAGACAAATACTCAGAGAATTCATTATTCTCCAGTTTGTTTTCTATGTCCCATGCTGTTTGCTTTATAGAGAAGAATGAAAAGCAAATCCAGAACAAAAAGAATAAAGTATCAAGGCAAATGAAGGCAGCATACAAACAAAGGAGCAAAGCAAAATAAAATTTTAAAAATGAAGCAATAGCTTATTGCTAAAGAAGCATTTGGAAAGCATTCCTACACAGACTGAGAGTATAATTTAGGTTCTCTGAACCTGCCATTAACAATGTGGTGTTTATTTTTAAGAAAAGAATTAAAAAGAATTTTAATAACATCCACCACATTTTACTGTGTGCTGACTTAAGCTATAAATTATAATATTTTTTTTATATTTTACAGCATTATCCCACAATTTGAGTTGTGATTCATTAAACACGAAAATAGTTTCCTGATTATTGAACTGATTTACTTGTGTAGAGGTTCTAATTCCACTTGTCAATTCTTAACTGCTTTTAAAGAAAAGTTAAAGAAACTAAGATGTACCATCTAGATTATGACAGTATCTAACACATAACATATAATTTCTAAACCTATAAAAAGGTGATTTTTAGTGCAAAATATAAAGATATGAACATATAGATGTGATACAAAGAAGTAGATGAAAGGACAAAAAAAAGTTTAGAACAATAGCAGAGCTTCCAGTAGCACACGCTGATTTAACATTTGGTCACATGTTGCTTTCCCTTACTTATTTATTTTGGCTTTGAATTAAACACATTTTCAGCTCCATCTGTCACTAAGCAATCCTTGTCCCAGTTTTTGTTTGTATCATTCTCTCTTCTTCATAGCATTACTGTTTCTTCCTCCACTAAGAATGAGTGGCCTCTTAACAAGACTAATATTTCAAGCAGTGATTTTGAAGATGACATACCTGACAGGAGTTCAGTGAGGAATACGTCACATTCTCATTACAGTAAGTGTTCATGAGAATTTTTAAGGAGGAAACGATTTTGTGGAAAACGTTAGTGTACATACTGTTCCAAATTGCCCTTTTTGTAATGACAGGGAGGAAGAAAACATGACAACTGACAGCACTGATGAGGGAAATAAGGTTAATTAGGGCAAGAAAAAAAGGGATATGAGTCAAAGGAACAAAAATACTTCTTGACGGTACTTGTAGGAACACATAGTTGGAATCATAGAATCGTTTAGGTTGGAGAAGACTTTTAAGATCATTCAGTCCAACCATTAACCTAGCACTACCAAGTCCACCACTAAACCATGTCCCTAAGCACTACATCTATGCATCTTTTAAATACCTCTAGGCATGGGGACTCAACCACTTCCCCTGGCAGCCTGTTCCAATGCTTGACAACCATTTCCGTGAAGAAATTTTTCCTAATATCCAATCTAAATGTCCCCTGGTGCAACTTGAAACCATTTCATCTTGTCCTATTGCTTGTTACTTGGGAGAAGAGACCGATGCCCACCTCACTACAATGTCCTTTCAGGTAGTTGTAGAAAGCAATAGGGTCTTCCCCTCAGCCTTCTCGAGGCTAAACAATGCCAGTTCCCTCAGCCACTCCTCATAAGATTTGTGCTTTAGACACTTCACCAGCTTTGTGGCCCTTCTCTGGACACACTTCAGCACCTCCATTTCTTTCCTGTAGTGAGGGGCACAAAGCTGAACACAGTATTTGAGGTGTGGCCTCAGCACAGCAGAGAACGGGGGAAAAATCCTTTCCCTAGTCCTGCTCGCCACACTGTTTTTGGTACAAGCCAGGATGCTATTGGCCTTCTTGGCTACCTGGGCACACTGTTGGCTCATATTCAGATGGCTGTCGACCAGCACCGGGTTCTTTTCCACTGGGCAGCTTTCCAGTCACTCTTCCCCAAGCCTGTAGCGCTGCTTGGGGTTGTTGTGACCCAAGTGCAGGACCCAGCACTTGGCCTTGTGAACCTCATGCCATTTGCCTCAGCCCATCAGTCCAGCCTGTCCAGATGCCTCTTTAGAGGCATCCTACTCTCAAGCAGGATGACACTCCTGCCCAACTCGGTGTCATCTGTAAACTTACTGACCCCAACATTGAGTCTTGAGACCAGCCACCAACTCCTCTTTCACTACAAGTCTTTGGGTCCTTCCATCCAGCCAGTTTTTTACCCAGCAGAGAGTACACTCATCCAACCATCATGAGCAGCCAGTTGCTCCAGGAGAATGCTGTGGGAAATAGCGTCAAAAGCTTTACTGAAGTCCAGGTAGACAACATCCACAACCTTTCCCTCATCCACTAAGCAGGTCATCCTGTCATGGACCGCGATCAGATTAGTCAAGCAGGATCTGCCTTTCATAAAACCATGCTAACTAGGCCTCACTCTCTGGTTGTCCTGCATGTGCAGTATGATGGCACTCAGGATGATCTGCTCCATAACCTTCCCCAGCACTGAGATCAGACTGACAGGCCTGTAGTTCCCCAGATCCCCCTTCCAGCCCTTCTTGTAGGTGGGTGTAATCCTTGCTAATTACCAGTCAACTGGAATCTCCCCGGTTACCCGGGACTGATGAAAAATGATGGAGAACATGTCTTCATACAAGTTAGTCTGGAATTAAAATATTCTTGAACACAACTGAACTTCATGTGAAGTAGGGAAAACATAATTTGAATAAAGGATTTCCCTACATTTATTTTATTCTAATTGTAAAATGAAATTCTGAATTCTTGCTAGATCAATTTAAGAATTGCCATTGAATTCTGTAGATCCAAAAAAAATTTCCAGATGTAGTTCAGATACTCTCATCAACATCATTGTTAAACCTGGCAACATTTAAGTGACAAAACTGTCTTAAAATTCATTTAATAAAGTCAGAAGAACCAATCCTGTCATTACTTGACATACTTCTTTAATAAAATTTTTACAAGTAGCATCATCAAACTCACAGAGATGCTGGTATTTCAGAAAACAGTATTTTTTTTATATATATTTCCACAATCAGAAATTTCATTCCACATTATTTCATCTTTCAGGCATTTGCACTGTCTTTATTTTACTGACAAGACCGCACTGTGTTACTTATGTAATAAAACCTGTGGAGTCAATAGGTTCTTAAAATTCTTTGAACTTAAGCAGTTTCTTTCTGTAGTATTTGACAAGCAATCTTCATATTTTTGAGATCACTGTTTGATCATTCTCATTATCTAGACTGGAAATATATGATTTTCCTTAAGTCCTAAGGCTCAGGCTCAAAATTCCTACAGAATGTTATTTCATTGTAAAACCAAAGTAATTATCTTTGAAATCCTCATAGGCAATAAAAAGCCACTTTACCAGTTCCACATGCCAAGCTTCCAGACTAAACATTGATGATGTGGGTTTTTTTCCCTTCTGAAAGACACATGACTTCAAGACAAATGAATCTCAAAAACTGAGATTAAGATGAGACAATGTGGCATGTGTATTTTCACTCAACTTCAAAAATATAGCTGTCCAGTAGAAATTGTAAAATCAAGTGACAACTCTCCAGCAGATGAATTAGACTTATGCTTCATAGGATGTCCAGAGGGATTACAAATTCAAAACAGCAGAATGCTTAGCAGAAGAAACTCTGACTGCAGCACAAACAGCAAGTTGCATAAAATAATTCTGATCACACATGAGTGAAAAACAGGAGCACTGTCAAGTACATGACCACAGTCAAAGTGGTCAAGTCACAATGCTTCCCGCAATCCCAAGCAAACATAGTGCTGACAGGAGTTAAACATGGGAATCGATGTACTGGAATACAAAAGCTCTGTTTTACGTGGGAGTAAGATAAACCGTGTACTTGTGCTTGCAGAAGCTGGGCAGGCAACGCAACAAGATAATAAATAGCAACTGCAAGATGAGAATACCATGAGATTCTGCACCCAACTCTGAATTAAGACTTACTACAGTATTTGTGATGTGTGGTGTTTTTTCCTGAAGACCTGCTGATAACTTTGGAGAGCCCATAACAGCACCTCTACCCCATGACTGTTTAGTTATCTTACCTTCACCTTTAGCCATGTCTGTTGTACCTGAGGCTGAGAGCGCTGGGTTTNAAGATGTCCCTGCTTAGTGCAGGGGGGTTGGACTAGATGACCTTTAAAGGTGCCTTCCAACTCAACACATTCTGTGATTCTACTAGGGTGTTGGTAGCAAATACTGAGAGGGTTTTGGACAGGTGGAACAATTTTAAATAAGGTGACATAAAAGAAAAGATATTTATAGTTTTTAGATAATCAAGTGAATGACTACTTGGAAAAAATTGTAACTGATAAAGAAAGAATTCTGCTCAGTAAGGATCACGTGAAAAAAGTAGTGACACAAGCAGCAGTAACATGTTACTTCCAAGCCATTCCCTTCCTACATGAAACGTCAGCAGTCATAAAATTCATCCTTCTCCTTTTTCTCTGTTCTACATAAATGCAATTTTCATGATTCATTTAAGTCTTTATTTTGTGACCTTTATCATAGTAACCAAGATCTGATACTGGGCTTTTTAAACTGACATTTTGCTCACAGAAATAAACTCTGAAAATCCACAAAAGTGAGATGGACCCACACAAGTGCACTGAACAACTGGGCTCTGGCTCCAATTGTCTGTAAAGGTCCTTTTATGTAGTTTAGATCACACAGTAGTTGTACTCACTTAAGTGTTTTTACTTACTGTCTAACTTTCCAAGCAGATGGAAAACAATATGTAAATTCTAATTCCTCTTGCTCTTAAAAATTCTACAGTAATGCACCTTTCCTTTCACTATGACTGTTTCAAGGAGATGGCACGGCTGATCATTTGAATTTCTAAACCATCCCTACGTTCATGCTGTACCTAAGATTGCATCTGCTCATGAATAGTGTCACCTGTAGGGCAAGACGCTTTCCACCTACTAAGGAAACACATAGAGCACCCAGTAGTAAGGAAGAACTGCCACAAGGAACATGACAATGAGATTCCACAACACAGGCAAGTTTTGATTCCACTAATTCTTTTTGTGCCCTGAGTTACAATCTGATTCTCATAGCAAATAACCAGACATTATAAAATGACAAACAGAAAGGCCAAACCATTTGCTGCAACTTGATTTACAGTATCCCATTAATTTGCTTATGCAATTTCAGCATAATTAGGAAACTTTCAGGAAGCACTATGGATCACTCAAGTTTTATGTAGTGAAGCATATATATGAAACAATTTCACAGTTCAAATCCAGTACTTTTCAGATAGCTATTTATTGTATTTACTCTTATTTATTTTTTTTTATGAGTCTGTTTTCCTCTTTCAATGTTTTCATGCTTAGCTTTAAGAATGTGGTACTTTTCTGAAGCTCAGCAGAATTACTCAAATGATTAATTTTAAGTACACATATGCTTGCAAGCTCACTGTTTTACCCTTGTCTTTTCATACACCATGATGAAACACTCTAATAATGGTGAAGCCCTGGAGCAGTGGCCCTTTGTATCAGAATCTTCATACTGTGAATTGTTCATCAGGCAATTCATTTTAAGTGTACCAGAAATGTTTCTTTTGTGGGAACAGATGCCTTCAACGGCTAAACTCTTTATTTGCTATCCCAGACCCTGAGATTCCTACTGTGTACAAGGTGCTAATCATGTTAAGATTCAGGTAACACAAGAGGAAGACATTTAAGTTAGAGTATATAAGAGTTACAAATACAATAAAAAATGCTTAAGCACCTAAATTTGTTATAATAAACAAAGCTAGCAGATGCTGCTTGCTTTGTTCACAGTGCCGACTTATTTCTTTCTCAGCCTATTCAGTCTGCATCGTTATAAAAAGATCAGACTTGCATTATGCTTGTATTTCTTGCAGTACTCCCAATTTCATTTTCCAGTGTTGGATTCTTAATAGCTTATTTTTAAGGCTTAACCTTAAAGATGATAACTGAAGAAGCTAATGGAAAAAAAACCCCAAACCCTAAGTTGCTTCTATTCTCTGCTAAAGCCTTTTGGAGCAAAAAGGAAAAAATATCTGTTGATTATTCTGTATATTCATTCAAGTCCAGCTTACTGTATTAACCATTCAGAGATATCAAGCAAAAGGCAATATGATGTAGTGGCCAACTGTTTTATCTGATACCTCAAGACATGAAGGAAATAACAAATGCAGTAGATAATGGATGATGAGAGACTAGGAAGGTCTAACAAGTTGTTCGACACCTAGATTTGTGTTGTATACAATCAAATGTTTTTACTCTTCAACTGATCAAAATTACACTTTGGTCAACACTGGCTCATTTCCCTGGCAAGTTGTCATTACCCCTTTTTATCTTTTTTTTTTTTTCTCCTAAATGACACTGGACAGAACTCAGATCTTGCACATCTAGAGCTGAGGACACAAAAAGTAGGAATGTCTCTTCTGTAGTATCTCTACTCACACCTATGCATCATTTTTGTGCTTGTGTGAAGAGAGAAGGACCAAGATAAAAGATTTTCCACTGTAGCATCATTATGGAGAGGAAGAAAAGGGGGAATAGACTTTTCAAGGTTTTTATTGCAGCTTTATCTCTTAGTATTATAATATTTTTTTAACTTAAATATTTTCTCTGAAGTCTACTATATTTGGTTATGATTTGTTTAAAATCAGTCAGGCCCTGTAAATAGAGTATAAGTACTTTAGCTGTGTATACCTTAGTTTCAATTTATAGATAGTAAGTATATTGTGTAGATCTCGACATTGAAGTTTCCTGTCCTTAAGCTGACATTATTTTTCAATTTTTATTAAAGACATCTTTTTTTAATTGAGTTAAAAGGAGTTCACAGAAGTGAGAAGTTTAACACAGCTTATGGATGCTGAATTCCTAAATGATTAACTTGCTCCTCTTCACAAGAAATCATTAATTAATTAACCAACTTTAATTAATGCATGGAACTTACATTCAATCTAATTCAACATAAACAAATAGTTAACATTTTTCCTTAACAAAGGATTCACTCAGTTCAACATGTTCTTTATTTTAAGCATCTCTGTCTCTATACCTAACCAGTTAGGTTGTGATGAATACAGCTTATTGAATCAGGCTTTCTGGAAAAACAAAGCAAATCCCAAACAAACCCTCATTTCTTCTTTCTGATTATTTACTGAATGGGTTTGATCAGCATTATCAGGTTAAATCCTAAATTATGTTGCAGGAGCAGAGGTGGAGTAAGCAAAATTAATTTCAGAAGTCAAGAGTTTTCTGTCTGTATCACTGGTTGGTGTGGACAGCATAACTATTTTCTAGGACCACTAGACGTGGGATGCGAGTGAATGTATGCAAACCCACTTATGCCCTGGTGGATGAAACCCTGCAAAAACGTAAACACGATCTGGGTCCCCCCTTCAGGCCAGCTCTCATGCTCACTGTAAAACTCTCCTAGTATAGGCTCAGGTGTGAATGATATGAAGGAAAGGAAATCTCATGATGTTCTTCAGATGAGAATAGCTCATATCTCCGCTCAGCTGACAATGTCAGCTATCATGCATATAGGGTCAACAGGAATTTTTTTCACTGGGTTAAATCATAACTCCTCTGAATCCTACTTTGCAAATTGATGTGGGTTTTAACTCTGCAGCCCTGTCAAAGAACAGCAATAGGTGCAAAAATACATGGGGAGCAGGGGGGCATTATTTATACTCACAGGTTTTATTTGTTCCTCTTATTTTTATTTGAATGTTAGTCTATTATTATTAATGGAGTTATGAAATATCATCATCAGTTTCCAACTCTCCCTTCCCTGAAGATAATATTGGAAAAAATATTAAAGTTTCAGAGCTTAGGTCATATTCCTTTATTTAAACGATCTACTGTGATTTACAAAAATATAAGTCAGTCAAATAAAAATGTCAAATGCTAGGAAGCCTTCAGTTTTCTTACCATTGCAGAGCTTCAACTCAAATAGTACATTTTTTCCCAGTAATAATAAACAATAAACAATATTTAATTTATAATGATAAAAATTTTCTGGGCACAATAAAAGAAAAGCAACAAAGAAATGTCCTCAGGCAATCCTGTTTTGGTTTGGTTTGGTTTTTTTTTCCTTCTCCATTCCAGTGCTTTAATGTTTTGTTATTTATTATTCTTTTTTCCTACCATCTTTCATATTCAGTTGACCTGGAATAGGCTGCTGTGTATGGTAAGTCATGTGAGCAATCTTTAAAGTGTTCGGTCTTACTAAAACAATAAAAACTTAAAAAAAAATAAATAAATTCCCATAAATGGCTCACCTGCTGCAGACTTGCACCAATTAAACTGCTTGGGGTTTTGAAGCCACGTGTAGTTACTTCTTTGAAATTCTCTGGTTTAGGATTATGACAGAAATAAGAACTAGTTTGAGTAATTGTAATTTTTTTTTTTTTAACTTTAACATTCTTCCTTTGCAAGTATTCACTTTGTAGCTCGTTACAATTTAGCATATAAATCTGAAGGAGTATTGGCATGGTAAAATGCTATATTCATTGCTATTTTCAACCTCTTTTACACATGTAATTCTGGAAGCATTTGAGCTTAAGACTGTGTGGTTACATGAGTTCTGGTACATTAGATGTGCCAAAGCCTATTCTACGCCACCGAGAGTAAGTGGCATGGCTTGCATGCAAAATGTTAATCACTTTTATTTCAGAACAGAGAGGCCTTATCTACACTAGTTATCAGGAACTGCCATTGACCTATGCTATTCCCTAAATTGTCCCTAAATACTGTTAGAGAAAGTGATAATTGCATAAGCATTTTAGGAAACTTGCCAACAACTAAACAGCTCTAGCCCTGTTTGCTACTACAGATAGCCTGTAAGTCCAGCATCTTCTAAAATACAAAGCAATAGCCCCTTAAACACCTTGGGATATAATACATTGCTCTCATCATCAAAATCACTAGTTATAAAACCTAAAATATAAGGTGGAAGTTTAACAGTTTCTTCTGTGCTTGGGAACTGCAAGTAATTCTATGATCTTTCAGCACAGGTATCCTTGCATTTAAAGATCTGGTAATTATTATATTTTAAAGCAATTTCTATACAGCAATATACAGCAATTAATGTATCTATTGTAATATAAAAATAATTAAGCCAACATAAAAAAACCCAAAAGACCTGAAACTTGCATTTTATACCAGCACTTCTGTGAACTTAATTTCAACATTGATTGAGTTATTTTCTCCCTTTTGCTCACACCTGGTTTACACCAAATATGGTTTACCAAAATCAAAGGAACAAAATAATTTTAAACATGCTATTAATAAAACAAAAGGTATAATTTTGGAAAAAAACCTCAAAAAACAGTAGCTTAGTGAAAATAATGACATCCTGAACGCATATATTGTTTGTGTCTGCCATCACTTAATTACTATTGTAGTAACATAGATGAACACACTAGCAGTTGACTAAGGATCTTTAATCACAGATACAGGAGAATAGCAATTCTGTCACTGTAAATTCACATATAATAGATGATCAAATTATTTCTAGCTGTTACCAAATTGTTTAAGAATACTGGGAAATTGTACTGCTCTCTCTAGACACTTTAATATGCATTTCAGGTACCATCTATTCTAGAAGTGTAGGCACATGCTATAATACAAAGAAGAGGGAACGGAAACAAGGAAGGATTCTATCTCCTTATTTGGCGCAGTACCATTTGTTTCAGCAGCCTACATTAATCTACATTCTCTTATAATTTGATACAGTTCAGTTTTCCAAGGAGCCACTTTTAAAAATAATTCACAACTAATAAGTCCCCTTTTCTGAAGAAAAGTTTTGAACGCTCTATGTTTACATAAAATACACAGTGAATGGAACTAGGAAATTTTATTTGAAGGTATGCTTATGTAATTGTTTAATGACTTCTCTACCTAGATTCCAACATAGGATGGAAGGTTATGGTGGCCTTGTTTTGGTCTCTGCTAGGGTTTGTTAGGTGCTATTTTTGCTGTTGAAAAAAGTCTTGACATTGATTCTACAGCAAAATAGATTTTTCATGTCTTATATCCCTGAGGACCTACTGAGTACTATTTCTGTCCCAGTGAGTCAAAGGCAGTTACCTCCATCTCCAGCTAACACATCTCTAGATCATAAACACTACTTCCACTAAGCTATCCAGCTACTAACATAGTTAGACTAAAATAACAACCATTGTATTTAACATCTATTTGCTAGAAATTTGATGCATCTTTCTTAGTGAGAAAGACGATGTGCCTCAAGGCATGCTTTCTTTTCCAACAGTATTTACTGGTCTAATAAAAAAATATTAATTTAAATTATTATATATGAAGTAAACTGAATTCTTCACGCTGTTTAAATGTAAAATACGCAATATTTCACAGAAAATTTAGTTCACAAATTTTCCTCTGTCATTATTAGCTCTGTCAAGCTAAAGCTTCAGCTGCACTTCTCTATTTCTGTATATTATACTCAGCATGTGTAATTTCTACAGAATAAAATCCAGTGTGTTGTTTCAGCTTCCTATCGCAAGCTCACATTTGAAGCCTCATTCCTACATTGTAAATGGCACACTGATCCTAACAGCACATAAGACCATTACAAACTTAATGTACTACACATGTCAAATCTCACAGATTGATTTCTGTCAAATGAAGAGTGAAGGTCATAAATTCCTCTTTCACTCATTCACTTAGAGAACTAAGCCTTTTTATCCTACCTTTGTATGACTGCTGGATTCCAAGTGACAATGTCTTTCCAACAGTAAGCAATGACTTTAAAATCTAGAAAAGGAGATTTTGCCTGTGGTGACATGAAAGATGTAGCAACTTATGGCAGATAACACATAATCTCTGCAAAACTGATAAGAGCAATTCAGCATAAATATTCTATGAACTTGCAACCACATCGCTTTCTAAGGTCCACTCGTGAAACATAGGCTCGACTTTACATTTTCATTTAGCTATCTGAAGCAGACTTTCAGGGACAACAATCCTATCATAATAAAATGCTTTTAAAATTTGGTAGAGTTGGATTCTGCAGTCATGAGTCATGTTACAATACACAATAAAGAAAAAGAGAGTCTGCCCTGAAGCTTATGTGTGAAGAAGAAAGACTGATCAGATTATAAACTACAATGGAGGAATACAGGACAGAAAAGACCGCGTCTGTCAGTAGGGTCAGACCTTGACAACAGGACAACAGCTCATGGATCCTGAAGAGTCCACTGATCAGTTATTCTGCACACGCCTGCAGACTATGGCACTGCGAACAACCCTACAGCAAGCACCTACTTGGTCCTTTGGGTGGGAGATCAAAATAGAAAGTCTAGCCTATTATAGGAAGAGAACACGTGAGACCAAATTCAAGCAGTTGGGAAATGTAAGGTGGACTTCACAACCTAGAGAAAGGTGGTGAAGAAAACAAGCTATTATTTTATTTTCTGTCATTTGTTGCTATCTTACCTCTGAAGAGCAGGCCATTGCCTCTTAAAAAGAGGAAAAGATGCTTCCATTTTGCATATAATAAATGGTAATGTAAAACACAAAAAAATGCTTACACTTCCTTTGTTAACATTATCTCTAAGATTTCTTCACACATGACTGTTGAATTTAGATGTAAAGATGTACATTGTAGCTGCGCTTTTTTTTTTTTTTTTAAACTGGAAATCAAGTTCAAGCTTTCATTTAGCCTTTTATGGTGGAGGAAACCAAAGCACAAGGAATAAAAAAGAGTTCCCTTTTCTTATCAGCTACCAGTGTATACCTTCACAGACATATTCTATAGACATGGCAAACCTTGATAAAACTTTTCTGGCATACAGAGCAGCAATACAGTAACGCATTGAGGCAGGGTTTGTCAACACTTGCTCTAACATTAGGAGAACCTTTCTCGTTTGACTGCAACAACAAGTGAAATATAGCACTTGAAATTTATCTCAGAGATACTTGAAGCCAAAGCTATGGAGGTCCCACCTCTAGGTCACCGAAAGTAAAGCAAGCTGAAATTGCACATCAATGTTAAGAATACAATAAAGGTAAATCTGACAACCATCAAGGACCTGAGTATTAGCTGGATTTTTTTCCATAGTTCTCTTATACAATTCACGCATTTTAATAAGCCTAATAATTTGTACATATTGTGAACTATAATTATTTTGCTTTCAGATTGATTTACTACTGTTGACAGGAAAGGAGTATAAAAGCATCACCTTTTAATTTTTTCAGATACACGATGCAGTGATGGAGTGATTAGAAGGATTATAAATAACAAAATATTATACACTTTCAGGAATGTTCAGAATTAAATTTTGAATTAAAACCACTCTTACAAAAATGTTAGAAAAGCTTTGTTCAGCTTAATTCATGCCTCAATACTCTAAACGTCTGATGAAGTCTAATGGAGGGTATTTTCTCCATTATTCCGAAAATAATAGTTTCAGGCAGCAGTGGTTCTTTTATAAAACACAGTATGTTGTAATACAGTGACAACCTTAAATTAAGCTCTTCTTTAGGTTTCCATGTGTAGGAATATGATGTATCCAAGATCACTTACATCCAGTACTCATATATCTAAGAAACTTTTTGATTCACGTTCCTAATTTCTTATTTAAGTGACAACCTTGCAAAATGTAGGCTGATTAAAACACTTTCTGAGGGCAATCTATTGAAAACAACATCCTGTTCCATATGGACACTAGACATTACATCAAAGCTACAGTTTTTCAAATCCTAAATTTAGGAACAGAGGATTGACATTGGCAGTCTTGGTATCTAACTCAAGCCTCTTGCAATCTCAAACCATTTTGCAAAAGCTGTTTAGTCCAAAAGGGTCAGCTGAACATGTACACTAAGTATCTTCACACAACACATGCCCCAAAATATTTTTCCAAACTCCACAGTCCACTATGACCCAAGGTCCCTGAATCGCAACTACTTCCCTTCAGTCCCAATATACACCTGAGGGATTTTGTTTGTTCTTTTCTTTTCAAACAAACAACATAAATCCTGACAGCAGACTACGGCCCAAATAATAAAGGAAAGGAAAAGAAAAGGACAGTGATGGCTGAAAAATTAAGTTTTGGGAGGAACCTTTCTGAACTGTAGGATGCCATGTAGCGATAAGGAAGGCACAGAAGCCAGGTACTTGACAGACTTCAGCATCACTAAAATTTTACTGTAGCCTACTACACATCTCTCAGGCCTTGGCAGCTAACCTTTTCATGGAAGCAGTAAAAACTCTAAAATTTCCCCCAAAACCAATGTTATGATTTCTCACATAAATAAGGATTCTTTGTTTCAAGCAGTATGGTATCCAGAATTGTGTATTGGCCTCACCAGATTATAGGATATAAGCCTGGAAGAGCTCTCCTCAGCTACTAAGTATAAATTCCAGCAACTGAAAACAATCTCAGCCTGTAATCTTCCCTGTAAGTGTATCAGACTTTATTGTATGAGTAATCAAACTCCTTGTCTTCATTGCTTCTATTGCCATGACTTTTTTGAAACATTACAGTCTGCAATTTGCAAAAACAATGAGAAAAACAGAGACAATGTCAAAAATTAATTCATATCATGAATTTCTCTAATATTAAAATGCATGGAAAATAACCTATGAAACAAATAACTGAATCATGAATATTCATAGTTTGGAATGGGTAACTTAATACTTTTGAAATTAGTTAATAACATCAAATGTTTTTTTAAAAGAGAGTGCTTCCAATAGATTATTTATTATTCTTACCCTCTAACAACTTTTCATCTTCACAGGAGATGCTGTGAGAATATCCGCAAAAACATCATTCTGTTTTAAGGTGTTTCACTCTAACAAATAAAGAGTGAAGAATCAATATAAGTTAACCAGCATCAGCGTCGGAGAAAGGTTTCTGTGAATACATGAACAATAACTCCATATGTAAGTATAACCACCAGGCAAAGTCAAATTACACAAGACAATACGGCAATTTTCTAAATTGATTATCTCTAAGCTAAAGCTGAAGCTTTACATGTTCTCTGACTTCCCATGTCAGTCTTAGCTCTCCCAGTCTGTATTGCTTCTCAATCAGAGCAGTTCGGTACCTGACACACTTTGCCCCTTTGTTTTCAAACATGAGGAACTTCCTAAGGAACAGCACAGAGTCGCAGGTGATATTAACAATGCCTCCTGTATGCCTTTGCTCTGCTAGACTGGGGAGGACAGCCTGGGAGAAGACATTCCACTCAATTTAAAACAGAAAACAAGAATAGCTGCCCACTTTAAGTTACTAAACCCTTTTTCTTCCTTTTATTAATAATACTGTCCAGTTTTCCCACAGGTAAAACTATGTGAATGGCACAGATCTGAAAGATTTCAGTACATAGACTATCTACATATACACTCAGAAGCGCACCCCAAAGCCATAACTGCATTACTCCATCTCCACTGGCACACCACACGCCACAAAATACTTCCCAAAACCTTGTAGTCCACTAAGACCTAAAATAAAGGCCCAAAACCATAAGTGACCCTGTTCAACACTAAGACAATCTTTTGGCAAAAAAAAGGTTAGGATGAACCATGAAATCAGACCATGACAGGTCTATTCAGGCAGTGCAGAGGGCCATTGGATGTGGTATCACTAACTCCTCTCCAATAGCATTGAGCAATCTATTTATCTTTCATTACAAAATGCTTTACTCTTTATTGTCTCATAAAACCCTGGAGAATCATACATATTTCTTGTATTTCATATTCACTGGAATAAATTCATGAAAGCCAAAATATAAAATTTTAACTGTGAAACAAATTTTCACTATATATTTTATAATTTGAATTTTTTGCCTTTCAGGCTGTAATTCTTAACTATTTCAGGAACAATTCCTATTGTGTGAGCAAACAAATTGAGGGTTCAGACAACAAAAGGAGAAATACTTTAAAAAGTTGTGATGCCGTTGTAACATTTTACTGAAGAAAGATCATCAACCTCTTAGGGACACCCTCCACCCCCGAAACTGTAAGTTTTCTTTAGATTCTGGTATTTGTTCTGGTATTTGTTTAGACTGGTATTTGCTTGCAATTTTTTAAGTTGTCAAACATATAATCTTATTACATTAAAGACGTCTAATTAGCTTATGTGAGGCTTAATTTGGACAGCTTTACTTACACATCTATGATGCATCAAACTGGTTCAGATTTCAAATACATTTCAGTAAGCTGAGTTGTATTACATAAGTGATCTTTAAAAACAACTACTTTTTAGAAAATACTATCTTCAGGACTGATGCAAGGGAAGACATGTCTAAGTTGTCTTCCAGTAGATTTCACAGATGGCTCACAAGGCTGTCATAAGGCACAGGAGGAAGATAGTTGCTTATTTATTTGTAGCAAAGCTAAGCAAAATCTGGATTTAAGGCTAGATACTGTTTTTTATCAATAACTCTCCTAAACCTCACTCCTTCTAACTAGTATTTCTCACATCAAAGTGAATTACTAAAACATAAAATAAAAAGGCTGCAAGGAAATAAGTATATTTCACATTGATGAGATGTCAAGTATTGCCTTACAGAAGCATGTAATATGTGCTTTTCAAGTACAACCTTTTATGCACCTTCTATGCAGTCTATGGCAGAGTCTATTTTGTTGGTACAAGTGAATGTATGAAAGCACCATTGAGTAGTCATGAGATACACTGGTTAGACCATTTCAGGAAAAAAACCAAGGCTTTCCAGAAGATTACAATGGTTTAATGTTCTAGACCAAATACTGACAAAGAGTACCATCATCAGTTTGTGCCCTATCACTAGGGAAGAGGATTCCAACAAACTACAGATGTGTTTATTTTTCAAAGCCTACCACATTCATAATGGACACCCTTCCTGATTTCTAAGGAACAGTATGGCTTTTTTTTCAGAATTTGCTTCTTTGTTATGGAAAACAACAAAAGGAAACAAGGTCTAATGGATGATGCTAGTGTTCTTTTATAATCTTTACATAGACCAATCCTTTTCTCAGCCTTCCAACAGCATTGTGAAAAATAACAATCCATTAAAATAAAAAAAAAAATCAGGATCCATTTTCTTCCCTACAGCTTCTAAAGACTCAACTAACCTGGCTGCAAGCATCTGGCACCAAGCAAGTGGCATATGTAAGTTGTTTACAGACTTTGTGTATCTCAGAAACAGAAAGCCTAAGGCTCTTGTCAAGAAGCTTCAATTCAGTCTAAAACACTGTTCTTCTAAGACATCAGCCTCTGAGATATCTCGTTTTTTTGGTCAGCAATGTTCTTTGAACAATTATAGCATCTCTGGTGGGGCCTGCAGAAGGAAATCACAGTGGTTAAGTGTATGTGCCACACTAAAATCCAGGGACAGAATTCAAGAGAGATTTGAAAGTGTTATCCTATAGTCCTGACTCGTATTATCTTATTTTTTCTAAGCCTAGCCACTTTTTTTTTTTTTTTTTTGGTGTGTCTTATATTAAGGGTGAATATTGCATTATAGAAGCTCCATTACAAGAAGCCTTTACGACAAAAAACATACCTTATAATTTTTCAGTCTCCTAGGCAGTTTCTTAATTATACACTCCACTCTTATAACCTACAGATGCATCAAGAAATTACTCAAGAGTCTAATACCATGGCATTTGATACAGCATAATAATTTAACTTCACGCTTCTATAAAAGGCTGAATGTAGTATGGGAGTCATACATGTCTGTATCTCTCTGAGATTTTTGTGATATATTAAACAAACAGAAGGGGAAAAATACCTTTTTTGTTACATAAAACAAGATTTTGTACTACACTTCACAGGCAATTCCAGCATCCCATTGTTCTGTCTAGAGCTCTCAAATGAGAGCTCTTGTCCTGGATGGTTCAATTCCACACAGACCTGTCACCTTCCCTTTTAATATGTTATACAGCAATTTATTATCACTGCTTCTACGGTTGACATAATTATAGGCAAACACATTCAGTAAGAAGCCTCTTCGTCCCTTCCCAGATCTTTCCTCCCACACTGTCTATGACAAGTCCACTCTCTGTTTCATCAATTGTACTTTTTTCATGAACCAAATAAATATATTTGTGTGTGAAACATATATTAATTTGACATGTTCAGATAAGTTCAGGGAAGTCTGACAATAAATTAACAAGATTTTTTTTTTAAAAAAAAGACAAACAACAAACCAAACCTGCTATTCTGCACCTTTTGAGATTCAACCATCACTGAAACCAGAGAGCCTCACATTTCTTTCATCTTTATTATACCTGAAGAAGTTATTTTTAGCTTTTGTGCACTGTAATCCACTTGCTGTTAGCTATGACAAGCATCACAAAATAATTAACTTAATTCCTCTAGCAATGGCATCACTGGACAGCTGGTTTAATTATTCCCACTGTGACATGTGAAGAAAATTTATTTTCTTTCCTTCATGTATAAAAGGCGGTAGCAACGTAAGATGTTGGCTTCAATATATACTGCAGTACTATCTCTAATGACATGTCTTTCATGTATTTTTCCAGTCGTTTGTTAATTTTTAAAAATCTATCTTTACATAGGTATCTTGAGATTAATTTCAGGAGATTTTTTTAAGTATCGTGCAGGATTTACTGCTAATCTGGGCAATAGATAGTAAGGTAAGTGACTGATATTCTTTCATCAGATTTCATCTTCTTGATGTATATCAACAAAATACACACATATGTACACATACATCGAGACAAATATGTAAAATGACACGAAATTGTCTATAGAACCATAAAACAAGCATCAGTTTTGGAAGGCATTCAAATCTCTCTCAAACATAAGCCTACATCATGTTGTTTTATTCAGTGTAAGCCAAACTTCTTCAACATATACATTAGTTTAAAAGTGACAGAGATCACCAAGAATGGTTTAATGTGTTGGGTACAACTAAAGCATTTCTATTATTATCTAGCTTCAAGTTATGTATTTTCTTAACCTTCAGTTTTCCAATGGAAAGTCAGTCTCCCTCTCTAACAATAAATAATTCAGATGGAAGCAAATACTCGTAGATCCTACTTTTCTATATTCATTTCATGACAGCCACATATGAGCACTTGAAAATCTAAATACTTCAGAAACAACAATGAGATTTGTTATTCTAATGACAAGAGACTAATTTTTCCTCCTTACTCCACAAAACACTAGGTGGAGAGATGTCCTGTGCAAATAATATATTTTGTACAAAGATAAAACAGGTTCAGAATAAAAAGTCCGCCTAGAGGGCAGACAAACTGAAGTATGCAAATAAAAGTTCTGATATTGCCACCGAAGATCTATGTTAAAATAATCTTTAAAAACAACAGGAGAACAAAATCAGAAGCACAGGGAACAACACTAGCCCTAACTGACTCTTAGCATGGAGCCTATCCCCTTCATTAGAGCATTTGGAAATTTTAAAATAAAATTTCAGGTGACACAGAAAGTATAATTCTGTGATGATTCTGCTTGATGGAGCAGAGCAATCTGCCTTGAAAACACAGCATCTACTTACCTTGCCAGGAAACATGGGATCTTCATCTCAGTCTGTGACAAGACAAAGAGGAGGACTGAAAGAGCATTATCATTTTACCAACTTTGAAATGCAGGATTTGAAATGCATCACTCCTATTATTGTGCAGGGGTTTTTTATTAACCTGTCTCCCTTCTCCCTCACTCTGCCCTTTTTTCCTTTTGTTGTTTAAAAGAAAGAGAGTTTACTTGACTAGGAGCTCAGGACCATCAGAACAACTGAACAGAACTGAACATACGATTGTCCATGAAAGCTCACCAGGTGTCACAGTAGTTGACAAAATGGTGTGCCACTCCTGAACTTCTCCTAGAGCAAAGTTATCAGTGAGAATTAGCAGGAATAACAGAAAGAGTGTATTCTCTTTGCTGGACTTTTCTCTTCCATTATTTTTCTCTTCTATGTATGAGTACATAACCAGAAACAACAGGTGCACCGTATCTCAGCCAGGTTCTTCAAATGCGTGCCTAACATCTTCAACACCACTTGCGAGATACGGAGTTTCCCTTATTAAACTCGATTCAGTTAGAGCTAGGTATTGTTTCTTCCCGCCAGTAAAAAGTTGTATGTCGAAAAATATAGTTGTCAAGAGACTCTAAAAAAAGGGAAGGAGGAGGAAAAGTAATGAAGAATGTAAACCTCAACTAAACAGTCAGGTGAGCTTTGATGAATTTGTAACTTTTTTTTATTTTGCCAGATCAACTAATAAAAATCCCTCTCTTGTAAATAAACATGGAGGTATATTCCTAAAACTCCCATTTCTTCCACAGGATTATTACAACTAAAGGCAATTAAGCCTGACTGAGCATCCCAGATTCAAACCGACTGAACTGCTTCTCATTCTTCTCTTTTTTTAATAAAAAACTCACAGCAATGTTGGATGGGAAGCAGGCCGATGTATCCGTAGGCTATCTCAATGTTGACAAGCTTTATTCTGTCTTTGCTTGGGGTCAAGCATGACAAATTTCCAGCCAGATAACACTTGTCACATCTTAAGCCCATCCAGACGGCAATCGTGCCTGCTGCTCGCAGAAGCAACATCTGCCGCTGCAACAAACAAGAGCTCTTGATTCACGCAGTCTCTTGCTGAGCTCCCAGCTCATTAAGATCTCCTAAACGCTGCCTCTTACACATGAAAAACACACCTATCGCTGAACACGCAAAGCGCCTCGGTCCCTGCTAGACCCTTGAACAGAGCAGCTCCCGCTGAGCCTGAGCTTGGCGAGAGCAAGGGCCCCCCCCTTCACTCACAAAAGCAAGATCTTGTCAGGCTGTCTATCAGCGTTACTTGATGAGCGAGAGGCTCTTCAGCTCTGAAGCCAAATCCAGCCGGCTCCACAAGCGCCCTCCTAAAACCCGGAGTGCAGCGGCGCCTGCGTGAGGCCCGAGCCTGGAGTGAGCGTGGGGCTCCCTCTGCAAAGGGCCCACCACAGCTCCCCCTCCTTTGGGCACCTTGCCCAGGAAGATACACTGGAGCTACCGCATCAGCTTCAGATTTACCATAAACTATCATTTCCCCAAAGCCCCCAGACTTATCTAACTGCTTATGATTAAATGCTTGGCAGGACCATACAAGCACATTTAGCTCCCTGTCCCTACTTACTCATTCTCAGGTATCTGGCCCTGTCTTGCCTTAAGGTTAGTAACTTTTCTGGTACGCAAAAGGCCCTAGATAAACTTGGCAGTTAAAAAGAACAAAAAATTTCACATTTAGCCTGCTTGATATGGAATTACTTTTCTCTTAAAAGAAATAGTGTGTTAGGAAGAGGTGAAATTTCACTCGGGGAAAACTTCAAAAGCAGAGGCCTTTCTGGGATTAACATCTAAAAGACTGTAACAGTCTAATTTTCTTTTTAAACAATCCTATTCATGCAGCATCAGCCTAGAACTACAATGTAAGAAAATGGTCTTTCTTTGAAGGAAAAAAAAGAAGAATTCATGTCTTCCTACATTTTCATAAAATTCTTTGAAAAAAATACCTGGAGCAAAATTTAGCAATTTTACATGGCTCAAAAAAATTAACAAACCCAGTATATTCAGGGACTTGAGTTAATCTTTAAAACATGAGACAAGTATTAGTGAGATCTTGGGATAAAATCTTCAGTAGATATCACTGCATACTAGAGACTAAATGAGAGTCTAACAATGGGGGGAAAATACCCAAGATAAACTTTGCAGAGAGAAATACTACATCTTGTTTTCTGGCACCAGTGCTTTCTTTAATACGCCAATTAATTTAGTTTTTCTGTAGGCACTAGATCCTTTCTGCTATCCTTCATTCTTATACAGAGAGAAAGAGTTTCATTCCAGAGATCTGCTTTCCATTTCCTGTTGCACCACAAACTTCCTATGTGATCTTCACCAGATTCTTTTTTGTCTCTTCCAAATAAGACAACACTTACGAACTATAACTTAGTTCCCAAAGTATTTTTACATGAACAGAAAACATTTCTGTTTATATGAATAAAAAAGATTTCTCAAATAGTAGAAATCAAAATAGTTCTTTTCAGATTTATATACACTGTTAAAAAAAGCCCAGATCTCTGCAAATTTGACATCTGCTCAACAAAGGGGAAGGACATTATTTGTCCATTAATGAAGTAACAGCTGGATGAACTTGCAGCAATTTTCTCTATGTGGACAAATCTAAGCAAGAAAAAACTGGTAAGTCCATAATTCAAAATCTAAAACTGTGTTCAACTGATTCTATGACTTCAATTGTGAACCATTTGTTTATATTTAACTTCCAAGTTTTGTTTCTTCTTTTTTCAGATCATTAAATATAAATGCTAAAAACGTTTTTTATACAAATAATATCATAGCTCAAGATACAGTCTAATTTTCACATCCTGTTTCTCTTACTACCCTGCTTTGTTATTTTTTAATACACAATCAGAAGTTTGGCTTTAAACAACAAAAACGGTATGTCATAAAGCACTTCTGGACCGCTAAGCTCCACTATGGTACCAGAAATTAATGAGCATGGTGGACCACAACCCAGGCTCCCAGAGGCAAGATAAAATAGCTAAGAACTGAAATTAGTTTCTTGTGGCATATCATAGAGTGCTCAGTGTAGATGTAAAAACAGAAATTTCACTTTTTTCAGGTACTGTATGCTTAGTAAAGATGCATGTTCTTCACCCTGTAGTGTTTAATACATTTCATCTCAGCCTACAGAGCTTGTTTTAATGGAAGGAAAAAAAATGTAATCTACACAGGAAAAAATGCACTCTGATGTATACAAAGATTACAAACCCTCAGTTGACATATGGCAACGTTATATTAGAGTTCCACATTGCAGACTCTTGAGAAACTGGTTAACACCCTTCTTATTGTATTCTTACAATAAAAGCGAGAAATACTGAATTCCTTGAAAAATATTGTAACAGAACATCCTAAACACAATTATTTCCCTCTAGAAATGACTCATTATTTATGAAGATGGAAGACAGCAAATGTAGAAGCACAAAATACCTGGTATCCTTCTTGAGAAAAGCTACTATTATTTACAGTTACTTATTCATTCCCACAAGGATTCAGAATCTTTATTTTTCTTCTTATAAGCAAACGAGAATAACACAAAGTTATGATTAAGATTTTGCTTGATAAATCTGGAAATAAATATATATTTTGAGAGTTCTCTTTCTTTGTAAAACACTTGGCTTAAGTAATTGAAAAGGGGCAGGAACACCTACGGGAACGAGTTGTTATTAATAAAAATGTCATATTACTGCTGACTTTAGAAGTTACATTCTTTTAGCTGGATCTTATTATAAACTTCCCACTGTTCAATACAGTTAGCAGAGAAAAGCACTAGTTTGACAAACAGCAGGAAGCTGACGCCAGCAGCAGCAGCAGTTGTGGCGTGCTGTGAGGAGTGCGAGGCTTGCAAGGTCCCTGGGGGGTGGCCTGAGAGGGTTTTTTGGCCCCTGGCACCCTTGGGCTATGTGTGTGGAGAGCAGCCGGCAGGTCTCACAAGAAGGGCTGTGCAAGGGGAAGAAAAGCCTGGATTCGACCTTGAGCTGGTTGACATAAAACCCAGGTGATGAAGGGTGGTGGGGTTAGACTGGAGATATGGGTGGACGAAGGGTGGCAGGTTTAGATTGGACATAAGGAAGAAGTTTTTTGCAGTGAGGGTGGTGAGCCACTGGAAGAGGTTGCCCAGAGAAGTTGTGGATGCCCCATCCCTGGAAGTGTTCAAGACCTGGCTGGTCGAGGCTTTGAGCCTCCTGGTCTAGAGGAAGGTGTCCCTGTCCATGGCAGAGGGGCTGGAACTAGACGATCTTTAAAGGTCCCTTCCAACCCAAACCATTCTGTAGTGCTATAAGTCTATGCCAAAGAAAAAAGTCATGAGAAAAAGTGGTTATCGTTAATAATCTAATGATCTACTATTAAAAGACCACTGGATGTTCATCAACAGTACAAGACAGGAATTTGTTCAAAAGGTTACTTAGCCAACACTGTTTTTCAATTTTACAGAATATTTTGATATCCTGTTAATAGGATCAATAGGTAAATTCAGTATGTCAAAAGTCTCATTTGGTATTTTGTTATTACTTTGGTGTAAGTATTTAGCAGCAGCAGCAGGCACTAAATGCTATTGATATTGTAATTGGAAACTGCAGAATTATTCTGGTAAGAACTGGGTTTAGATTTATGAAGCCACTATGGAATTCTGTACTACACTGCAATAACATGACAGTTTGTCACAGATAGTTACGGAGAGTATCGTAAATACTGTAGTCTCAGGAGGTATATTTATGAAAGCACTAACTGCTTTCTAATTAAATTTAAGAATGAGAAACTATTTAGAACTCAGATATTAAACAGAAAAAGTTTTTTTGAGACTTCTCACCTGGTTTTGTCCAAATCAGTCCATCCAAAGGTCTTCTAGTGAAAATCTTCTAGTGAACTCAGTAAGACATACCAAATTCAACACCTTTGTAATTGATCTCTGTTCAGTTTATGTCTACGTAAAGGAGGATTGAATCTAATGACTTCAGTTTGAATATTTTAGCATTAGTCTTTTAGACAACTAAAAACTTAACAGATTACTCCACTGTGATTATTCTAGCCAGTTAAAATGTATTATTGGTGGTACAAAGAGATCCACCCTGCACCTCTAGAGTTTATTATCAAACTTCATCAAAGAATTTTTAGAGAGAAGGAAATATTTAGCTAACCTTGAGATTCCATGGCCTTATATAGGTAATAAACGAGCATGATGACTTTTTCTGATCTGATAATGTGGGAGATGACAGTGTCTCAATAAGCCTCTAATACTTTTAGGACACTGGAGATTCAAGTCAGATATTGAGCCTGGATGTAATGTTAACAATACCAACTAAATCAGTTCCAGAAGCCAAAATGAATTCTGAGAGAAGAGTGCTTTGTGTGCTTGTTTTACAAATAGCCATATTACTGGCATGTCTGTGAATCCCAATTATGTAGTTAATTAACTAATTATGCAATTAATTAATTCATTGTAATTACCTGTGATTGTAAAAGCAACTCAGTCCTCTGAAGTTTCTGACTTGTTACTTGCCATGTAACATGGTTGTGTAAGACTGTTTTCCCTTGGCAGCCTGATGATCAGATTATCATAACAGCATTATGGAAGCAGGGTGAGGAGAGATACATACTTTTTCTATAAGGAACATCATAACATCCTCAAAATTTATTTTTCTTCTCTCGAAACTGGAAGAATGCATGATATGTATTTATGGCTATGTATGTCTGAAGTATAGTGGAGCTGTAAAGCAGAAAGTCCAAATAATTAGTTTATAAAGTTACTGTACACATATTACAACTAGTATGAAAAAAAGAGAAAAAACATATTAAAACATATTAAAATTATGAAGAGCTAAATGCGTAAGACATTTACCCGTCCACACTGAAAGAGAAAAGTTTGTAAACATAAAATGACTCATATTGAATCTGTACTTCTTACATGAAATGCGTTTTCAAGATTTTCTCTCTTTTAAACAAAACTGGCAGGAGTTTTAGTGCTCATTAATGTGAAAAATGGGCATTGTTGTCCGTAACAATAGGCACAGCAAAGTATGAGAAGCTAAAGCATAGCTTTGTTAATAGAAAACAAACCAGACATGCCCTACAATCTTCTTCTCTAAGGCAGAAAAATATCCCAGAAGAGGATATTTATTTCACAGGTACTATTTCAGTTGGTACTGCTCCCACAAACTCTTCAGATGGCAGTTCCAATGGCTCCAACATCTACCTCCCTATAAGCCAGCACTTTGCCCTTTTGGAGGAGAATAAATAACAATGAAACCCAGAACTCACTGAACATGTTGTCTGGCAGCTACGTGCAAGAAACAGCAAACAGGTAAAACATTTAGCATTTAGGAAAACAAATATGATTGGTTTAAAAAATCATAATCTATTGTTTGAATTAGAAGTTTTTTTAAATAAGGATGATTTTAAGAAGGCCTCTCACTTCCAGGTTATGCCTCCTGGCACAGAAAAAATCTCAAGTGAATACTTCCTGTCCTTTCACATAACACTTTTGGGTGCCTCCAGCATCACCAGTGGGCAGGGACATGGAGAAGTACCTCTGGACTCCTGCAGCTCAGCTCTCCTCCGGCACAAATGTTCTCCAGCGACAGTGGAGCCACTGAAATACTAATGACTGACTTTATTAGCTTGGTCGCTCCAGGATTCATTGTGCACAACATGTCACCACACACAGACAGTGAAGGTCACAGGGCTGGAAGGGAGCCACTGTAAGATCAAGTCCAGTTTCTTATTATCTCAAGCATCACCTCAAAAGCTGGAGCTTTTGTTCCTTCCCTTATTAAACCATTGTTTCAGGACTGTACTCTTCCACTTAATTTTCATCCCAACTCCTTTTTTTTTTTCCTTCTAAGTTTGCAATCATCTTTTTCTTGTGCCAAAATTGTTTTTTTTTTCAAATCCTGGTGCACCGGAGTTATCGCATATATTTTTCAAGAGAGATCCTACCCAAGTGCAGAACAGCAAACCCAGTAGGCAGCTCTTGATTCACCTACACTCCAGTATGAGCACAGAGACCTGAGAGGGCACCCTCACGAACCTCAGCGCTGTACTTCATAGAATAATACAGTCATAGAATGTGTTGGGTTGGAAGCGATCTCTAAGGGTCATCTAGCCCACCCCCCCTGCAGTAAGCAGGGACATCTTCAACTAGATTAGATTGCTCAGAGCCTCATCAAGCCTGGCCTTGAATGTCTCCAGGGATGGGGCCTCCACCCCCTCTCTGGGCAACCTGTGCCAGTCTCTCACCACCCTCATTGTAAAGAACTTCTTCCTAATGTCTAATCTAAACCCACCCTGCTCTAGTTTAAAACCATTGCCCCTCGTCCTATCGCTACACACCCTTGCAAACAGCCCCTCCATAGCCTTCCTGTAGGCCCCCTTTAGGTACTGGAAGGCCGCTATAAGGTCTCCCTGGAGCCTTCTCTTCTCCAGGCTGAACAACCCCAACTCTCTCAGACTGTCCTCATAGGAGAAGTGCTCCAGTCCTCAGATGATCTTTGTGGCCCTCCTCTGGACCCGCTCCAACAGGTCCATGTCCTTCTTGTGTTGAGGGCTACAGAGGTGGACACAATATTCCAGGTGGAGGTCTCATGAGAGCAGAGTAGAGGGGGAGAATCCCCTCTCTGGATCTGCTGGCCACGCTTCTTTTGATGCAGCCCAGGATGCAATTGACCTTCTGGGCTGCAAGTGCACATTGTCGGCTCATGTCCAGCTCTTCATCCAGCAGTACCCCCAAGTCCTTTTCCGCAGGGCTGCTCTCTATCATGTCATTCCCCAGCCCGCATTGATAATGAGGACTGTCCCAACCCAAGTGCAGGATCTTGCACTTGGCCTTGTGGAACTTCATGAGGTTTGCTCGGGCCCATCTCTCTAGTTTGTCCATGTTGATGCCCCCCAAAAAAGCTCAGTGCCTGTGCTATAGAGCCCACCAGACACAACGCAGACCTTGGGCATGGTCCAGGTGCTGCTGGGTGGGAGTGGGCAGAGGTGGCTTATCCTGAGGGGGTCCAGGCAGGCACCTCCGATTCGGGGCCCTGCAGAGCACTCTGACTCAAGGCAGAAACCGCTTCTCGGGTCACCTCCAATGAAACCCCGCTTTTCATTATTCTGGAAGTCTTTCCTCTTACCTAGCTTTTATTCACCTGTGTCTGGTTTCCTAAATATCTGTGCAGAGGAGAATGGGTAAAATGAGACCTGTGTGCCAGACAAATGTGCAGCCATGCTCTGGCACAAAATTTGACTGTAGAGAAAGCAGCAAATAACTCACCGGCTTTGTTGTTCCTGTAATTCCCCTCCTAATTACCTCCACTGATGAAATACCTTCAAGTTACTTCTCCCATTCCAGCATTTAGCCCATTATGACTAACAGATTCTAAAGTTAAAAACACCATTAAAATCTCAGTTGTCTCAAGAAAGTTGTTTTTGTTTTTTTTAATCATGCCCTCCCTGGCTTCCAGGGACCTCTAAGTTATTTCAGAAATGCTTCTCTTCAAGGTATCTTTGCATTTCTTCATTCCTGTTGTCAGGTAGTCAGAAATGAGGACCTGAATTTGAAATTAAGATGCAAATAGCAGAATCTGAAACTGAGTACTAAGGCTCTTTTTAATTCAGCTCTATTGTTCGTCTTTAAGCTTCATAAGGCTCCATTGACCTAGTTTCACAATGAGTTTTTTCTGTAATTTTCCCTCCTGCTCAATGAAGTGTGTACAACCCACTGTATCCATTTACTGAATTAATAGAGTTTTACATTAAAGGCAACATCTCCTGAATATAGTTTTGGTATTTCTGTTACATATATTCACTGCATCTGCATTGCATCATCGCTTTTCTTGTATTTTAGGGATTCTCCTTCTAAAAGTAAGAACTTGATCACATATATCTTCATCAAGAAGTAACAAATGGGCTCTAGTTCTTTATTTCTCAATGTTCCCAGAGATGTTTCCACTAATTATTCTTTTCTATCATTAATACATTAATATAACTGACCATTTAAGGGAAAAGTGAAATGCTGAATCAGAAGCTTGCACGTTTTCATTAACAGAAAGCTTTTTTAAGAACTATAACACAGAGAAAATATGCAGACAGTTACCTTGTACTGTAGCCTTAAATGTGGGCACTGACAGAAGGGAAGCGGCTTCAATCAAACCAGACTGACTATTCATTTTGCCTAAATGCAGCATGCAACTCATTTCCTTTCATTCCTGAAATACTAAAAGTTTCCTAATCAACATCTTCTATATTTTTAAAATAAACAATTTGCAAACAATGAATTGTTAGCATCAGTATGCTCGCTTGAGCATGAATCTGTATTAAAAATTTGTATTAGGCATATCTAATATGTCCACCACAAAATATTGATAATTTTAAATCTAATGCTGCAAGATGGCTGTATGACACTAGCATTACACGGCAGTTTCATATAAATTATGCTAAAATATATCAATCACATCATAGTTCAGTTGGATATAAGGACAGCAATTTTGCAGGCATACTGTCCCCACATGATATAATAATTATTCTCATAGTTACCAAGTCAGAAGGCAAACTGAACAAACTTGAACATAGTTTGTTTGAACAGATGGGCACAAACTTGAACATAGGACGTTCCAGCTAAACAAGAGAAGGAACTTCTTTACCTTGAGGGTGGCAGAGCACTGGCACAGGCTGCCCAGGGAGGTGGTGGAGTCTCCGTCTCTGGAGACATTCCAAACCCGCCTGGATGGGTTCCTGTGCAACCTGCTCTAAGGTGGCCCTGCTCTGGCAGGGGGGTTGGACTAGATGATGTCCAGAGCTCCCTTCCAACCCCTACCATCCTGTGATTCTGGGCAAAGGGTGCAGGACGAAAGGACAGCTCGACTACTTAATCTGCATTCAGAGAAACTAAGAAACATTCCAGACATATATGTCCTCCTCATGATCTAGGAATCTGCTTCAGCCCATTGCAGTTGCTACCACCACCAGCCTATGGCTTCCAAGCTGAAATATATGTTGCAAGTATTAGAAGCAGAAAGGGAGAGAAAGCAGGAGGGAGACTTTCCCTGAAGCAAGCCTCAGCAGCCTACGTACAAACGCAACTCCTTGCTGACTGTCAGCCCTTCTGACCTTTTGTGTAGCCAAACTACACAACTAAGTTTGAACTACATTTATGTTTACTACTTCTGGTTTTAAAGCTGGCCCATCTTGAAAACAATGTCACAGTGTGTAACTAGTGATAAGAGAAGATTGCGCTCTTTAGATTATCTGACCTGTTAAAGCTAGATCTGTTTCTCCTCCATGGGAAATCCCCTTTCCCCAGGGATTTCTGCAGGTTGCAGCTCAACACATCCTGAATCCATCGTTCTGATACAGTGGAGGGAGACAAAACCATGTCCCCCTCCCATAGAGGGTTGGTTCCACACAAACCCCCAGGCATACATGTAACTCCCACTGCATACCCGGCAACACTGCTAAAAAGGCATAAAGCAACTCCTCCACAAAACTTATGAGGTTAAGTCTAAACAAGAAACACAGGTATATGGAAATCTCATTAACTTAATTGTCCAAACTCAAATATCACGTTTTAAAATTAGATGACACCTGCCAAATGTGGTGTTAAACACAACTACACTGATGGCAATTTTAGGATGAAAGACAGCAACAGCAATCAAAGGTCACTGATTTTGATCAAAAATTCTCTCTTTAAAAGCAAAGGTTTTGCTTAACATAGAGACGCTTCATTGGAATGCGATGGCTTATTTTCAGGTTTGCTTTGAACCTATATTCATATCCTTACTAATGGCCATTTTAATAACCTTAAATGATTACGGTCATGGTTCTTTATCTAACTAAAATTGTGCTCTCCCTGGAAGACTGCAGAGCCTGTTTGTTCTGGTTCATAAACAAATAACTCACAGAAAGGATACCATATCTTGAAGCATAACTTAGTTGACATTAATGGCATTTCATAATTACTGTAGATAACGGATAGCCGTGGACACATCAATAACACCCAGCACTGTCTTTGTGCACATACTTTTAGTGATTCTAAGACATTTCTACTAAAATTACATAGTGTGTGATGTTGGGATTACCAATGGCAAATACAATTCCTTAATGGTATGAGAATTCTGCTCACAATTTCTGCTGATCAAAGGTCAAGTTGAATTTATTTGCCCAGATTTCCTCTTGCCCCTCACTTTGTACAGTTATTCAAATTAGTGTAAATTAGGGTTAATACACAACAAAATTAGAATGGATGATTTTGGTTCCACTTTGCAGTAATGTCAATTACTGCACAAATGTAAATAGCTGCACAAATTGTAGAGAGAAAAAATAACAGACGATTATTCAGAAATCAACTACAAATACTGCAGTTCCTGTAATTCTAGACTTTCCAAGCCTGCGACAATCAGATATGCTAAAAAAGTGTAAACATGCAGCATATAATATACATCATGAACAATCTGTAGTACATACACAAAAGCATTTAAAATACAGAGAAGACTGTCCCTGATTTATGTCCCAGTTACCTGCAATTTAGCAGTTTATTCAGAACTGAGTCAGAAATACTTGTGTTTGTGTATAAGGGTCTTTGTTTTTATTATTCCCATATGGAATTTTCTGCCATGTCTTATCATTTTTGAACTCACTTATGCTACAGAACAATAATGTCCGCAATGGTATTATACACTCAATGAAAAGATATACCCTTTGGTTCTAAATTCACACAAGAAACAGCATACAGTACTGTCCTATTACACTTCCCAATTCCTCTGCAGATAACATGATCACATCCACAGCCTGGGAGAAATGGCTTGGACGATTGTTGTTTTCTTCCACCGGGGAAAAATACCCATTGTACCTCACCTTCAATTGCTACCTTTTACCTAGTTATTAATCTATAAGAAGCTTTTCCTGTGAATTCCAATTTCGTTCAGTTTAATTAAAAGCATTTGTTAAGGAAATTTGTCAAAAAGCATTTTGGCACTGAGGTATAACAACTTTTCATTACGGTGATTCTTCAGCTGTTACAACTTAAATTTATATGTAGCTGTTCAGTACTAAAGCAAGAGTATTCTTTTGTGAGCTCTTTGAATAATACTTCAGTCATTTACGGCATACAACTGTTCTGTCTCTATCTCATTCCACATCATGACATTCACCTAGTTCATAGAGGGGCAATCTGCCTATTATTGCTGGATTTTCTGTCCCACAGTTTCGCTCCATTAGTGTTTCTCAGTTCCTGTAACCATCTTGGTTGGCTGGTTTGTACATTTCTTTTATGTTAATATTTTTTCATTTCTCTTTATGCCTGGAATTTCACCCATGGGGATTCAATGGCATGTGCTTACATGGTGAGCCATTTGTAATCAATACCTTTTCTTGTCTAAAACATGGAGTTGGGTTATTCTATACCATGTGCACCCTGGGCATACAGGGAATCCTTATTTCAGTACATATATTTCTATAATCTGTATCTACATAGAAGCAGTATGCACTTCGTTTGAGATGCATGCCTTCTTTGTCGCCTACTTAAACGGGACTTGTCAGCACCATTCAGTACCATTCATGTACCATTGCGTATTTACCACAGTACCATGTCAGTACCATTGTGGTTTTACGCAAATTTCATTTCTTTCTATCTTATACTATCTTGTACTACTGGTACACAGGATTAAATCCACTTCAGAATTCTTGTGGCACTGGCTAGGCAGACACCTTATAAGAACACTCCTACCTCTTCAGTCCACTTCTACCTATCAGCTGGAACCAGTTTTACAGAAGGACTACTAACAGCATCACAGTTGAAAGCATATGTAACTATCCACTGACCTTTGCTGACAGTTCAAGTGAGCTTGGAAACTGTGACATTATAGGTAAGTTCACGTCTCCAATGAGTTTCTGCATCTAGTAACTCAGTTTTCCACTTCAGCAGAATACCTCAAAAAAATCTGCAGTGTTCCTTTGTCATCACAACAGCTTCCAGCAGGGCAGCTGAAGATCACCCTCTGCAGGATCTCTGCCTCTGTGGCTCCCATCTCTGTTCCATGTATCAGAGACTCATTTATCTACTCCAAATGACATAAAAGAGAAACTCAGACCTGTTTAGTTCTCCAAGATCTAGATTCAAAATAGACACAGTTTGTCCACTCCAATAAACACTGATGACATTTTCCCACAGAGTGTGCTTCCTTCACCACTTGTTTCAACAAAGGATGTTTGGCTTTGTTACCTCCCCCCTTTTTTTTTAATCTGTCCCTAGCAAGGGACTTTCCTGCTCCCCTACAGCTTTTAAAGAATGAAAACATGTTGTATGTCTCCCACCACCTGTCCCCAACCACCTGAGTTCACATCTTTTGAAGTCATTGCAATGCTGGGCTCCAAAAATGTCTTATACAGTCCCAGTTATATGTTGAGACTGTATTATTTGTTTGTTCTAACCACAAAAAAACCAGAAAACATTGTTTATGTATTGTGTTTCTGCATAGCCTGTTTGGTCACTAGTTTTCCACAAAGAATATTTTATTGAGATAAAATTTACAGTTGCTCTTCAGAGCCTTCCTGGATTACCTGGATAAATCACATTCTTTCAAGCTTTTATTAGTAGTATATGATCACAGAAATATCGATAAATCAAACACTGAGACAACGCAACACAGGTTGCTACATGGCTGTATGGATGGAAATCAAGCATGATTTAATTTCGATAATTAAATTTGCTACGAAGAGATTAAGCCTTACCAGTTTCAAGGGTAAGATTTATTTTCTTAGCAAAACTATCACAAAATAACTGACTTAAAATGCAATACTCAGTTCCCTCTACAGTACATCTTAAACCCATGGATTTGTTTATTTGTTTAAAAAAATCATGAAAGAAGCAAAAATTTCTTATGTGTAAACATAGGGGAACCTTTCAAGCTTTTTATAAGCTTTTTCTTTTTTAACAGAATCCCAGAAAGATTTAGGTTGGAAGGGAGATTCTGAAGTTCTGGTACAACCCTCACTCAAAGCAGGGACAAATATAATGTTGGATCCAACATTAAACCAATTTTCTCAGTCAAGTTTTGACTGTCTCCTAAGCATTGAGATTCCACACCTCTATTCAAACAAGTAAAAGCAAAAACACTTCTACCTATATTATCAAAACATACATAGATGTTAGAAAATATTTTCATATTCAGTTTATCAATACAGAAAACCGTATGTGTCTCTCTAAACTACCATTTTAAAAAAAGAGAATTTGCTTTCCTGATAGGACCCTTAGGAAGAGGTTTCCTTACATTCACGCTCATAAGTCTTTTGTGAAAAAATTAACTATTCCAGAGTGAAATTCAGTATGTGTGGATTAATTGCAGACCTTGTATGAATACAGGAGATAAGCTATCTGTTCATACAATTGAAATTTCAAAATGGCCTCTTAAATGGCCTCTTTCGTAGGACTGATAAAAGAATAACAGAAATCCATCTCCATTCTTATTTGCTTATTAATGAATACACTGTTATACATATTACATGGCATCTTTAATGTGGGTAACAGAAGCTTACTTACAATTATAGTCATTCATATGTATTTATGTATTTATTTATTTATTTACTTTGTAAATATAGAATTTACCAGAATCTTGCAGTCAATACCAAAAGGAGAGGCGTTATTTGAAGAGGCCTGAGTTCCACACAAAGTGGAAGCTATCTTAAAATGTACCTTGCAAATCCAGCTACTTGTGTACTTTGAGTCATAGAATTTGACAAATGATCACTTCTGGGTTGTCAAGACAAAGGAATCATTTATTTCTAGCAACCTGTAATGTTTTTGGTTTCAATTTTCACTTGTCTGTAAAGAATGAAATATCAGAAAAGAAATAGTGGAGGTATAAAGAGCACACTGCTACTAACAAGTTTAAGTAAATTCTGCCCAAGCCACAAAAAACCAAAAAAGCTTTACTATCTGGCAGCTCTTTCTTGATTTAGGTGAAATGAGTTGTGAGTTTTGCTCACTCACTAACACATTAACAGCCATTTTGAAATCATCACTATCCTCCTTGTTCTCTTGGGCCTGTGTTCCAGACAATAATCTTGACTCATCAGCGCTCACACACTCATATGACTCATTTATTTTTTCAGGGTTGGCAAAAAAAGCAAGCTAATTATAATGAAAAAAATTCAAGGAAGAATTCTAGGCATGACAGAAATTCATGACATGAAACTTAAAACTACTGCTCAAACCCAAATGAAATGATATTTTAAATTTTCAACCTTTTAACAGAATTGAAATATTCCACATACTGACTTTTGATCAATTCTACCTTTTGCTAACACTGAGAAGTCCTGCTGGACTAGAAAAAAAAAATTCCACGAACCCTCAATTTGCTACCAAAAATAAATATATCATCATGGCAAAGCTATTCCAAGAAGGAATACATAAAGAGCAGGAGAAATGCAAAAGTTGTACTTATGATGGCCTTGATACAAGATTTACCCATGCTGCTAGAGTTTAAAAAAAAAAAAAATCAAGTTTGAAAAATGGAAAAAAACCTTGTTTAGTACTCAAACAGACTTTGGCCTCTTTGTTTTGAAAGGAACGGGGGATCAGTGGGACAGAGAAAACATTTTGATTAAAAAATAAGGCTAAAATCTATGAATAAAACACAGAGGTGACAGATTGTGCAGGTGAGTTCCTTCTGAAGAAAGGCCATGGACTCATCCAATTGCAGAATGTCAGCAAAATAACCATTCAACAGAGGAGAAAAGAAAATCCAAAATTTTTTTGTCTGGACTGTGAGGTTCAAATAGAGCTATGAATAATTAGACCATAAATATGGGCAGGTATGTTTATGTAGAAAGCTGCTCATATGAAAAATTTAAAGTGTTAACTTAAGGGCCTCGTAATAGATACTAAAAATATCAGTTGACACAGCTGACAATTTCCACTATGTTTGTATCTATGAATCAGCAAATCCCATAGCTCAAACAAATCTCCTGGGAAGTCTCAATCTCTCCTTTTTTTAATTCATATCTTCCTTTGCACTTAGGGACTACAAATGAAAATCTTAAATATAAAGTAATAGCTATTCTCATCCCATTTTCAGCTTTAGTGGGATCAAGAGAAAACAAAAGGCTTATGAGACAGATTGCCATAGAGAGATCTTCAGCAGAGGTTGGCTAACTCAGAATATTTTGTTGCTTTGGACTAATTCAGGAGGTTTCACAATTTATTTCAGACTAAATTGAGGATGGTTTCCAGGTTGCACCCACACACTACCACCCATAGTATTAAGATTTTTGCTACTTCTTGCTACTTATTTTGACATTCATTAAGAGCCTGCAGGATGTAAAGTGCTGAGGTGAATTTAACCATTCTAACACCTCTACTTCCACCCTAGTATAGTCTTTCTTTTCCACTCATTTCACGTGGTTATGGACACATTCATCTGAGAATCTATATCAACTTCCAGTATTAAGGATATGTGATTCAGCTCATGTCTAGGTTATCTATGTAAAACAAGGGTAATTCACAAAAGATCCCCATTAGTAATGTTGAAGACTCACACTCGCATTCACAGCATCAAACATCCTTCTACTAAAAGCACAGACCACCATTTCCCTAAGAGACTGAAGGTAGCCCAGTGATTTTCACTAAAGAGCAAAACTTCTTTATCATGTGTATACTTCCCTTGAAATACAGCAGAGACACCAGTGAAAGGCAGTGAAAAAAGAACACCTGCATCACAAAACTTCTTTGACCATCTGCAGATGGCCATTCATTTTCTTAACCAAGTTCTTAAAGCTATCACTCTCGGGTGATTTCACCCGGCTTGGAAGTTTAAGGAAGTTTTTGTGGCCAGTACATTCAACCAGTTTTAAGTGACAAAACTGAAGTAAAATTTTAAAAGGTGAACATTATCCCAAAAGACATTGAAATTTTTCTTTATATTCATTCTTGCTTCCAATGTTCTAGCTCTTCAATATCTCCTCTTAATGTGGCTTATCTTATCCCACCCTATTACTGTAGCTGCTCAAGGCCAACATGAAGAGAGATTTCAAAAGCAGTTAGAAAGCTGACAAACAAAAACATCCATGCAGTGTGTTCAGAGGTAGTGCAACTTGATGTCTGAAAACCAAACACTCATCCTATATTTAACCTGAAAAATCCCTCAAAGGCAGAAAGCCTTCAGGGCCACATCAGAACAAAACAAAGAAACTCTAACTGTAGTTAGTGTTTGCATTCTTTTGGGGTAAGATTTTAAGACAGCCCAGTAAAAAGTGGGACATGAATGCCCTGTCAGACAAGTGCCTCAAGATTATATTATTTAGATTTGCTCCTGAAGCAAAGAACAAACAAAGAAGGTTAAAGATTAAAAAACAAACAAAAACAAAACACCAAGAAAACATTAACAACAAAAAAAACCCAGATCTTGAATCAGAACCACTGTAAAAAAGAGGAGAGACTTAATGAAGGATATTAAAGAATAGAATCTGTATTTGTGTTTAACTTGAATGGTTATCAGTTTTAATGCAGATGGATGTGACAGCAACTGAAGCTGAGCCACACCAAATAGTTCAGAGCTGAAGTGTTATTTCCCTTTCTCCCACTGTAATACTCTCTTCCCCTAAACCTCAACCCTTCATGTTAGAAAACAGCAGATGCAAATGACTAGATTTAGAAAACTATGGAAAAAAGATGGTGTCTTACTCTTATCCTAGTCCAATAGTTAAGAATTTTCAGAGATATTTTTACGTAAAACACCTCAGTAGTCACTGAGACACAAAGACGATGAAAGGGAAGAAGGCAAAATGCGCAGACACAGTCATTAATCAAGACATTTTTCCTCCTTTCGTTTGTGAAGATTTCAGAGAACCTTGAAAGCAGTATATCTCAGCCTACCCGTAATTCAAAGGCAAAACATGCTTACAAGATAGGAGAAACCTATAGCTATAACTCCCCTGTACAATAAAATGGGGAGAGAGGTTGTTCCAAAGGCTAAATCAATACAGGAACCCAATTCAGAAATTTAAATTTGAGTGTGAAAAACAAAGTTTAAAATTTCATCCCTTGGAGTTTCTATGACAACTCCTTTATGAGCCTAGCTCCCTGCCAGTAGCACAATAACTGGTAGCACTTTTAACGTCCTCTGGGTCATGAGTAACAGGCATAAATTCAGCAATCTTGCTCTCTTGGTGTTGCTAGGAACTAGGGAGTGCAAATCCAGCTATGTGCTGACAGCTGTTCCATGTTGTCTTCTATCAGGACTAAAGATCTGCATCATTAACTACGCTGGAAATCACATAGCCTGGTCAGTGAAAAAAAAATACACCAATAATTCATCCCGATACAAAAGAATGGTTGCAAAACATAGAACACAGAGTCCTTAAAATTTGATTTAATAAGACAAAGAACACTTGTGTTGCAATTGTTTATGGAGAGATATTTAGAACTTCCATCATGAATAAAAATGTCAAAGCAGCTTAGTGATAGATAAACACCAGTTCAACATTTACATTCACTATAGCAACTTACTGCCTCCCTCTTGGACATATGCTGCTCCTCTATCTACATGGCTTGTGCTACAGTTCCAGAGACATGTCTTGAGGAGGCTGAAAAGACTTCTCTGAAATCGTTGCCATACACCATGAGTCATACTGCAGAACTTGGTGACTTGGCAATTTCATTAGCTATAGAATAACTGACCTTCATCAGACCCCTGCTTATCTTCAGCATGCCTGAACTGCAGCTGTCAACATCATCCCATCAAGGATCTGCCAGTATAGCGTATGATGATAATGATGATGAGGGAATTTATGCTCTGATCATTACTATGGTTACTAAATGCTACAGTAGAAAGATTTTGATAGAATTTGCTTTTGTGTTCATATTGTTAAATTATCTGTAGTGGTTCAGAGACTTCTGAGTGACAATTACCAGCAGTATATTTTCTAAAATCTTTTGTGTTTTTTAATTATTTTTACTTGTCCCTATTTTCCCTTAACTTGTAAAACGTAAACTTACAACATGGAATTCAAACAAGCTTTCTAGCTTTACTATACCTGAGAGTTCAACTATCCTTTAGTCCTTGCTCAGCATCCGAAGCCTTATTCCTAAGCAAGGAATAAGTAATTACATGGCTTGTGCTATGGTTCCAGAGACATATCTTGAGAAGGTTTCTCTGAAATCGCTGACACACATCATGAGTCATACTGCCAAACCTGGTGACCAAGAATTACTTATGCTTTGCTTAGTATCACATCACCAGAAATATACTGCATAAACTACTCTAACTTAAAATCAGACAGTCTAAACTAAAGCTATTCTTGCGAATCCTCTGTTCTGCCTGTTACGATCAACCTTGAGACTTCAAGGGAAGGGGAACAGTTTTGTTAAAACATTCTGTTTAAACAGTTAAAACACAAAAGGCTAACTTTAATTTGAAAGCAGTTTGATTTACCTAATTCAGTTTACACAACAGTCAAAAATTAAAGCTTGAAAACAAAATGAAATGTTTTTAATTCAATCTGATCCTTTTTCAACCGCTTTGTGAAAAAAATCCATGGCTGACATTCCATCTGAGATGAGAAAAACCTTCAAAACCTTTGAGGTATTAAAGCAGGAAAGCCCTTTCAACCCCAGGACAATCTAGTGAGAGCTCTGCCAAAAAATTAATAATATCACGTCTTGCAGTACCAAGTGATTAACATGTTAGTTTGAAAGAAGAGAGAGTCTCTCAACAAAAGGCATTCACAGCCTTTTTCACTGAGGCTTGCCAGAGACAACAGGTCATTGCAGGGACAGTTCTGAGCAACGCTTCCTTTAACATAAACATACTCTAGAATATTTCAGGTTTGCAAGAACACCATAAAATCATTAATAAAGACATATGTCTACAGCAAAAGAGTTCACTTGAGTATGAACTACTTCCTCTCTCGTCAGTATTTGCAGAAAAAGATTTTTGGTGGAGAAAAGACTTCTGTCTAAAAGGAAGGTAATACATAAAAAGTGTGTTTCCAAAATAATTTAGACAAACTCAAAGCCTGTCACCAGGTGAACCCAGCAAGAGAGGACATATCCACAGTTTTAAGTTAAGTGCAGTGCTGCTCCCACGTGCTTCAGTTCATGGTTTTTTTTCTTTTGATGGGATGATATGATTCCCATTTTGAAACTGAGTCCTCCATATGTCACAAAAGACTACCAAATAATCAAAAAGAGCTTTTCTTCAGACCCCTGCATCTATGTTCCCTGCAGAAATAGGCTGTATTTAACAGCAATGACATAATCTCTTTTTTAGAAGTATCTACATATAAGATAAAATGGAAATTTCTGTCATAAGATTTTTTTTGGCCTAAAAACATGCTCAGGTTCATACCTGAGTTTCGGTTTATTCAGAAACAAAAAAAACCCAGACAGGAGACAAGACATCACTGCTGAGGTCCCCACCAGGGCCAGTAGGCTGTTCAGCACACACACCACCCCAGCAGGAGCTGGGCATATGCCTGGAAAGGGAATGAGGCCACAGCAAATCAGGATTTAAAGCAGGATTACTGAGATGGGTGATCAAGTGAGATGGGTAAATAGTGGTTGACATATGAGCGTAAATCTACTGGGAGCATTAGAGAAGGAGGTAGACTGGTGCAAAGATAGAAGTCATCAAGCCCTATAATATTTAATGTCAATCTTGCTACAAATGTTGTCAATTATCTGTTTATACTCCAAGTCTCTTCTGCATTCAGGTAAGTATCGTATATGTACCAGCTTTTTAAAAAAAACGTATCAGCAAGCAGACATCACAATGCAATAAATGCAGTAATATTGAAGCAATATATACCTACCTAGTTTATCAAATGGATACCTGTGCTCTTTTGACGATCCTGGTAGGTCTAACTTTCTTACAGAAACAATTTCTTTCTTACAAATATTTTTGGTGACCAGAATGCTATTCTATACTACCACACGGTGTAGTACAAAGGAAAAGAGACACAACCAACTTATGGTGTCCTTGGCCACAGCATGGCAATGCCACGTTCAGGGTAATTTTTTTCTGTGATGTAGCATGCTGATATATGAGCTGGGGGCTGCAGTAACCCCAAGGTTTCTCCACAGAACCCACTGTACAGCACAGATGTGCTATACTTCAGCTTAACCATGTCAGTGCTACCAACAAACCTTTGAACATCTCATGGCAAATGATGTGCTTGTAGCCTTCTCCCTCCAACACTTTCCACTGCTCACTTCACATTTGATATTGAGGCTCCAAGTCCCATAAAAAACCCAAAGGACTAAGTATATATAAATAAAATATAACATCCTAAAAGGACACTAAATGTGTCGTTCACAGTCCTCCTACAGTCATTCAAGTGTGTTTTGGTGATGACTGCCATATGTTATGCAGCTTCTTGCACAAGAGCACTCCAAATATTTTCCACAGTTTATTTCAATAATTATTAAACATGACTATCCTGGGATAAATACAGGACATATCCACAGTTTTCACCATACAGTCTTAGGCCTGTCTCATTTAGGGCTAATTGGAGCAAAACTGCTCCCTATCTGCAGAAATAGCAACTGAATTTTAATAACAGCTCTACCACTGCATCCCCATATAACTTTGTTGTGACTCTTGAAACATGCATTTCTATCCCATGGGCTTTGGCTCCATCATTAAATACTGCCTCTACTCTTTTTGACCACACTTTCTGAAATTTTGTCTATTCTAACATTTGATTTAGTGTCACAGATATTTAATTTGTTGCTTTAACTATTCTGCATACACCGTCTCCAAAAGTTTGTGTGCTGCAGGAGCAAAATAGCCGGGTAGTGTGACATGAGTGGCCAGACTACATGACATTCATCTCCAGTCCCCCACCACTGCCCACGGCTCTGTTCTGAGGAAGGTACGTTTCTCACTGCTTTCTGCATATTCATTGCTGTACATCCCAATGTCAACATCTGAACGAAAGCAGCTCAATAATTCAGGTGCAGCCAGAGGTCATGTCAGGGAACCCTTGGAGAAAGGCCTTGGGAGAAGACTGATTTTTAGCATGGCAAGGAAAAATAGTTTCAGGTAGTACAATATCTTTCATTACCTGTCATCAGATGAGAAATCACAGTTCCACTAGCTAAATATTGATCACATATTTCTGCCATGGTTCAGAGTTACAAACAAATGCTCTCTGATCTAAATAGTCAAGCTGAAGCTCTGCTGAGGTATTTCTGGTAACACAACCACGATGAAGGCTGACATTTTGCATCTGAAAAATCATGTGATGGTTGTTCAGAATGCCTTTGCCAACTCTTTTACAGGCAGGATTAATTTTTTTGTCCTTGTTACTTTCCATCCCCCATCCCCCTGCCTCACTCCAGACTAGCTAATAAGATCCCTATACCAGCATTCAGAATGATGGGAAATCATGTCATTTTAGCACTTTCCAGCATCTTTGGTGACTACAGAGGGGAGGGTCTGCTATACTGAATTCAGAACCAGCTGCTCCTATCAGGTTAGAGAAGGAGCAGCTTTCCCCTCCATGGATAGTTTATCTCTCTCTTATTGCTCCAGAAAGCACTAAGTATGGCAATAAAATCCTGTTAGGAACAGGCTGGAACACCGGCTCGCTTTAAGGCCCGGCCTCAGAGCATGATCTTCCTCATGTGCCTTTGATAGGAGCTTCCACAGGGCGCCTTGGGCAGGCTGGCATGGAGCAGCCGGCGCACAGGAGCCAGGGCTTGGGCAGGTTCCCAGCCCATCTGGTCTCCCTCCTAAGGTCCTGCGGGCGACTTTAAGCTCACTGGCAGGCCACGCTGCTTTGCCCTCCAGGGAACAATCAAATCATTTATTCATGATCTGGAACCAGAGAGAAAAACACTCTTCCTGCACCTTCTCCCTCCAAAACACACTCCAGACTGTCCTGGGCTGGACCAAAAATAAAGCAAGAGTTAGCATGGAAGAGAAGGCTCCAAAGGGAAATGAAAATAGCCTGGTCCTGGAAAGAAAGAAGCCTCTCTTCATACTGAGGGGTGCGTGTCTAATATTTTCAGTTAAATTGGAAAAGCAAGCAACACAGCTGTCCCAAGAATACCGAGGATGCAAGATACGTCATCTCTCCGGGGTTATTTTTGGGGGATGACTCAACTCCTAAGAGTAGCACAAAAGAGGACAGTGGCTGCATGATTATGTAAGTTTAAAGATAAGTATCTGCACAATACAGTCAACTTAGTGAAAGTGCCTGAGGTCTGCCATCAATTAAAATCAATGTGATGGTGAAGATAATGCTAACAACCTCTTAATATCGTCCAAATGCTGTACTGCATTCCACTCACGTGAGTGGCAGCAGAGAGGAGTCAAAGCTTCCTGAACAGCAGTTCTCAATGGCTGCCCCCAGCATAGGCTTTTAAACACGCACCCAGGGGTGGGAAGCAACCTCAGTGGAATGGCAAACAACGAAGACAAAAAATTTTAAGGAATGACTCTGTTATAAAAGCTATACAGGAAGCTATACTGGAGTCACTTATTTTTCTTTTTCCATTCAAAAAAGTCAGTCATTTCTGAATATAGTCATTGTGGACAAGACTAATCTCCACAGCCCCAGCAGCATTTCTGTAACCAGAAAAAACCAATAACATAATTATTTTAATTGCAGTGTCTTTAAGACTTAATCTCTAATAATGTGATAGCCAGCTGTTTCTGTAATCTATCTCACTTAAAGAAATTGAATTGGTCGCAAACAGCTGTTCCTAAACAGCAGCCACACAACGTGATTGCACATTTTAAGGTCGCAACATACAAGCTACAAAATTGTGATTTGCGGATAATAATATTTATCTCCTTTTCTTAATGCAATACTGAGCCATCTGAAGGCAGATAAGGTGCATCCAGTAACTATGCAATTGAGATTGATTTCCTGTCTCAATGTAAAATAATCATTATCTGATAACCAATAAAGCTATAAGATCCAATGCCTGGAGACACTCAAGTCAAATAAATTCAAACAAAAAATGAGGCTGTACAAGTTGAACTATGAGAGTAACTATCATCCTACCAAAAGTGCAATATAGTCTTCATTCTAAGTCTTGGAAGCAAGATTTGATGTCTTTCCAAAATGAGCACCGAAATGAGACCTGTCATTACTTATTTGATGCAGGAATTGGCTAAAAATGCCATTCACTGTCAGGCTTAAGTAAAACAAATCACCAATGGTGATCCTTGGAGTTCTTAAAATGTCTGAAAATAGCATCACCAACTATGTCAGATGAATAAGGCGGTATTAAAAAAATCTATATATTAATGGAGAAATTCCTGATATTCATTCTTTAATCTTTCTTTAAGTAAAAATCACATAACGTAAAACATCCTTTGAAGACTAAACAGATGTTTTTGATTCATGCCTGACTTATCTATTCATTTCAGACTAGCAAAAAAAGCTGTAGGTTGCCCAAAATTTTCACTAAAGCCAACAAGAATAAAGGGTGGCTCAAGGGAATCTACTTTGTCACAGATCCTGGATCCCATTCTGATGATATAGTTAGCTTATCCTGAGTGTTGCAGTTCTTGAGGCTTCCAATCCCAGGCAAACCTCTAATTGAAGGAGGTACAGTGATGGCTTATCATTACCTTTTGACAAAAACACCAGTTCAAAGAAAAAGGAATGTTAGGCAAAATGATAATTTTATGTAGCAAATGACAATTAAGGAATCTTACCAGAAATAGTTAATAGCTGTATCTTGATATGGTCAATATTATTTAAAAAAAAAAAACAACACCAACAGAGCAACAAAAAAACCCCCACCAGAAACATGTTAAATTCATAAAAATGAAACTTCTCTTAAATACATAGACTTCTATGGCTATTATTTATACACTGGTAAATGTTGGTGAGTTTACAGAGATGAACAATTGCTATGCAAAAGTACTATTAATCTGGCTAAGGAAACTAGCTCAAAGAGCTATAGCATGTATATTAGCAATTAAAAAAAAAAGAAAAGAAAAGAAACACAACAAAAAACACAAAAAGAAAAGGTATGCTCATATTTTATCATGGAATCATGGAAATTAATTGACCTGGATTATAAAAACCCTGCCAGACTGTCCCCACCCAGCACATGCATTTAGAACCTGCATTTGTGCCCTCTCTTCCCTCTTCTCCCCATAACGCACATTTTGTGAGACAGATTTTACATACACTGTCTACATCATGTAAGTAGGTCTATTACCATGCCAGACGCCCTCAGTAAAACAGCTAAGCAGAAGTTCCGTTTATTCATATGGATAAAAATATATTTTTACTTCATACATAATTTATCTTGGTCACCAGGCACTACACAACTGAGAAAATATTTGTTTAAGAAACTGCACAAATATTTAGCAAAGGGTATTTTACCCTTGAAATTGAATAAAACACAAACTATTAATAGCTGGACTAGGATTTCTCTGTATGTAACACCTACTCTAAAATATTTTTTTAAATTATACTCTCCTATAAACATGTATTTAAGGAATTAATGAGTTTGCTCCACCCAATAAAATCTGTAAAACAGATGAAAATTCCTAATTATGTCCTAATTATGAAAGCTTTTAAAAGCAGAAGCGTAGCTGCTTGCATTCAGAAGCAATCCTTTATTACAACAGATTTGAATATTGGAGGTCCATCACTGCCCTAAGAAAACTGAATGTGCACAATCCCTATGAAGGTGCATGTGAGTCCTTGGACAGAAAAATATTCCTAAAGCTGTACGTTGAAACTCAGTTCTGAAAAACACAGAAAACAAAAGGTGATGAAGCCAAAGTTTAATATCAGAAGAATTTCCCATGGTGTAAATAATCTTGGGACAGCCCATCACTGTTTAGTATTTTCAGCTGAGAAATTATTTTATCCTTGGAATCCAACATTGGTGTGGACTAATAAGTAGCATAAGACAGTGTTACCGCCAAACAAAAAATTATTTACCTGAAATGAAAACAAAGTGGACCGTGAAATTACACAGTCTGCACACAGGACAAATTTCAAGAACTCTTGCACATTTAAAACTATATAAATTATCATTTTTCACCGATGCAGTAAGACCTGTACATTTCTGTCACCACCAAAAGGACAGTTTCAGCCCAGTTTTTCCTTCTTATGGAAATGAAGCATGTCATCATATCTACGAGTGCCGAATAATGAAAGGGTAAATTCTACTTTGACATACTGACATAAATTGAAATATTAAATAGTTATGGAACTGGCAGCACAAATGCATTAAAGAAGGCCTGCAAAAGCTGAAAATGAAGCCAAGAGAAAATTGATCTGAGGTACTGAAAAGTATCTCGCATTTTGACACTCAAAATGAGAGCCTTCAAGATACATCTTCATAGTCCTCTATTCTGACTCATCAGTACTTAGAGGTAAGGCTAACCCAATAGACAGTGAGCAGCATGCTTTTCACTAGCTCTGTGTCACCTTTATTTAAAGCCAGAGACAGAGGCAAAATCACAGAAATAGGATTAATATTTCTCAAGCAAAAAAGGGTTTTAAGCTGACAATTTTTATACTAATTGATGGCTTGGATCACAGATGTAACTACTATAAACCAGATTTACTGCATTGCTTGTAAAAGACAGCCATAGTAGCATCTCTTGTTCAGTGTTTGCTTAGTGCTTATCAATAATGTCCCTTTGACATAATATGATAAATGCAACAGATAAAAAGAAAAAAGAGAGGATCTGAAAATTGTGACATGGAAGTTGTAGTGTATTTTAAAATGGAAAAGAATTTGGACAGTACCTATAAAAGACTTCGGGCACATATGGAAGATGAAATAAAAGTGAGGTATGTACTTGAGCTGACAATGTGTGCTTGCAGCCCAGAAATCCAACTGCATCCACTGTTGCATCAAAAGAAGCGTGGCCAGCAGGTCGAGGGAGGGGATCCTCCCTCTCTACTCTGCTCTCATGAGACCCCCACCTTGAACATTGTGTCCAGCTCTGGAACCCTCATCACAAGGACATGGACCTGCTGGAGCAGGTCCAGCGGAGGGCCACAAAGATGATCAGAGGGCTGGAGCACCTCTCCTATGAAGACTGGCTGAGAGAGTGGGTGTTGTTCAGCCTGGAGAAGAGAAGGCTCCGAGGAGACCTTATAGCGGCCTTCCAGTACCTGAAGGGGGCCTACAGTAAAGCTGGGGAGGGGCTGTTTGCAAGTGTATGTAGCAATAGGATGAGGGGCAATGGTTTTAAAGTAGCGCAGGGTAGGTTTAGATTAGGCATTAGGAAGAAGTTCTTTACAATGAGAGTGGTGAGACGCTGGAATGAGTTGCCCAGAGAAGTGGTGGAGGTCCCAACCCTGGAGACATTCAAGGCCAGGCTTGATGAGGCTCTGAGCAACCTCATCTAGTTGAAGATGTCCCTGCTCACTGCAGGGGGGTTGGACTAGATGACCTTTAAAGGTCCCTTCCAACTCAACACACTCTATGATCCTATGAATAAATGAACTCCACAAGTTCTATTATGCTTTATAAAAGCATAATAATTTCCTGCTGTGTGTCCGCTACGTAGCAAGAGTCAATGCAAGACTATTGACTAGTTTTCTATGAATACAGAATTTATTTTTCTCATATTTAGGAGATTAAGCTGATCCTGTGTTTACTGAAATACAGCAATTACACTTTACCTCTGCCTTTCAAAAAGCATCTCCTGTGACATACCTTCTTATCCCAATGACAACTGAAACACAGTTTAATGCCTGTCTGTTCTAGGTACGCAATGTATCAGGAAAGGACAGACTGGCTCAAGAGCCAAATCTGGCTCACAGTTGCATCAAATGCAGCTTGCTTATTAGTGGTGCAGCATGGGTTTTAATAACCCTCCTGAGAACATGCAGGAAATGTGTTCAGAATTTATTTTAAGTGGGAAAACTTTTGAAGAAATAAACTATGTGAGCTATTGCAAATTTGCTGTCACAGAGCTCAAGCTCACAAGAGGCAGCAGCTCTTGCTCTACTCTGCTTTGCACTGTATCCCACTCCCTACCAAGGGCTGCCCTTCCAACTAAGAACACGGAAAAAAAAGGCATCATTGGGAGACTGGAAGCACTGGGTTAGGGACAGGCTTTATACAATGGCAGAATATGAACGTCAGCACAACAAAGTTGTCACCTACAACATGGGTGTGAGGATCTCCCAAGACGTCAGCAGTCAGAGAAACCTACTCATGGGATGTATGAGATAGCTCTCAGGTATCTGACGATGTATCTGAGGCACCACAAAAGTTTGGTCATGCCTGGTACATTCAGTAAGTGAAGAGAGATAAATGGATTTTAACTGTATTCCAAAAAATTAAGATGAATGAGACCAGAAAAAGTCCTCCATTGTAGAAATATTAGTTTTAAATTAAGAGGAATACAATAACAAAATTTACAACTTCTTACAGAAAACCTGTCTGCCTAACAAAAAATATGATGCAGAAAATACAAACTGCACAAAGGATTAAATTAACCGGAAATGTTTTTATATTCAACAGGAGCCAAAACAAGGGAAAAACTGAAATTGTACCTTTCTCAAGTTAAAACATTTAGATTTATATGACTGTAAAAAAAAAAAAAAAAAAAAAAAAAAAAAAAGAAAAAAAAAGGAAGAAGATAATGTAGTTAACAACATGCATGCTATTGCTATTCAACCAAGACAGATACTTATCATATACTAGCTATGCTTCTTTAAGAATCTTCCAACATATGCCCTTAACCTAGACTAGCATAATATTTTCCACTAGCCATGATTATGCAATTGCAATGACTCAGTTGAGGTGAGTGTCCTCTGAAGGGGCCTGGGAATGACTAAAAGCAAAGGCGTAACATTCCCTTGTGATCCATCCACAAGACTCACTGACGTACCGTAATTTCAAGCCATACCTTGGAAAAAGAGGAAACAGAAAAGCAACGAAGGATCAGACCTTTATTCTCATCAAGGATGCCAGTAAGTTGCAAACATCTCAGAAAGAAGACTTTTTTTGTCATCTTTTCTGGAATCTGCCTTCCTTACAGGATTCCTCTGAAGGCCTGTGTGTGTACTGTAATAAATTTGAGACAAAAGAGGGGAGATCAAAGGTTTCCAATGTTTACTCATTAATGTAAAGACCCTTAGGTCTAAGGGTAAATATAAAGTCTCCCAGTGAATGTAAAATCATGTCTATTTTAGTATGAAACATCTTTCCTTCAGTACCTGCAAACTTTTCATCAACTTCAAGACAACTCCACCCAGAGAGATGCTTTAGCCTCTAGTAGCTCCTCTGTAGAATAAGAACTGAGCTCTTGAGGCAATTCAGATGGAAATTAATCTGTAAAGTCTGCCATCTTGTCCACTGCACGTTAAAACACTAGATGATGTAGCTTAGTGATTTTTTTTTTTTCTTCATTTGTAGACCAGCTAAGGGATAGATCCTTCTGCGAAGACATTAATTTTGGGGCATCTTCAGTTTTGGCATGGATTTTGCAGCCTATTTTTATCTCACATTACCATCACTGACAGTAAAGAATGTGAAATGATGAATATAAGACAGCCATGCAATTTTGTTGACGTAGGGGTCTGAGTAATGCTAGGCACATAGCAAAATAGTTGAGACAAAAACTGGAGTGGCCAATACTTTCCTGGATTAAATATCTACAGAATTAAGAACCTGATAAGGAGATCAGAAGCATACGGCAGTTGAAAAACCCCAAAGACTGCAAAAATTTTTCTTGAGCCCTTCTCCAAACTTTTTTTAATTTATCGAATTACCTCAACTGGGAACAGCTATTAACAAAGATTCTTTCTTCAGAAAATGGAAACTAACAAGCATTATTTTTACCTCCTAGACACCTAGATCTTCCTTATCAATAAATGTACACATCCCTTTGATAATCTCCCTGTAGCACGTGTGGGTCCACTCTAAAGATGGCCAAAAATGCCTTATAATTGCAAGATGTTTCCAAAGGCAGACAAGAAACATGACAAGGCAGAACAATAACTGTACGAAGCCAGGTCATAGCAAATAAATGTAAATAGGTTAATAAATAACTTTTAAAAGTTTCATTAAAAGGCCTGTATCCTTTTAAGACATTTCCAGAAATCTGTATTTTAAAATGGCAACCTGGTTCTCTTTGATTTTACAGACAATGTAAGTCTAGTTAAATCACATTATGTACATTTCAGATTACAAGTATTCTTTCTAGAGCAGACTGACAGTTTCTCCTACCTGCAGTGTATGACCCTCACAAAAGCAAATCAGGATATTCGATTACTTACCTCAAGTCCAAGGATAATGAGGTTTTAGCACAATTTTGTTCCATAAAATTTCATTAGTTACCAGGGTCATATTGATCTGTAATTAGATAATGATTTGACACATCTTATGGAGATCCTGCAGCTGTATTCAGGCCCTGTCAATAAAGTGAAGAACCTTCATTTTCTACAGAAAGATATATTCAAGAAAACACAATGGATTCAAGACAAAAGAAAAAGAAAAATCCAAACACCTCTTTAAGCTATTGGAAAAGAAAAAAGAATCTGGAAAAGTTTGATAAAATGCCTCTTCCCCTTAGTGGTTTGGTAGGAAAATATGAGGATCTGCCTCTTTTCTCTTTAACATGAGGGACAAGTGCTGGCTAAGCCTATTTTCATGCCTAAACTACACTGCCCTTGACATCTTGAATATGGAAGCTCTATCCCTTCCTCAGCCATGGTTTCCTGCCTAGGATAACCTAATTCTGGTTCCAGCAGGCACCCTCTAGCATAAGCTCTTCTTTTTAAGAAGAAATTATGTTTGAGTGGATTATAAGCAGGTGATGGCAGGAAAGGGCAGATGGCAGATAGAGGGAGCAACTGCCACCACCAGCAAAAATTGTAGGGCAAGGTCACTGCAGGAACTTTGTTCATAGCTAGAAATGGTGTTAGGGCAAATTATTTCTTTTTGTTTGTTTTATGTCTCTGAAATGAATACTGGGCAGCATGAAACAACAGACATTTTAGACTGCGTTTTCCTAGAACAGCGCAGAACTCAACTACATACAAAGGAGTTATTTGTTAAGTACACAGTGACAGGAAAGTCCTTGTCACAGCAACAGGAGACTGCACCTGACCATTAAGAAATTCCGACAAAGGTTTAAAGGATCAAATCCTTTTCTTCTGAAATGCTCATCTGTGATGTATGACAGCCAATTTGTGGAGTACATATCCCAGATGAAACTCCAGAAAAACAAATACCTGTCTCAGATTCCAGTAGGACAATTTGATTTCCTTAAGGAGAACTTATGAAAAAGCCACTGAAAACATTCATGCTTGGTGACTTGCAATGTGTCTGTTCGTATGACTTGAAGTTACCAAACTAATTGGGTTACAAAACTTACTGGCAGTTAGATTTAGTAACAAGTTGCTTAAAGCAATAACAAGGTAGCTAAAGCACACACCTAAATGTCTTGTAGTCCTTAAGCATTTGTTTCTGCTGTGTAATTTCTACGCCACAATGTGTTTAACTTGCTTTCTTTGAGTACATCATGATAATAGCAAACAACCGAGTTTGTCCCTCACTTTCCCATGAGGTGCCCAGTGGGCTGAGCAATTGATATGCCTTACAGTTAAAAACAACACACTACAAAAACAAAGGAGCTAATGAAATATTAAAGCACCAAAGCAAGCATGACCATAAGCAGAGACAATGAGACACAAGGGTGCTTTTATCCACTCTTTCTCAGAGAAAGTAATGGACCAATTTTAACCAATATTGTTCTGGTGCCTATTCTATGTGATGGGATTGCGCACACACTAATTATTTTCTCTGTCTTCTGTAGGTTGCCTTTCTGCTAGGATAAACCCAACATAAGTTTAACATTGGTCACTTGTAAACTGAAACATCCTTAAAAAACAAAAGGAAAGTAAAAGAAGAAGAATGACACAGCTTCATGCTTGAAAGAATGTAAACAAAACCATCTTCAGACTACTCATGCACAGCACTATTGTATGGAAAGGAAAATAATTTATTAAATTAGTCAGGCCTTTCAAGTGCAATATGGTACCAATTAGGGAAGCATGGCTATAGCTACTGTATAACAGAACCACAACTGATAAAAATAAATTATATCAGTAAATAACAGGTATTCCAGCACCAAAGGGATATTGCTATATTGTAAGGAATGTAAACAAAAGTAACAAAATGGAAAGATATGTTCTTGTTAACTCCCAGGTTTTCATAAATTACAGTCACATTAAATAAAATGAAGACACAATAGCAGAGATCTCTAAATCCTCATAACCCTCTAAAAACTCTCTAAAGCCTTGAGTCTTAAGTCAATAACTTACCAAGTTAAGATTTCTAATTCGTATTTTTACCTTTGGATTTTTTATGTGATAAAAGTCTATTAGAGATTTTTCTGCATTATCCATTTCAATATCTATGATTCACTGCAGTCAGGGGGAGGACTAAATGGTTCTAAATGGAACCTTGGCTATAACATTCTTGCAACAAAAAATTATCAAATAAGTGATTATATTCAGTGAGCAATTAATTAGGAATGCAAGCACATAAAGGCATGTACCACATAGACCCATGGTCTATATTACTACTAAGAACTGTGGTTATTTATTCCTTCAGGTTTAAAACGTGTAAATTACATTTT
>VXBO01000253.1:137414-185224 GCA_013400135.1 Rhinoptilus africanus | reverse complement strand
GTCTTTTTTTCCAAAAACTCTATAGTTGAGAAAGTGTCAATTTAGCAAGATGATCTTTAAAACAAAAGTTACTCTGCATCCCCTTCAAATATGGACAAAATGTAGACTTCCTTTCTTTTTCTTTTTCATTTTTTCATATGGCAATACTTCCCACTTCATCTATATAGAAGAACATGGATGACATGTTCACTCAGGAGCAATGTGTTTCCTGCATATAGGCTGAAGAGATTTGATTCTTGAAGCACAATACAGACTGCTAATTCAGTATAGCAGAGATATTCCTAAGTCATCCTTATTCAGTGGTCCTCCCCCGTCTTGTATGAATCTGATGCCAACTCCTTCCGAAGTCCTACTGCAATGAGTTATCCTCATATTTATATTCACTCTTGGTTTGTTTGAGTTCAAATAAAGAGGATGGTCTAAGAAAGAGAGAGTTGTGTAGCTTCATTAGTTTACTCAATGACTTTGAGATAGAGTCCGTGACTTTGAATTATTTTACCCAGTGCATGCACTTTAATGCCTGATTGTGCCTATCTAAGAGTGAATTATTACATATTACTTCCAGAGACTTTGATTTAGAAACAATATTTCTAGAAAAGAAGCATTGGGTTGTTGGGGTTTTGGGGTTTTTTTTAATAAATATACAGAAAAAGATGAATGCAGCTATACCAAGCACAGTGAGATCCCAGGTCTCTGAATAATTACATATCTTTATACAAGTTACCATTTGTAGAGCATTTTAAAATACATTGACATTATAAAGCAACCTCTATTTGGCTTTTGGTCTTTTTTGATATATATAATTGATCTCCACTCCCCTTTCATTTCTTTTATGTACTTACAAGGCTCAGGTAAAATGAAGAAGTCTCTCGGCATCATACTCAGCAAGATCCTGCTACACACCATGGACACAATCGTAACTATCCATAAGATTACTGGTGACTGTCAAAAATGGAACAGATAAATTCTGAAAATATTGAGGGTTGATTTCCCAAGCTTCATAAAATAAATAGGCTTACTGTGCAACACAAGTATCACAGAAAAATAATTGGAAAAACAACATGGGGTGAAGTTATCATCACTGAGTATGAAAGCTATGCAATAACAACCTACCTTATGTGTATACTAAAAATCTAAGTACATAGTAAAAACATCCATCACTGAAGTCCACACGGATCTTACAGACTTAAACAGCTACAGAAACAGAGTTCAGAAGTAATCAGAGAAAGTTCCAGCTAAGAAACCTGTTCTGATTGCAAAATTTTTTGGTTCTCAGGAATTAACAAATAAATAGAAGAGTATTAAAATTATCATACTCAGTATTTACAGTATAGAAACTTTAAAATTCCAGTCAGTTTCAGGCACTTTTTCTTACTAAATAGTAAGTTATGACCCTGCTTGTCCTGGTTTGAGGTAAAATGGAACCAATTTTCTAATTTGGAATTTTACTTTTTAGCTGGGCCTATTCTAACTGACTAAAGTCTGAAATTAACAACACATTGTTCAGACAGTGTTCATTCTCAGAGTGATAAGACCTGATTATACCAAGGAATGGTATGTACTGAGGCTCTTGCTTATACTTATTGCTATAACAACCAAGGTCAGCTAACTTCGCTATTTGCCCTGTTAGAGGGTCGGAAGTGGAGAAGCACAGAGGGGTCACACCTATAGGGAGGAGCAGATGGGATGGGTGACCCAAAACTGGCCAACAGGGTATTCCATGCCATATGCATCACGNCAATTGGCCAATTTGGCCAAAACCACAACACTGCTCTAACTTCCTGCACAACGGTGACCTCAAAGATTGCTGTTTTGTATCAGTTGTAGTAATAACAAATAGTAGATGCCACACAGACTGAATTATCAAACTGATTTAATAGAATAGAAATAACTTTGTTTTCAACTATCCATGTCTTGCAGAGATGGAGCTTTTGGTAAGGGAACATCTCTAAGGAACCCGAATGCCAGCCCTGGTCTTAAAGACATAGGACAGCTGCACAGTGGGACCTAACCTTCAGTGAAAACAGAAACAAAAGGAAACCACAGACACAAATGAAAAACAAAAGACACAGATAAAAGTTACTGCTCTGCCCTAATCAGATTGCAGAAAATTTATCGCATATTTATTCAGAGCAGTGGGACCCATACGAAAATGTCTATGGAGCTCTCAACAAGAGCATGGTGCTCATTAGATGAAAACTGGGTTCATCTTAGCTCCACTGACTTGACTGACAACAGTAGGAGATGAAAATGCTCCAAAAGTTTATTGTAATCTTTGTTTATTTTTTTTTTCACAGCGGGACTGCTTTGAGTCCTATATGTTGTCAGATTATGTCTTCCCTGCCCATCACAAACTGCCCCTTTCCTTTCTGAATCATAGAACCATAGAATGGCTTGGGTTAGAAGGGACCATAAAGATCATCCAGTTCTAACCCCCCTGCTGTGGCCAGGGACATCTCCCACTAGATCAGGTTGCTAAAAGCCCCATCCAGTCTGGCCTTGAATCTGTATCCTTCATCTACCATGTGATCTTGCCAAGAGCACAAATGAATTTAAAAGATCCCTAGTTCCTTGGGGTCCCACATAATCACTCTGTGTTCCATGACAACCTTATTATACCCTTACAGATGGATTACAAATAGTATGTACACATAAACTGTGGTGCAGAAGCGCTCTGCAGAGTACTACACAAGCCTGGTGCCTTCCTCCCTGCTTATGCAGGCCTGTCTTCAAAGGGAATCATAACACACGAGAAAAACACAATGCATACCTGGAACCTGTCCCGACACTCAGCTAGAAGGCGACACACAGGGATGTATTCCGGGGTATGAGATATGGGTACCACTCCTAGGTGACAACAATTTAGACATGGGAACAATTAAATGCTGGTGGGTTTACGTGCACATCTAACTTTACAATTAATTTTCTAGGACTAAGTGTTTTCTTGGATTAGGAAGCATAGAACAAGTAAGTTAAACAACTGCTCCTCCACCAGCCTGAAGGAGCAGGGATTATTTCTACCCTCTACTTTCATTTCTGATCCCTTCCAAGAAGTAAGCTGCTTTCCGCATATCCCTTAGTGTTTTGGGAATTTCCAATAATATTAAGGTGACACAAGGCTTGGGTATTTTCCCCCAACAGTATTACATCCTGATGGCAGGCAGACTTAGCTAAACAAACAAGCAAGCATATTGGATAGGGAACATCCAATCAGTCCCGTGAGTAACCTATGATCTATTAACTCCCACCGCAGCAGGACTAATTAGTGTCTCTATTTTTTTAATTCCCATTTCTATGCCTTCTTGGCATACCTCTGCATCAATCTGACTGCCAGCTTGCTTAGTCATGTTTGCACCTTGTTCAACATCATATTAGGAAAACTTGGTTATGGATGTTGCCTTCTGTCCTGCTCAAAAGCCATTCCATTTAGCTTGTCTGAAGGAGTATGGATTCATGTATATCAAGAACTCCAAGGCCAGAGTCCTCCAGGAACAATGGAAATGACTGGACTTACAACGCATTGTCCTTCAAGACTGCTCAGGCAGTATCAGTATGATGAATCAAACATTCTGGTCACCAGAATGCTTCCATGATTCTTTGAATTATGCATCATTGCTTGTTTTATTAAACACCATGACTCACACAGTGTTAAGGACAGAAAGATCACCATCCTCTGTAGGAATGGATCTACTAATACTGGTTCCATGAAATGCTGAGAAAAGCCCTTCCTAACTGGAATCCTTAAAAAGTACAAAACCCCACAGTAATTTACACATCAGCTGAGAGGGGACAAGGGGCACTCTGTCCAAAACACAAAGGCGTAACTGAGAAGAAATACATATTTTGCAGTACCCTTAATACCACATTATAAGTTAACTCTCCTTCTCCTCATCCCATCCCATTTGACTGCACAGCTTTTCTTTAGCATTTAGTAGTCCACATTTTCAATATGTTCCATTGGCATTACTTCAGTAGTCCCAGTTCGAGAGGGACAGTGAAAAAATTAGAGAGGCCACAAGTGTCCTTTACAAAAGTGGAAGGTCTCCAAGATGAGTAAAGCATTGAAGAACATGACTTAATAAAGAGAGTTGAAATACCAACTCGATAGAAAAAAAAAAATCCCCACTATGAGGACCACTGAACATTGGAAACAGAAAAGTGGTGCAATCTCCCTCACTGGAAGTATTCAAGACTCACCTTGACAGGGCAATTGATAAGCTAATTTAAAGCCCTGCATTTAACAGAAAGTTGGACGAGATAAGCTTCAGAGCTGTCTTCCAACCTAGACTTTTTTCATTATCCCATGCCAATAAACCACAAAATTTTATGATGCGTGATTCTTCCTTAAAAAACTGGCTCCAAGAAAGCTGTCATAGTCCTTAGCCCATTTTAATTCTGTCTACATTCTACAGAAAACTGCTGGAAAATCTTTTGACCAGTCAGAAGGCATAAATATTAGACTATATGAAATAGAAATGCATACATGTTATACACATGCATACTTAAAGACACTCTAAATTTGCTGCTAAAGGAAAACACGTTTCCTCTAAGGGATTTGCCACTGTGTCTAAGTTTCTTTAACAACTCATCATGCCTCTCGTACTTGGCACCAGCATCTTTCACCACACTGCTTTGATCACTCGTAGCAGCTGTCCCCTGCATGCTCTGTTTCATTTGTGGTGCTGGACAGACCTGCAAGGAGAAGCCCCACTAAGTGCAGGACCAGCAATGGAAGTTTCTGTATCTTCTCTTGGACTTTGAATAGTGAATGTCTTCTGGTATGCTATCACATTATGAGTATAGTTTTGACATTTGCCTGTCAGAGCCCGTTCAAGGACTTTGACTGAGACAGTTTCACAGAATCAAAAATAGATGATTTATTGAAGCAACAGTTGTAACAGATTCAGAATTGCCATTGACAAATGCACTAGCTGCAATGGTGCAAATATATGATGATAGTGCTAGCAAAATAAATGCTATCCTGGGTATTCTTCACTAAAAGGTGAAGGCACAATGCTTACCAAGAAGGTGTCCCTGTCTCAGTGGAGGAAGAGGAGCACAGCCCGTTGACTGCCTCTTCTAGGTCTCTAGTCTCTTCTCTCCCTAAGAGATCTTTGATACTTTACTCAATGTCCTTTATATCCTAACCTTATCTGCTTCCCTCCCTGAGGTAACGTTTAACATGATTTAGGTGGAGAGTTGAGTACTATAGTCATATATGTTTAGCATGTCCCTCTTTAAGCTCATTATCATATTCAGGGGGGTCAACTTTTATATTCATTTCACGGATAATCAAGCAAAAGGTCTCACTCCAGACACCATGACCTTCAAGATTCTGTGCTGAAACCATTATCTGCTTATTCCTGCCATCTTTAGACAAAACAGGATCACCCTGCTGATGCAAGGCTCCCTCCTTCAGCTCCTTCTCACGCTGACCTCACAGATCCCCACCCATAAGGTCTGCACAAGACATAAGTGGACATCAGCATTTTTAACCTCTTATGCACCATTCACGCATAGGCACACAAGAGAAGAGTGGAGGAGAAGCAACACAGGAGAAAAGAAGGGGGACATGTAGCCTAAGGGCTGTGACAGAGTTCAGAGCTAGCCAGCCCCATCTGCCAGTGCTCATCAAGGACAGTATGATCAAGGGCAGGCTGGATGGGGCTTTAAGCAACCTGGTCTAGTGGAAGATATCCCTGCCTGTGGCAGGGGGTTTAGAACTAGGTGATCTTTAAGGTCCCTTCCAACCCCAAAACAATTCTACGATTCTATGAAGACTCCAGGCAAAGTTGAGCAACCACAATTAGATCCTCTCCCAGCTCCTGCCCTGTTACTTCACAGACAGGCAAGAGAACCTGTAGTCATTCCTAGTATAACAGCCATCAAATCTTATCTTAACTGCACAACCTAATATGACCACCTTATATTAATCTTTTCAACACTGTGTTCCATAATAAAAGCTTTTACAGGGTTTGTATAATTCTCAAAGAAGAGTGAAATTTGTCCACTTAGAAAGAAGCAAGAAAGAAGCAGAAAGAAGCAGCTGTTCTCAGAAAAGCCCTATGATATTACAAAATATCCACAAAACCAGTATTTTGTAAGGCATTCTCCAGTTTAAAACTCATCCATAATAATCTCTGTAGAAACTTTTTTTTAAGAGAAGTGCAAATACAGTGACATATTTCTATGATTCTAAATGAAGGCTTTGTTAGCTTAAAAAAAAAAAAAAAGTTTAAAAATCCAAGCAAATAAACATCTAGAAGATGAAGAATGACATTCAGACTGGGAAAGTTGAACTATGTTTACGTGACTTTAATGTTCCGCAACTGTACCTCAAGCTTGCAGCACCGATGAATTTCACAAACATAATACTGCATCTGACAAAGCCACAACTTGGTGTAATCTGTCAATTTTCTACATAAAACACCCCAAACCGATCCTTTTTGCTTGATCCAGACACATGCATGACTTTGTAAAAAAGGGAAAAGCAAGCTCTTCTTTTTCCCATTCATATATACAGACATAAAACACGCTGTTTTTTCAGCATTCCAGTTGTCAGAACTCAGAATAGGCAGTTCTTCTCACTGTATGTCAGTAGAGCTTGGTAAACATATTTACAGAAATTGAATCTGTTTGCAACCTAATTGGAAATGCTCTGATGTGCTATTTACATTTGCAACTCAGAATTTTTTTTTTTTTTAAATCCATGCATTAGTGAGATGTATAAGGCAGGCCTGGTTGAAAACAAATCATGAAAGAAATTTACAGTTGTGCAAATGAATTACCTAGTAATTAACACACAGGGAAATATACAGGAATATAAAAACTATTTTAAAAGATCAAACAGAATCGAGTATAACGTGTATAACCCAGAAATGAATGTAATTTACACTTTTAAATGTTAGACAAATATATTAAATATTATCAAGCTTTGCTGGGAGAAGCTAGAAACACTTTCAAAACATGCAAAGTGTTATCAGTCTGATAGGAACAATGTGGACTTCATAGCTTTTCAAAGTTGGATGGGTATTGTATTGCATGCACTTCTTAACAGTGATTTTCTCTAGCAGATAGTCATTTAAATTTATAGACATAAAGACTACATCATTTTTCATGAATGTTGCTGAAATATCTTGGTAGATGTACAGTAGCTACTTTTACATATGTTTGTAAATTCAATGCAAGTAACAACACTTCAAAATATATTCGTGTATATGTATTATTTTTAAGATGACTTCTCAGTAATGTATAAAAAAAGAAAAAATCTCCATCGTCTTTACTCTTTGTTTCCTGTACAATAGCCCTTTTAAACTGCATAGCATTTTATCTTCTTTCCTCCTACAGGTCAATAAAACTCATCAGATAGTAAAAGAAATCATAACATAGCAGAGGCAATATTTTCCTATCTGAAGTAGGAGGTGTTTGCATGAGTTCTTGCAAAGTGGGACGATCTTACTTATTACATTTCATATGACAGAATCAACATTTAGCTCTGAGGAATCCACCACCACGTGACAGAAAAAAATTCTCTGGTGAAAATCCATCTTCCGTATTTTCTATTTATGCAGAGTCCTACTAATTATCACTTACTCCTACAGATATTAACTGAGGAGTACATCAAAGCCCATCTATCAGGCTGTCTTTTTCCAGTGTACTTCTACATTGGCTGTACACAGTCGACTAATTAATCACTTATTAGCAATGATTTTTGAGCAATCATTCCCTTATTTATAGTAAAGATTATCTAAAAGTTTTTATTGTGTTTTTCAAGCTCTTTGTGCTTTTGTTCTTTAATATTGTTTCTGTCTGAGAAATGTGCATTAGCTTTTGTTTTCACTCACTTCCAGAAAATAACTATCTTTAATACTAATTTTTTCCCCTCAAAACACATTCTTATATTCCACTGGGCTAAAAGACTGGATGTGAAAAATTCCTGTATGATCTGTGAAAAAAGGAGTGTCGCTAATAGGCTAGCTTCAGCCAAATGACTGTGCAAACACACTGATTCAGTGACTATAAAACCATCTGATTTCAGAATATTAATTACATGTGGTATTCACCCATATATCTGAATTGTAACCGTTATTTAAAAATGGATTTTTGAAACAGAGAGAGTTCATATGAAGCACCGTTTTGTTACATGTTCTTCTTCATCACAGACCCCTCTCTACCCTGCAATGTTGCTCTTAAAGCTCTTTGACCAGATCCTCCACTAACATTTAATGTAAGATGATTTACACAGAAGAGAACTCATTAGCTCATAGGCATGTAATACGGAACTTTTTATTACTAGTTTACTGAAACATTGTTCTATGTGCACACCTAACTCACAAATTTGCAAATTATTCAGGGTGCTTATGTCTGGAAAAATATATTGCTATTACACATTTCCTTCACTGAAGTTTTACCAGTCTTTGGAATTATTTTAACATATATTTGATATTACAGTAATTATTTACAATATTGGCGGGGCGTCAGGTTTATTTTCAAATGTAGTTGCTTTTAATAGTTACTGATTAATGTTCTCATGTAGCTTTGCACCTTCTTTTCACATCAATGACTCTGCAGGAAAAACAGTAAGATCTCTTTTGCTTATTTTAAACTAAATGACCATTGCAGTTGTGTATTATTTTCAACTCTTGAAATCAACTGCTGAAAAGACTACTACTGGGTCTACTGCTGGGTTGGAAGGAGTACAAATTCCCTCTGAAATGCTGTGGAAGGCAACAGGATTTAAACCCATGTGAAGTGAGAACTTGTTTATGCGTTTCGCAAACAAAAAATAGGCTTAATTATGAGGTTAAACACAGGCATTTAAACATTCAGTTCAACCAGTGCCCAAAAGAATATGGTAACGTTCCAACCCACTGCTATCACTAATGAACACTGTTTTTACAACAGAGTATTTTAGCACAATAGGTGTAAAAGACTACTAATTAATAGTTAAAAGTATTCATTCTGAGATGATGCTGTCCTATACAGTTGATGCAGCAACTATAAAGTACTCCTGCATTTTTGTCCTCAGTGGATGACTGTAAGTGACTGATGATGTGTTGATACCACCTAAGGAACAACATACTTGTCCTATAATAATTTTTGTGTTGCAGTTTCATGTAGCTTTAATAGAAACTCAAAGATGAGCATACAAGGTCTGTTACACTAGATACATCATTTCTTCCACAACAGTTTAAATCTCTTGCAATTTCTGAATTCTTGATGTACTCTAACATGAACTGGGATTCTGAAGCCCCTTCTTTCTTCTTAGTACCTAGCCCATGATTTGCTTCATTCATCTTTACAGAAAAAATATCTTTTGTTATTACTTGTAAATTCTGATATTTTTTTTTTTTACGATTACTTACAGAAAAACGCATCTCCAGACTTTCAAAGGACTGAATATCTGGGATTCTCATCCATTTTCATGTAATTGCAATAGCGTATATGAACACGTGCTGTGCACTACAGCCATGTTACTAGGACTTTACAAAATGCATCTAAGATACTAAGTGTTTCCAAAAAATTTAATGATGTGCATATATCACTCTTGTTGATGTCACTGAACACTGCACACCTCGTGAATATGCATAGCAGTGAGGTTAGATCAAGGGCTAAGACAAGCTGTAAACTAGAGCTAGTATTAAAAACAAACAAAACCCTCAAAGACAAAGCAAAACAAAATGGGAAAGTAATTTTGAATCAGTTTCCACTTACAGGCGATGTCATTTGTGTAAAAAATAGTATCTACAATTTTATGTAAGAAATATCTTACATACATAATTACAGTCAAAATTGTACTCAAAATCTTGCTTTTTTCTTTTCTCTTACAGAATCACAGAATGGTAGGGGTTGGAAGGGACCTCTGGAGATCATCTAGTCCAACCCCCCTGCCAGAGCAGGGCCACCTTAGAGCAGGTTGCACAGGATGGCATTCAGGCGGGTTTTGAATGTCTCCACAGATAGGGACTACGACCTCTCTGGGCAGCCTGTTACAGTGCTCTGCCACCCTCAAAATAAAGAAGTTCCTCCTCATGTTTAGGTGGAACTTCCAATGTTCAACTTTGTGCCCACTACCCCTTGTCCTGTCCCTGGGCACCACTGAAAAGAGCCTGGCCCCATCCTCCTGATACCCATCCTTTAAGTATTTATAAGCACTGATAAGATCTCCCGTCTTCTGTCTTCTTTTCTCCATACTGAAAAGACCCAAATCCCTCAGCCTTTCTTCACAAGAGAGATGTTCTAGTCCTCTAATCATCTTCGTAGCCCTTTGCTGTATCTTCTCCAGCAGTTCCCTGTCCTATTGAACCAGGGCACCCAGAACTGGATACAGAACTCCAAGAACTTGACACAGTACTCCAGAAAATAAAATAATCTTTTAACATATTTTGGGGATTGCCAAAGCAGTTTTGATGAAAGTTTCAAATAATATTTAAATTTTTACACTTTTGAAAATGACACTTTCACAATTCTTGAAAAAGCATTTCTACCTGAAATTTTTTAACCAAATCTCGTCATCAAAGCATAACTGGCTGTGATATAAGGTCAGTCCAGAGGCCACATACACCAAAAGCACTGAAGCTACTGAATCAATAAAAGTACTAATACACTTAAATGGAAGCTCTATTTTAATATAAATAAATTGCTACATAAATATAAATATTATCTATTGATGATTAACATTATTTATTATTCATTATTAACTGCATGTGTATTACTGATTTTTGAATGCATTGCTTTTTAATAATAAAGTTAATATTTAAATTAATGAATTACATATGTTTAATAAATAACTCTTATAAATTAAGTCTTCAGCCTGTCTACCTGATAGGTAATCACTGTACATGGTGTAGTGTTTCCTTAAGTCCAGATATCAAGAAGAAAACAGGAATATATAAATTTAGAAACACTGTCAACACTTAAAATTACTGGATATTAGAGCACAATGTTAATACATTTCAGTAGAATAAAAATGGAAATCCTAAGGAGAGTGATGAATAGCTTCTGTAACACTGCCAAAAGACCAGAAGGGACCTCACACAAGAAGCTTACCAACGTAGGAGTGACTTTGCAAATATTTATTTAATATTAGTATGGGAGAGAACATATACTGATGTCTCTGTTACAGCTCTGAGCATGCCTACTGAAAATGAACTGAGCAGACTGAAATCTGAAACAGAAGGTAACAAAACAAGTGTAGACCTACCAATTTAACTCTAGAAACCCCATCAGAGTCTTCTATGACACCCACCATGGTTATGACTAAGAACCTTGCAAGTATTCTGAATAGGCAATGATAATGCCTCATTCAATAATTGCAAATAGGTACTCAAAGTGATTTGAAAGAGTTCATGCCAATAAACAAGGTAGGCACATGAACAACTTTAATGTTAACCTGTACTTCATCTGGCCACAACAGCATAATTTGGAATTAGATGTTAGTACCTGTGCTCCTAGAATAAACCATTCTTTAAAAGACACTTTCTCTTTTAACATGTACCTTTAACATGCAAGGTGGATGAGAGCAGTGTGAAGCAATGGAACTGCTAACAAGTCAGACCTAGTAACAGACAAGTAAGACCTAAGACCTTCTGATCTAGCATTTTAATTTGGCTTATAGCCACCAACCATTGTTGCAGTAGAGGATTCCTCTATGCTTAATAACATACAAGGAATAAACTACTCTACTTGAACAGGTTACTTGAAATCAGCTCCAAGACAGCACCTCCCTTGACATGAGTTCTGTGTTGAAAATGAAGAAGTGAATTCCGGGGAATAAGGAAACTTTTCTCCAGTAAATGGCGAATTACAGAAGTTTCCCCAGGCTTCAGTCATGCTCCAGGATCAGGGAATGTCAAACCTATGGTTACAAGGCGACCGCAAGTTAGCTACGCAGGGCTTTGGCAAAAAACCTCCAAGCCACAAGCTACAGGCGGCCGCTGTGCACCAAAGGTCAAAAAGGTGTCAGAAAAAATTAAAAGCACCAAACCCAACCCAAAACAAAGCAAAAACCACAAAACCAGGTAAAAAATTCATTCAGAGAAGGGCCAATTAAATCAAAAATATAGAAGGCACTTACAGTCTATTATTCTGAATCTAATCTTGGATTACAGTAAACTACTGTACAATACAGTGTGTACCTAAAATATGTACAGTCCTTCAGGTAGTTAAAAGTAGTGTATAACAGAATAAAAAAGAGAGTTTGAAACTGTATTTCAAACTTCGATGGGAAAGCAAGCTGTTCCTCAGTAAGGGTAATATTTAATAAAGAGCAAGTCTCAGTGAACCTAAATTGACACAGTTGCTTTCTTACATAAAAGTGAGCACCAAGAACAATGAATGCTAAAGGTAACATAAGCACTGATCTACAAATCTGAAATATGAAAAAGTCTAAAAAGGAACTTGAAAAATGTTTCGTAGGCAAAGAGCATAGTAATTTGAGAATGAATATTACTTGGTACTTCCTGTAGAATTTAATATATTTTAACTGACTGGAAAACAGTTTAAATACATTTAAATATTCTTTTGTTATAAAAGTGTATTTGTAAATACGTATTTTGCTACAAATTTAGAATTATATTGATATATGCATCTAAACATACAGAAGTGCATGTGCAAAATAATACGTTTATTAAGCAAATATAGGGCAGAACAAAAATACTTGACACACTGTCAACACAGCAGAAATATCTCTATGGCTTCTGCTGCAAATTCTGTTTTTCTGAGACAGGCAAGCAAAGGCATTATGTAAAGAATGCCTAACATAAAATGAAGTATTATATCATTTTTCAGTATTCTGACTTTAAAGGCATTATTTTTCAATCCAGAAATACAGTAAATATCACAATATTCTCATATTTTCATGTGCAGTACAGCTATAACAAAGTATGTGCAGGACCACTATAACCACAAGATTTTAATCTGTCACATTCTTTAAAGTGTTTAACCCTGAATAGCTTGTACAACAGGCAAATAACGTTATTCTAACTCAAAATCAGTCAGGAAAGTGAGGAACATGGGTATCAAAACATTTTTACAAAACTACACTGAAAACTATAGGAAATAAATCTAGATAAATATGAGGAAAGAAACTATAAATGCAAGGATCTCTATACCATAACTGACTGATCAGAATTTCTAGAGTACAATCCTATCTACTCCACAAAATCAGTACATAAGTATAAACAAATCTGCATGGGCTCCTCATGTACAGCTTCCCCTATGGAAACCTGGGAGATTGTATAACATTTTCTATTTCTTGGTCGCTTGCTTGGTTGGTTGGGTTTTAGGCAAATTGCTCACGGTTCCTTAACTGAAAGTAAAAATGCTCCTTTCTCCCAGTCTCATTCCCTTGAGTCCTCCCACCCCAAATAAATTCTGTCACTCAGAACCAATCTCACAAGTCTTTGTAAAACAATCTTCTCTTTCCATGTCCTCCTATCACATTTATGAACATAAAAGTCTAATTTAAAACACCACCACTAGGGAACCCACAAACTCAAGTGAGCATCTCTAGAAGATACTGTTTCAAGTCACCACAATCCAAATTAGCAACCTAAGCAATCCTCTAGTGTATTATTTTAAAACAAACTTTGTAGGAGAAAAAGTAACTATGGAAGTGATATTACAAATCTCTATATTATTTAATATTGATTAGTATTAAAAACTTAATATTTAATTTTATCAATTTAATTAATATTCCATATTAATTAAAAGTATCGTGGAAGTACAGGCTTGATCTGAGTCTGAGCACAGCATTTTCACAAACCTATCTTCTATTAAGGTCTCAACCAAGCAGTAATGCAGTAGAATCTTTTCAACATTTAAAGCTAAGTACATGTGTCTATGTCCAACTGAGCATGAAAGGACTTCCAAAAAGTCCTTTCTTTGGAAATACATCATGGAAATATGTTCACTGAAAAACAACTAATAAATTAATCATAGCATCTTCTTAAAAGAAAAGCATCCTGTAGGCATAATTTGTAAGAAAGGTCTTATTTTTGAACATTTTACAAAGCTTCCTGTTAAGAACAGTCCACCTTCCTTAACAAGGATGGTCACCAGTCCAAAAAGAGGTCTAGCCCCAGAAGCAGTTTCAACCAGTCAACAAAAGTGCTGGTCAACTGGCAACTCAATCACATAGAGGCTATTGTTGGCACATGTTGTGGTGGAAGCTGAAGAGGCAGAGTGACCTTCACAGGGTTGTCTGTCCAACGGCAGTACCTCACCAACTTGGATGCTCCGGTCTTGGCCCTGAACTGCTCTAAAGGCATGAGCTTTCTCTTCCTACTCATTAACAGATCTCTGGATAGGCATCAGCACATCTCTGCTTTCCTTTTTTCACCTATGTATGAAGAATAGAACGTTCAAAGCAATTACAGTGCTGGGGAATGGTCAGAGGTTGTCTTTCATGGTGAGTCAGGCCCATGTGATCAATAAATCTCTTTGTGCTCCACAGACAGGTAAATAAAATTATGCTGCTCTGCTTTTTCTACCTTATTTCCAGCTGCTAACCTTCACTAAAAACTCCATAAACTAGAGTAAAGACATCCCTCAGGAGTCAGTTGCTCTAATTCTCCCAGCATATATTTGCAAAGAAGGGGCAGGTGGCCCACTCATCAGTCTGGATGGAAGTGTGATCAACCGTATAAACATTTGAGAACCCTTGTGCTCACAAAATTGAATGGGAGTTGGCAGGTATGAGAGGGTACATTACATACCTTATTCTCAGAGACTGGGAGCACATAAAACTGATTAGTTAGCCATTGCCAATACATAAAAGGACTGGGCACACACGGACTTTGCCAGAGTAACAATATCCATCAGGAAGGAAACTGAATTTACTTGGGTAACCTAGTCTGATTCTGCCAAGCCAATTGTATGTTCAAAGAGCTAAGAAATACCGTGTATGAACTGTTTTCTGTTATGCATTACAAGGAAGCAACCCACACTTCATTTTGAATTGTCAGATGTTTCTGAAGATACTCTACCCTACATGCTAGAGGTAAAACAGTGAAGAGGAAACATGGCAAGTCCTTCAGCATTGTGTTTACGGCCACATCATTCCAGCAATCCACATGGGCATGCAGAGCAAGGGCTTCTGCTGCCCTTGAGGTACTGTGTGTAAAACACAGGCAGTAGATTTTCAGTTAATGGGGTTCCAAGAAGTTAGAGCTTCTGACATCAAAATATTTCAGGAAATTTAATTTCTTCCTGTAGTAGCATCAGAAATGTCAGTGGCCTTATTAAGGAGTGAACAATTCGCAGGACAGGTAGACAGAACAGAGTTCAACTTTTTCTCAGTAGTAGCAGTAGTAGAAATATTATCATTAACTTACTCAGCACAACCAAATTGAATCTGTCATACATATGTATAGTTTTTCATGCAAATGTAAAAACAAATATATATTCTGGGGGTTTTTTTCTGTTTTGTGTTTTTTAATTGGACTTACAGTTTAGGATTGCTGTTTTGAAAAAATGCATGTGTTCAATTTTGTGGTTTGAGTACCTTCCCAAATTAGAGTCATCACTATTGAAGGAAATGCAGACTAAAACATGATCTTTCCCAAATTTTAATTATTCCGTATAATTCCTGCAGAGATCCTATTCACAGATTGACAGATTGGAACACTGCCTGGTGTGTTTCGATTGACATGATGTTATCTAGCTTTTGTTTACTCAACCAACCACATCAGTGTGTCCTCCACTCTTGCAGGTTTCCATTCTTCCTTTTATTCTGCCTCAAATTTCCTGTTGTTTGGAGTGTCATTCTTCCTGGGTTGTATTGAAAACAGACTTGCTCCAAACAATTTTATGCTTGCATTAAGTACCAGTACACTGCTTTTCAAATAGAAAAAAAAAAAAAAAAAAAAAAAAAAAAAAAAAAAGCTTTTTTTTTTCGTCTGTGCTTTTCACCTCTTTTTTTTTTAGTTTTTACCCATGCTGCTATCATGGCTTTTAGGATATAGTTTTTATTGATTTATTTTAGATGCAATTTCTTGTCAAATAACAATTGTAATGACATTTACTTTACCCTAATAAAAAAATCCCTGAATTGTTGTAATACATGAAATTGCAGCATGCTTTAAAGTGTTTATTACGGAACAACCTCTAGAAACGAGACAAACAGGTAGGTTTCTAGCCTATTCAAGTTCTAAATTTATTTTCAGGTATCAAACCATAACCTGCTATGTTGGATTAGTTTAGCAGCACACTCACAAGAAAGCACACACGAAAGTATTAATATCACCAAATATTAAGTATACTACCAGCTTAAGCGAGATCACTACACTCTGCAAGCTTCTTTATAAAAGCAACAGATACAGAGAGACTTTCTCAGACCTTATTAAGGATGAGTTTAATTTAAATACTCTGAATTGCCCTGCTATAGAAGACTACACTTATTGTACACTAAGTCTGAGAAGTGGTCTTGATTTAGGTACCTAAATACCCCCCGAAGTCATAGTAAGAAATGTTAAAAACAAAACAAAACAGCTTACCAAGTTTATACCTTTAATACTATATACAAAAGTACTTGTGGTGGGAAATTGTACAATTTCTGAAGCAGAAACAAATGTAGCTAAGTGATAATTAATAAGTTATGTTGCTTCTGGAAGAGTACAGGCCTCTTTCCTGCCTTATCTTAAATTGTGAATTAGATTTCCATGATTCTCCAGTTACAAAATCCCAAGTACTGTGTTAATGGAATCCTAAAGTCGCATACAGTCCAGATGGTGCCTAACACAAAATGTCCACAAATACATTTTGGTTTTTGTATTTGACACAAATACTGCGTATATCGTGTATGTTTCTTGACAAGCCAACAAAAAGGGCATTGATGACATTGTTCATGGATTTACGCTTTCAGCAAAGTGAGTAGTGTATGTGACTGTACTCTGAGCTGGCCTCTGGTAAAAGTGGTGGGATGCAGAGCTCACCAGGACCAGTCCAACACATACATTACGTAGATTGCTATAATCAAAAAACCAACTGGACTTTGTCAAATTAGTCTTCTCAGATATATTCCTATATGAAACAACTGTTGCAATATAAGACGTCAACTATTTCCCTTGCTAATAAACATTTCTTCTAAGGGTCTCAAATATAGAAAGATACTCAGAAGATATCTGCTAGAATTTCTTCTCATTTCTAGCACTATGCATACTAATTTCAGTTTTACCTAGTCTTTGCTACACTGTCTGTAAGCCACCACCACTAACTCATTTTACATCAGATTGATAAGGTAGATACTTACAACACCTGCAAATTTTCAAGTTCTTACTACATTGACAAAAGGTACTGACCTCTCACAGACCCTTTATTTGTTTCTCCTTGACTCCACTCTAGAAACAACATTGTTTTTCTCCAAACGACACTCCAAACATCCTCAGATTACAAAGGACTCCTAGAAACTGGAAGCCAAAGTCCTCCCTCTTCTGTCTGGGGCAGAACTGCACACTTTCTTAAAAAACATCACCATAAGATAAAATATTGACCATGCTTCTCTTACAGTGAATGGGCAAATTACCTACTTGTCAGTACTGAAAGGAAATACATAAAATTTTGGTAATTAAAGACTGAATGGACGTAGATTGTGCACGTCAAAAAAAAAACAAACCTGCAAATCCCAAATAAACCACTTTCAAATCCAAGAAAACCTAATATCAAAACACCAAAATATTGAATGGCCTCAGTAAAATTTGCAACCCGGTTTTATTAAAAAAAAAAAAAATCACAGGCTTGTGGTGCAGTTGAAGTTAGCTGTAACAATACTAGTCCTTATGGAGAAAGACTGGGAAAAACTACTTTTTCATTTAAACGGGAAAAAAAAAGGGAAAAAAAAGGAAAAAGAAGAAGTGTCTTTACAGTATACATTTATTTTTCATGACACAAATTAGTCTAATGAGTAATACAACATTTGGCCTTCATCACTGGTATGAAAAATCTCTTGGATTATAAATATTATATAAAGTAAAACCTTGTTAAGTGGTTAAACATTTTTTTTTCCAATGGACAAGTTGTGCTACTTAGAATTTTAAGGTATCTGTTGCACTAGTAAAATCAGAATCTACGTAACACAGTAGATGTAAGATTTTCCTTTGAAAAAGGTATGATAAGTAAGCATTTACCTCTTTATTGACCACTTCTTCCTCAGAGAAGTGGTCTACATCATTAGCCTGTCAAAGCAGCAAATTTATATTATCTACTGACTAAAGTGTAGCTACAACCAGTCAGCAAGATTCTTGCTCTGAACATAATAAAAATGTATCAAAATCACAGATTGATTGTTATTTGTTAGTCCTACTGAATAATAAATATCAGTTATCCTCTTACTCTCAACAAACATGACAAGAAAAATACTACTCCAACAGGATAATTTTTAAATCAGTTTTAAGCCTTCTTAAGACAGTCTGTAAGCCATTTGTTATGTATGATTTGCTTCAAAATATCTTTTCTTTCATTAAAAAAGTAATTATTTCCTGACAAATATGACCAACATATTTTTGCATAGAGTGGATTATAGTCAGCAAATAATTACAGAAAGGCTTTCCCATCTGATCAAAACCCAAAATAATCTTTAATCAACTGAAACAGAGAATTTTAAAACATTACTAAAGCATAAATAACAGGCAATGACCAATGATCATACAACTCCTCTTCAGCATATATCTAAATGAAGCTCATTAAAATCATTATTCAATCAGAGTGCTGCCTGCAGAAACAAGGAGCAAAGTATCTTCTTCAAGTGCTCTCAGAAAACACTGTGGGTAAAAGCTTTCACACGTGACTTAAAATTCTCGCTTAACTGTTGCGAATTGTATAGACAATGGTAAATAAAACAAAAAACACATTCACCCTACACTAATAGTATTTTAACATCATTATCTCTGTCCTTTTGGAGAAGATATGATTGTTACAGCTTTCCTACGAGATCTTATTTATGTACCATTGCATCTTGCAACATAATCCAGTTATAAATTGAAAGCATTACAAAATCTCTTTTCATAGTATAATCTCATCAATGGTCTTATGGGTGTTTCATCACCCTTGAATCGCAGTGTCTTTTCCTTTCAACTACACGCTGAATAACATTAATGGTCCTCTGTAATCTTATCCTCGATGGATACTTGCGTTCGGTAATAGTCAAAACACCTCCCTAAAGGCCTCTCATACTTTCTGCATCACAATGTGGTCCTAACATTTTTTGTAGTTATTAGAAGTGCTATATTCCTTAAATACGCAGGAAATATTTGGTTTTGTTTCATCTCTATTTCACAACAGATATTTCAAATAACATTATCCCCCTTTGAAGTATAAAGCACTTTCAAAACAGCTGTGTGCCAAACCAGTAAAGGTGAGCTTGAAAGCAATGCTCATCTTATCCTTTAGTAATTCTGCTGGTGCGGAGGGTAGAGTGGGAAAGGAAGCAGTGACTGTATACAACCTGCAATCAGTTTCCATAGGTTTAGAAGCTTATTTGCAAAGCCTCAAAAAATTAAATGTTTGGAAGACATAAGTCTTTCAAATAGACCTGATAATGTACAGGATTCTTACAAAGCATGTGAAAAAACAAAGACATGAAAAGGCCAGGTTGAGCCCAGCCCTGTCCTCGTGTCAGGGACAGGAAAAGGTAACGCAATAAGGACAAACACAGTACCTCAACGCTTATTTTCACGCAGGACAGGTCCCATTTCCTTTCCTACCCAGAGAAGCTCTGCAAAATGAAGGTCATGGCTACACCTCACCCCTTCGAAGCTCTCTCACAAAATTAAAAAATGCAAGAGAAATCTCATCCAGCAGTGAAGCAACAAGAGGACTTTCTTGTAACAGGGAAGATCTCACCCTTTACTGTGTGGCTGTGCTGAAGCAGAACAACTGAGATCTGGAAGGAGAGGCAGCAACAGCATTTTCTATTACAGGGATGCTGAAAGGACCCCAGTGATGAGTAAGAGTCTTCAGTCTGAAATAAATTACCCTTCCCCTCCTGATCCCCACACAGATACCTTAGATATTCAATTTATTCCATTAATTCATGGGCATAAGGATGTTTATGCAGTCACACAATGATGAAATCAACTGTTTGCTGCTTCACTGGAAATGTATTCAGGATTAACTAAACACAGGCAGCAGGCAACACAAAGTCATTTAGATAGGAACTGAGTCTGTTCTTCCTTTCTTCCTGAAATAAAGATTAAGTTTCTTTTACATCTCATGGAAGCAGGAGAAGGCCAGTTCTTACTGTATTGTCATTCTGTGGAATATTATTGCAATCAAGAAATCAATGGCTTTACCAAAAGTGGTGCTTTTGATAACCACAGTTGAGCAATAGAGCCTTAGTGATAATATACGCCATCATGATTCAGCTGTTTTAGCAGCAAACCAGAGTCATCCTTGTCTGGGTTGGACTGATCAAATTTATGATCAAATTATCCAATATAATAAGATAGTTTGATTACCTGAGATACAGTCATTGAATTGGTGTCAGGCTCATGGTGAAATATTTCAGACATCATTTCTGAGGGTGTTTACTTGGTCAGTTGCTGTGGTTCATTACTTAATTATAAGAAACCAATGACTTAATTGAATCTCTATAAACTGAGGGTTCCCAACAATTATCTAATGAAGAAGATGTGAGAAAATAATTATCTGATGCAAAAAATAAGGGCTACATACAAAAATGCAAAAGCAAAGAGATTCAATTTTAGACAGGAAAGGTTGAGTTATATTTAAGATATTATCTATTAAAATAAATAACCTCACAATGCAAAGATATGTAAGTATTTATGATAGTTTCTGAACATTTAATTAATCAACCATTACAAATATGTCACAAAGTATACCTCTTTCTGTGTTGGTTAAGTGTTTACTAGCAGCAAAAAGAACAAGCGTGACTCTAGAAAGAAACTTTTGCAAACTAAACAGTAAAATCAACTGAAAAACCTACAAGTACATAAAAATATTTTCAGAGAAGCTTCCACTGGCCAGAGAGAGCCCTCAGGCAGACCTCTGTGCAACAGGTTTGCAAGACTTCAGAATGACTATCCTGCACTTCTCTCTCCTCATTTTCGCCCAAAGAAAATCACCACTCAACTGAGCAACATTTCTAGCCAAAGCAAAAGACTTCAAAACAGTAGGAAACAAATCTCTGGAGGAGTGAGTAAGTGTTACCCAGGAAAAACTAAGCACTTCAGTTCACAACAAAAAATAAATCACTGAAGCCCTGTCTGCTGGGAAATGCCTCAAAAATCTAACAACAAATTGGAGCTGACATTAAAATCAATTCATGGTTATGAAGAACTTCATTGGTGGACAGATGTATTTGATTTCTATTTCCTAAATTGGGACATTACTTTCCAGGGGATTTCTGAATGAGCTTGTTTAGTCTCCATGTACTGACCTGAAACGAGTCAAGTTCCAGCTTTTGTCATTTACCGTAACTCAAAGCTCTTCCTAAATGGATATTTAACCATTGTTCCCTATAAAGCTCAATTCTGGAGTAATTTTAGTTATTGTGATGTTTTCATTTCAGAATGATATGGAGGAAAACTACTGTAACTGTGCAGTCCCACTAAGTTTAAAAAAAAATGGTTTTCAGCTTTTATTATCATAATTTAAGTACAGAAATAGATTTAAAATAGAAGGCATACACTGAAGTAAATATAGATACTAAACCATCTATACTACAGCAAAATGGAGTATCCATATGTTTAATTCACTTGACTTTACAATACAGCTACATGCAGTAAATACCTCAGGAGCTCAGGAGCCGTCACTGAAACAAACCGGGATTAATTGCTACTTGTGTGAGGTAATTAAGGCTACCTGCCAATATTTTAGAGTGGAGGGAGCTGAGACAGATTAAATATTAAATCGAGCAGTTAATCACAAAAACCCAGTACTCCTCCCTGATTACTGTGGAGACAGATTTAGACTCCAGCTCCTGTTCAGTCCTCCAGCCCACTGGACCCTGATGGACCCATCCTCCTTCCCCCCATCTCACCCAGCCCAGCTCAGCCTCAATGCAGCATCCTTCCCTGTTGTGTCTACCTCTCACCCTTTCATTCTGCAGATACTGATCCATCCTGTCCAGATTTTTCACCTTTGTTCCCAGCTGCAGGATGCTTCAGTATTTGTGTGAGGCTCCAGCAACTAAACCTGGGCATTGGTCTCACTTTCAGGGGTTTTTTTTGCATAAATGGGAGATGAGGAAGCTGAGGAATAGAATACCTGAAGTTGATCTAGCATGACAAAGGGAACTGTTTAGCTTCAGTATTCAGAAGAAAATAGAGAAACAACTTCTGAATGCTGGAAAAGGGCTCCTGAATCAAGTTAATTCACAAAAAATAATATTTTTTTAAAAAAAACGAACTGTTTATGTAGTAATAAACAACTACTCAGAACAGTTTTCAGCTGAACATGTTTAGCTCTGACATAGACTAAACTCATCTTGCTCAGACAATGAAAGGTCCCAGCATATTCTTGAGTTATATTTCACATTTGTAGGAATTCACATTTGTAGGAACTAGATGATCTTTAAAGTCCCTTCCAACCCAAACCATTCTATGATTCTATGATACATTAAACCATGCTCCAGTTAACAAGTTTGTTTCTTTCCAGATAAATATTTATTGCCTTAGACTGTATTAGATGTTCTGATCTTTCTTCTTTTTTTTTTCCTTTTAATTTTCAGCTTGCTCCAATATTTTAAAGAGGACAGTGTTTACATACCAGAAATCCTATAGCACATTTTCTTATCATTTGGTTATAAGGCAATAGAGCATATACAGAGTTTGTGACTGATTTCGATTCTTTAATCCTAAATTGTCTGCTTCCCAGTACCAGATACTGTCAGGTATTTTCTAAAAATACCTGAAAAAGCAAAAAAACCATTTTGCTCTCACACTGAAAAACTGTCCATAACCTAGTAAAAATGAGGACAGATCAGAAAAACTGTCCACCTGTTAAATAAAGGATTAAAAACAGCAGTCCAGAAAGTTTAGCTCACTTCAGAAATCCTAAATTGCATTTTTAGTTTCTAGATGGTAAAAATATCAAAATAAAGGGGTTTTGGCATGCATCAGGTCAAACTCATTTTCTTTAATACAAAGTAATTATCTTAATTATTCCATTCCTAATAAAAAGTGAGCCAAAAGCATATCAATGCTGTTGTCAAGCCAGTTATAAAGAACTCAGTTTTATGCCCTATATCAAACCAAATGAAACAGGTGTATAGAAAACAGGTTTAGAAGATACACTCACATTTTGTGTACATACATCACACAAGAAAAATTAGTTCAAATGTTCTTTAGAATCAAAAAATCAAAACTTTTTCACCAAGGCACACTGACATCAGTATTTGTGCAGGGTATGCAACCGATGTTCACTATTTCATTTCACTGTTTCCACTCACATTGTGCCTCTATGCCTCATTTTAGCAGCCGTAACTGATGTTGCAACTCATTGTGTTGCAAATATATGAGAATCCCAATTAATCTGTTCATACCCTTCATCCTAATAAGTGAATGCTGCAACAGCTGGTGCAATATAGGTATGTTCTCATGTTATTGGATTGTCTCATGGCATCTAAGACCAAAGTGGAGGAACTGACATACTTACTGGTTTTAACACTTGAAGTTGCAATCTAAATATCTTTTCATTTGAAACAAACAAACAAAAGATAATTAAAAAAAAAAAACAACAAACCTAAAGCTAATAAATCACTTCTCACCCTACCCAAATTCTTCAACAACTAAAGTACACGGTGCATGAAGACAGGTGTACTGTAGAAGTCCACCTACAAAGGAAAAGAAAATCACACATATCACACTGGAAAATGGTAACACAAGGAAGGGAGCCAAAACTTTTGCTTCATCACGCTTATTTTCCACTACATAGATAAAAGAAATTGAAAGGGGCACTGCACTTTGGGAGAGGTTTGTAAAAAAGAATCATCATTTTTATCTGCTTTTCCTACCAGCCAAAAAACATAATCTGACTTCCTAGGTGACAAAAGCTGTGATAACACGCATTTCATGGTTGGAGAAACATGAAAATGCATACCATCAACAGAAAAAAATGTGAGGTGAAAAATACTGTTGTCATCAGTAGAGCTAAATTTCACCCCCCAAAAGTTTCCCCCAAAATATAGATCCAAGATTTCTAAAAATTTTAATATTTAAAAAACCTAAACAGAAGTAAAATTAATTGATTAGTAAGTTTTTATTATTTTCAACAAATACATCAAATATCTTGAGTTTTGAAATGGGTGTGATGGGTTATTTTTATTTATTTTTGAAGTATTAAAGAAAAAAAAGAGTTGAATGTCTTTTTTTTTAATATTTCTCTCCCTTTCTGGTGCTGTATTCAGATGAATACTGATTATTTACAAGCAGAGGAACGAAAATCAAAGCACTGAATGCTTAAATACAGCATGCTCTACTATTTTCCCATGGAAACATTACTGGGAACAGAAAAGGAAGGAATATAACTTCGAAGTTTATTCTCAATGAATAACTTTAAATCTTAAAAAAAAAAACAACACCAAAACCAACAACAAAATATCGCTGTGGGAACTACAAATATGCCATAAAATTATTAAGAGAGACTTATTTGGAAACTGAAATAAAATAGTCATTTTCTTCCTGAACACACATGATTTATGTGCACAGAGAATTTGTCTCTCGTGATTACTGGAATGTGGTCTCGCAAGTCCCTCGAATGCCAGAAACACTCAGCTTTGCTCGACAGGCTTCTCAGCTGTGGGCAAACTGAGGTTCGATCCAGTGATGACCAGTGATAGGACAAGGAGTAATGGATGCAAATTGGAGCATAGGAGATTCAAGGGGAATATCAGGAAGAATTTTTTTACTGTGAGAGTGACAGAGCACTGGAACAGGCTGCCCAGAGAGGTTGTGGAGTCTCCTTCACTGGAGACATTCAAAACCCGCCTGGACGCGTTCCTGGGTGATGTGCTCTAGGTGACCCTGCTCTGGCAGGGGGGTTGGACGAGATGATCTACTAAGGTCCCTTCCACCCCTATGATTCTATGATTCTATGATCCACACCACAAACCATGCTGATCTGTACTGTGCAAACGTGGATACCGGAATAAAAGACTTGGGAACTTAATCTTGGCTATGAACAGAAACAAAATGAGGAACTTCATCAATCCTACCTGTAAATTGGACTAATAAATTAATTCTCCCAGAAGGAAAGTCCTGGGATCTGGAGATAGACAAATTAAGCCAGATAGAACAGAAACAGATGAAGGTATTAGAACTATAAAGGGGCTGGGTGGTTTTGCACTTTTTTTTTTCCTTAGGACATGTCTTCTGTTGGTGTTAATTGCTCAGACGAGTGGTGATTTATCAAGAGATTGGTTTATTAGCATTGGCAGGATTTCTTGAAAGCCACTTTATTGACAGCTGCTGTCCCTTCTTCAGTGTTACTCTTAGCATTTCCTTATTGGCAACCTTAACATTGGATGGTTCAAGGAAAAATCTTGTAAGCGGACAGGTGCAGGGATCAGCTTCAGTGTGCAATGAGGGAGAGACTGACCATGGAAGAATGAGGTTTATCTGAATTACAAAACTGTGGTTTTCTCTGCAGGGGGAGGGAAGGCAGCTCGTGACAAGGCACAGAACTACAGGTGGCTACACTTGGGTAAAACTTTCTGAAGAATGACAATAAAATACAATTTGTTTAAACACGGGCTTTGGTTGCCAAAATGCAGGTATAAATTTAAAAGGAGGAAAATGAAAATATGAAAGGTGTAAGAGTGTCTCAAGGCACAGGTTTTTGGTTGAAAAATAAATCTCTTGATATGCCAAAATACGTGTGGAGGGAAAACAATTTCAACATTTCATTTTATTCCTGAAGTTATCTGAGTTTCCTGAAGCTGCAAATGTTTCCTTATGTTCTGCTCGGTTGTTGTTAAAGCTAACATAGTTTTCATTTTTGAAAGGCTTCATTTTTTAAAGGCTCTTTACCTTATCTTCCACAGTAAACAAACTAACACATCACAAAACCCTCTGGCATAAAGGACAAGCAGCAACACTCCTTGAACAAGCCTTAGGCACATTTTTTCTGGCTGAGCAGAGCATTCAGAAATCCAACCTGCTCCTGTACTGTGTGACCAGAACAAGAGCTCGGGGGTGTGAGAAAAGGAGGAGAAGAATGGAAAGAAAGCCTAAAGACAACACACTAAGGAGACCTGGAAAGGTACAGCACTGAAAAATGCCCGGGTCAAAGACCCACTCTGCATTTGCTCTGTACCTGGGAGTGAAACAGTGCTGGTATTACTAAGGCAGCCCTCTTAACTAACACAGCTTGGTGTCCTAATTCAATAACTCACGGCTGAGCTCATCAGCAACAATCAGAGGATCCATGATCTTATGCTACAACCAGGCAAGGTTATAATTCCTTACAACTTTGGAATTTCAGAGGATCTTCCAGGATAAAGCTATGAGATGTTATCCTATTTAACTTACACCTTCACTCACTAGCTAACGCAGGGAATAGAATCTGTTTTAACATCCGTTGACTAGATGAACTGTCACTGCCACCGGTCCAGCATGGCGGCACTCTGAAAGGCAGCAAATGATGCTCTTTTAGCAAAGGCATCAACTACTGCCCCAAAAGCAAAGCAGCTGAGAATCATGACCAACCTGATACCAAGGTTGCACTAGTTTAAAACCTGTCTTAAGACTAATGTTAACTCCTGCACAGACACGTAGACATAAAGCAGCTTAAGTGTCATTCAGTGTGTGCCTCAACGTTTACGGCTAACACAACGGGGAACTTTGCATCACCTTAACAAATGCAATGTTAAAACACAGATTTCAGTGGGTGTGAATTATGTGCAGAATCGGCTTCTATTTTTCGCCTTTAACTCTAAAACCAGGGAAGGCAATGATTCCAAAAGCAAGCTCCTGATTTTGATGAAGCCAAACTAGAGATTGAAAATTCAATTTAAGAATCTGGTTAAAAAAACCCAAACAAACAAACAAAAAATGACAACAACTGTTACTGATGTGCATTATACATAAAGACAGAGTAATGTAAAGGTGGTTAGCAGGACAGCTTGTCTCTTTGTCAACCAGCAGAGTGTGGATATCTATAAATTCATTATCCAAAAATATCTTTCAAAGAAATCTTACTTTTTTTACATTGCTTTGTAGAGGCCAAAATGACTGTCAAAATATTCAAAACAACTGATAAAGATTGACAATAGATCTAAAATGGGCTCTGCGGAGCTCTAATTGAGACACTGAAGCAACAGAGACAAACATGAAACAGGTTACACTGAGTCGTCTTTGTACCATGCTGAGTTTCCAGACAGCTTCAGAGGTAACCTCCCTCACCTGCTCTGCACTCCAGCTCTTTCATGCCGTCTTCAGAACCAAAGGCATCCTAACATTTCATCTGAGCTGATTCAACTCTGATTAGCTGGGATTCAAATACCTTTTTACTGAGAAACATCTAAAAGTGGCATGAACTCACTGACGCAACATCAAAATCCGTCTCGGACAAGTTAAATATTTTGTGAAAGATCATTACTTGTCATGATGAACGTTTCAAAGAGTCGTGCTTTCATTGCAATTTCTCTGCTAATAGATTATTTAGAAAAACAGAATGTCACACAGTACACAAAAAGTCATTAGACAATTTATCATCTTTGTTTCAGTAGAGTTGGCAAGTGGTTTTGAAAGGACCACTTACAGCATAACCAGGAAATATGGAGAACACAGTAAGAGTACAAGAAAGGAACTGTTAATTTTGAGTTATGGACAGTATTGGCTTACTATACAAAGAGGCCACATGACAGACAATGGTTTATACTCTGGCTTAATCACTTAAGTAAGTGAACGCACATGTGAACGTATGCAGGAGTCAGTCCTTACGTACAGCCAGCTCGGTGAGGAAGGAAGCCAGGCAGACAGCAGGGAAGCTGGGACCAGCGACGTGCCCCAGTGATAACCACGCTGCGCTCGAACTGGCTGGACGGGGAGGGCAGCACAGTCGTCAGAGTCACCGCAGGCACAAACAGCCCTGGCGCCTGTGGTGTCCTCCACACAGCCCCCACCATCTGGTTTCCCTCCCAGTGCGGCTGGGAGGGAAGGAGGGCAGTGGCAGCACACTGCTCCTGGCACCTGCAAACTCACAGTAACACAGCCACCGCCACCTCCTCCACACACCAGCTCCTACCTAAAACAGGGCCTTGCTAGTGTCAGCTTTGCATCCCACTTCCCTTACGACAGTTAGAACCTGCTCTGACCCTTTGTGACTATATATGTCACCAATGTCAAATTGGTAAAATACACTATTGTAATTAAGGGAACTGAATAAAAAGGGCTGAAGCCCTTCTTGGGGAGGTAGTGCAAGAGAATGAAAAATAAAAACAAGAAGTCATTTTTTTAAAGCTTACGAGCACCTTATAAGCAAGAGATGCAATGTTTATCAGAGCAGAAGATCTGTGGGAGAAAGCCATCTGACTTAGCTGTGGCAAAGAAGCTTTCTTCCACAACGTGCTCCAAGCTGTATTAAGACCCATCCCTTCCAGTCTCACTATCCATTAAGCAAAATGAAGTCCATCTCAATGATAACAAAAGTGGAGAAGAGCCTACCAAGGCTGCAGGCAATAAAAGAGGAATTTCCGGGATGGCAGTATTTTCTCAACATGCTAGAGTCACCCTAACCAGTCCAAAAGATCACTAGAGGTTCAGAACACAGGAGCAGAAACAGGAACTATTACAAAGGAGTTCTGTCAAGGGTGGAAGCCCATCACACATGAACTCCTACTGCTCACTGTCCCATTTTATTATATATTATTATATAAATAAATAAGTAAATATGTATGTTTATAGTGAGTAAACTAAGTAGATAAGTATGAAGGGTTTTGAACAACCTTCATTTCTTCTAGCATGGATTTCTTAAAATGACCAAGATCATCACTGCTCAGCTTAATTTACGCATTTCAGTTGTTTTAGACCTCGGGCTAGATTTCACTGAATAAATCTGTATTTTCCAAAAAGATAATTACCCACACCAACCAATGAATGTTCATTATAGTCAAAGATGGAACAATATGCTTGCTTTGTAATACTCTTCTTTGTTTTCCTTTCAAATAAAACAATTTCCTAATAATTGCAAGGAAAAGGAAAAGGGCAAAGCTGTTACTATAGTTAATGCAGCTATAATTCAATTTAGTCCTAGCCATCGGCATAATCGTTAATATGTTCTATCCTCTTATTCATAAAGCTACCACTGGAAATTATATCACAGCACATTATACACTCCCTGTAGCAATGCTCTTGGCTTCAGACCCAATGAACTTAGTTTATCTTTTTTTCATTGAGCTCCAAATTTATTAGACACACCTCATTATTTTCATTTGTGTTATAAACTTGTCTGACTTGTTTCCCAACTGCAAAATAGTGATTTGTCAACCTTTGGTAAATAAAATCTACTTTAGCACAGAATAACAGGTCTCACTCACTTCATTGATATAAAGCAAACTATAAAGTAAAATTATACATAAAGAAAGTATAAAGTAATTCTTTTTCTATTATAAAGCACACTGAGTGGCTAGAAGAGGATGAAAAATGTAAGAATGAGAAATTATATATTCAGCAAAACAGGTTACTCTTACGTGAAGGCACAAAAGGAATGTAAATCCACCAGCGTATTTTAGTACTGCACATGAAAAAAAAGTCTTCCTCCTAAAAAAAATAATTATTCTTTAAATAAAATGGATGTGCTTACAAAATTTTCTGCATACTGATCTTGTTATTTGTTCAGAACTAGGCTTAAGTCTTAGAATGTACGAAAAGACTGCACGTGACCACATTCCTCACTTTTCACATTTTCTGTTACACATTTGCATTCAGTTATAACACAGCACTCAAACAGCCAAGGTGAATTAAGTATCTTTGAGATTTCTTTTTGCTTTTTACCCTGACCTGTAAGATATATTTGGGTACTTCCCTTCTTTGCAGGATTTATGAAAAGCCTCTAAAGCACATACTATACTGACACATTTGTTTTTGCAGTTCCAAAAATTCGTGTGAACAAATGTTTTCAGTATTCCCAAGTCCAATTCAGCCTAAGGCTGTCAGCTTCTCAGGGATCCATAGCATGCATCCACGAATATTTTGCCAGTAGCACAATTTTACTAGAATGTATCATTGTAAAATTTTAGTCTTTTTATAGAAAATACACTCATCTAGACAAGAGCATTTTACACCTTTCATTTGAACAGAAACCAACAGAAAGCACGAAGCCAATTTACGAATTGTGCCAATTTTGCTAGCAGTGAGACATTTTTCCCTCAGTTCTAGAGGTAATTTGTTTAACAGTTTAAAAATGCAAGTCTGAATGCTACATTTAATTTTCAAGAGCACTGCATGAATATTGGAGGATCTGAGTAACTCTAGGAACAACTTCTCCCTGAAAATGAAGGAGCAATAAACAAACTTTATAATTTGTCTGAAGTTCCTTGTAGCATGTCAGGTATCACCACAAAAAAACAAAAAAAGGAAAAACCAAAAAACAAACCATAAAACTCAAAAGTAGAAAAATTTGTATTTCCAATTAGTAAGCAAAAAAAAAATAAAAATCCCTACATAATCCTCTGTCACTGCCACAGGAATGAGAGTACAAAGTGATTCTTCTTCTTTCTGTGAGAGACAAATGTTTACTATTCTTTTAAAGTCTGGAAATCTGGCATGGGAGAGAGACATATGTCAGCGGAAAATAAAAAGTTAAAATAATAATAAATATGTAAACACAAATAGGGGTTCTGGAAGTTTATCCCTGTGTATTTGAATCAGGTTTTAGGGCTCCCCTGTGCTTTTGGACATTTTGTTGGACAGCTCTTGGTTTACAGCTTCTAATCTCGAAATTGCTTTAACCTTTGTGATTGGATAATGATGAACTGCAGAGCCCAGAATTACACATCAGAAGCTTTTTAGCCTTTCATACGCCAAATTTCTTTGCAAATGCCTACTGCCACTCATCATGGCTTCTCTCAGCCCTTTTGTTGAACACTAAAGTAAATTTCCCAGTCCCCAAGCCGTAATTTTAAAAGTACTCAGACAAACTACCAGAAGCCTGTGCCTCATATCCCCAACTATGTTAATGAACTGCATTCCCCAGTTGTATCATAATTACCAATTTGACCACAATAAGATTTAACTAGGACATACATTTTTTAAACATACACAACTGTTCCACTCTATCGAATACAACATAGCATGCAAAACACCCATAGTAACAGAAAAAAAAAAAAAAGTCATGTTGGCATAGTTGTCATTATTTTTTATTTTTTAATTCAATTGCCTAAGAAAATAAATTTTGTGGTATCATGCTGCATGTATCTGCCCACACAAGGGTGAACAAGTGAGAAATACCTGCATGTCTGAACATCTCCAAAAGCCTTTATGAGTTTGCAATCTCTTCCCCATACTCAGTTTCAACAAAATGGGTCACTGAGGGAGCAGTACTGACAATTAAAGTTCCTAAATATTTTGTGCAAACACATAGCTGGATAAAAAACTGACTCTCCGTTATTAATCCTACTGGCAACCAACACATCCACCAGGGATGTGAGCTTTTATTCTTGATTGATAACCTACCACCTCAAAAGAGAGTAAAGACAAATAAGAGCACTGCTTGCAGAATTACCAGCTACTGTGGAGGAACCAAGGTCCTGCAGCGGTGGGACCACAGAGCTATTTACATAAATGTAATACACACAAGACCATAGTGGATTATCCCATTTAAACAGAAAACATTTTGCAGTCCCCAGTGCGATGCCAAAATACTGTATTGAAACAATAACTTCTTATTAAGCAGAGCATGGCCCTAACGGTGAGGCAGTCTGAGGGTGAACTACAGTTGCTGCCTTACGATAACAAGGCAGCTGTGGAAGAGAAAGGCAATGGCACTAGAAGTCTTTGCTAATGAGCATATATTGTGTGCAGGGATAGAAAAACATAAGTTGCAAGTGGTTTAATGTCTCACATCAACAACTAATACACCTGCTTGCTAACACAGAATGAGTCACTGACAGGGTGCTATGGGACAGACGGGATCACGATGGATGTTCTTCTCTATTTTTTAAAGGGATAACTCTCTTACACTGTTACTACTATGCTATTTACACACTAACTGTCATTAATTCTACACACATACGCCTAATACATCAGAGGCCTTGCCATTAATATTTGGTAAGATGGTGAAGACATCCTAGCCACCTTCTGGTTTCTTATCAAAGCATCTGATTCTTATTAATGACCACTTCATTTCTGTAAACTAGTATCATTGCCTCAAAACCTTATGCCTTGGCAAAAGAAACCTACCTCCAGCTGTAAATAATATTAAAGCAGGAATTCAAGAGTTTATGTTGCACAAGAGTGTGTGATCTGGAAGTCTATGTGTTGGCCAGTGCTAAATCCAGAGACCTGTGCTAGCACGTCTGCCTCCAGCAAGGCTCAAGCAAGTGTTAATAGTTGGTTTGACAATGTTTTCCAGCTGGCCTCATACTAGGCTATATTTCCACTTTCATTGAAATTGCTCTTATATTTCAGTTTTATTTTAATTCTTTCCCATAACAGGAAAAATGTAACATCATATCAAATTCATATCCAGATTTGCCCATGGAATTATAGCAGTTTTGAAACTAAAGACTAACATAGGAAAAGGAATTTTTTTAATGTCAGAAATTAAGAAGCAGCACAGCCTACTATACCATATGTTTACCTGTTTGTTTAAATACAAAATGCAATTTATTTGGGGAATTTATAGCTCTCTAAAGAATAGTTCACTTTTTCCTTTTACAGTGCTGTAGTAGAAAATGCATAAATTTATTCAGCAGTTGTGGCTCCATTCACAGGTAAAATGCTCATGGAGAGATTCCTTCAAGTGCTTATTATAGTATGTGAATCCTAAGACGTCCAAATGTTGCTCCTTACAATGGGTCAATTAAGACAGAGACTGGAAAATGAGCAAATATGACTTCATATCAAATTTAATTTATGTCAAGAATGGATTTAGACAAATCCATTTTAAATGCTCCTACAACAAATCAAATTATTTTCCAGGTTTGTGTAATGTTCTTCCAAAAGGTAATAATACATCAGAGAAAGCAATGACTTCAAGTAGACTGAAACTTGCTATTAGATCATGCAAAATACTGTGAGAAACCAAAAATGCGTGTAAATCTACATCTAACACACTGTGTACCTCCACTGTCTCTAAGTTCTGGAAATAAACCTTTATGTAACCATTCATTAATGTAGTCTCAAAGTACTAACCCATGTGTCCATGAAGTATGAATTTAAGCTAAATGTGATAAACAAGCCAAAAGAATTATATGTGACTTGCTCAAGTCTGTGCAATGATCACAGAATAAATCCAATTCAGAAGTTCCAGTTCACTGTTGAGACCCTGCTCTACTCGGTACACTTGTCAAACTGAAATAAGTAGGTTTGAATTAAAACTTACAGTTTTGAAATTTCTTAAACTTCAATAACAAAAATATTACACACAGAAAAGTTTGGGGTAAAATTCCACTAAATTATAGATAAGAAACTTTGGGGAAAAAAAATCAATAACAGACCAGTTTAACTATCAGTTGCTCACACAGCTTCTGATCAGCCCACAAAATCCACTCATCAACCCACCTTCCAGACCAAGTTCTCTTTAGTCAAGAAGGCTTTGCCACTCTTTTCTTTCAGCTCATTTGCTATGTGGTTTTCGGACTACAAACTCTGAGTATGAGAGTAAGCAGTATAAACGAAAGAAAGACCAAGATTTGTTTCGAAGCAGGGAGTGTGGCCAGCTTTGCAGCCCCCCAGCTCTGCCTAGGTGAGCGCTCATTGCCCACACCAACATTTCATGAGCACGATGGGGACTTGGGCAGGAGCCGGCTCAGCACACACCATGGTCCACATCTTCCTTTTGGGTCTCCCCGCACTTCACATCTACACAGTCTGGATTCAAGACTAAAATTTCTCTTCACTAACCCACTACTTTTTTTAATTCACTGTACATTCAAGCTGATATTTGTAACTTCACTTTTTCAAGCTGTTTGTTCTTAAGTCCTTTTCCTGTAATTTTAAAATCAACTCTTGACACTAGCACTTTAAATTGTCTGTTGTTAACAAAGGGAAAGTCCAAGGAATCTAACACCAATGACTGCCACAGCTGACATCAAATGCTGAAGACTTATCCATAATCAAAACAGGGATGTTTTGTCAAGCTGAAAGCAAATTTCCAGGTAATCTGCCCTTGTCTAGCATGTACTCCCTAAAGGCAGATGTCTAAAAACATTCACTTCAAGCATCTACAATTTTGCTGAATAAATGTATATGAAATAGTTTTTAATCAAATATTCAAGTGCAGCTATTAAAACAATAAATAGTATTTTCATGCTCTGTGACAGGATGTTTTAATATACAACTGTATACACTAAGTAGATTCTATTATTGGATTAGCAAGACAAAAATTTTAAAAAGGCAAAATTTCATTGGCTCAAAATGTAGGCATTAAGACCTCACTGAATAAAACTACCCGTATGAAACTATTCAAAATGAACAACTGAAAAAACTTCTCATTTAGGCTTGAAATCAGTTCCAGATGGAAACCATCTGCAAGCATCCTAGTAGAAGTTAAGATGACAATTGAATGTTATAAAAGCAGATTTTCAAGTAGAGCATTTTTGCTTTCATACAGGACAGAAAAATAAGTATTATGGAAATTTCAAGGGGCAGAGCAGGCAATTCAGACAGTGGTGGACAGGTGATAAGAATAAAAATCTCAGTAAGCTGCTAAATACAGTGCCTAATGCTCAGCTTTACTAAGCAAAACACTTGAAAACAATGAGAGAACTTCAGCTTGATGCGAGGGAGCAGGAACCAGCAGAGGTGTGTAAAGAGAAGACTTAACAGGCCAGGAAGATGATCCTGACTTGTGGTTCTAAATAGATTCGAGATGGGCACACACAGTGTGAGAAAGATTATCTGAAAGAGGCTCAATTCCTGTACAATCACCAGCCACCGTGTGCTCTATGTAAGTCTAAAAGAAGCCACAAAAACATCCGGACACATAATGTGACCACTGTCATGATCAAAGATGGGTTTATTATAGATCTCCAAATTCTGATTCCAGGGCTGTCAGGGCTGACAAGCACTTAGTATATCATATTTAACAGATATACAGATATGTATCTATTACAAACACATGTATACACACATATAAGTTAGAAACATACACTGTCAATAGAAAAGCCTGTAAAGGATACAACAGAAATACTGGGGAGGGAAATCATAAATATGAAGCTCTAACTAGGGACCACCCTCACAAATATTAAAATGAGATGGTCTCAAATTAACAGTTTTGCCATCCCTTCAGGGAAAAGCTGGCTGAAAAGCAAAATTAAACTTTATGGAAATTTAAGAGAAATGTATTCTCTATATATATGTGTCAGTAACCAGAAACAGAAACAAACATTACACCTGAGTTACAGATGAGTTGACAACAGTTTCTGTAACTTGCGTCCCTTTTATTTCTATCATGATGCCACCTTGTACCTCAAAGAGACGCGGAAGATGCTCTTCATGATGCTTCATGAACAACAAAGAAACATTCTTCTTTGAATTAATTACTTTTATATCATTGTATCGTGCCATTATAGGACTACCATGCTGAAGATCTCCTGGGTTTCCAGCAAGTAAGTCTCGGAACTATGAATCTCTTAAATAACCATGACTAATCGGATGCTGTCCTCTAAGCTACCACCCAAGAAGATGGCCAGAAAGAACCTAATGCATGGCCTTTCTGGTGCTGACTGACTGCAAATGCAGGAGCCATATGGGCCACAACATGCAAGAAGGGAGACAGGGAGAGATACCGTNAATATTATTATATTTTCTTTTTATAATGTTATTAATATCTCTTTAAAGCAGTTTAGTTTCTTTTTAACTCACAAGTCTCTTTCTCTCTCATCCTTCTCTCACTTGGGAGAGAAATTAGAGAGCATCTGTCATTCTTTTTAGTGGCCAGCCCAGGCCAAACCATGACAGCCAGTCATGGCTGTGAGAAGAAACAGAGCTCAAGCTTTGTCAGAACAACGCTTATCCCAAAGGTGGTTCTTGCCACAAGCAACTAACTGCAGCGTGTTCGCTGACCTTTAACAGAAATATTATGTCCAATCTTTGTAAATAAAAAGGGTGCCACCACAGAATTCTCTGATATGCATCTTCTATCTTCTTCTAACAGGAGTACTCCAGTAAGGCCCCAGATACCAGGTAGCTACTCAGATGGAAGGGACTGTCTTATAAATCATTTCACACTTCAGAAGCTGCTTTGCGAATTTCAGTAAATCAAAGGCTTCCCAGACTGATGAAAACTGAGCTTGCGGTAGGAGAACAGCCTCTCTGTGGTTGAGGAAGACCGAGCTGATTAAGTCACACGTGTCATGCTCTTAGAAAACACCTGCACTCTTGTTCCAAGCAAGTGCATGCAGGCTGCTGGGGAAATCAGCAGTACGACTGCCATGAGGATTGTCCCGACACACAGTGTCTCCTTTCCAGCAGCTACAGGACTGAGGAGCCTTCTGATGATGGGCAGCAGTGTCCTTCACTTTAGATATCTGCTGCATGTAACGCACCAAGTTTTCCATCTTAAAAAAGAAAAATAATTTCTGGTTTATGACCCATAACAACAATCTTTGTTTTGGTTAAACTTTCAGGCTTCTTTCCTCAACCCCAGACTTTGGCACAAAAGCTAACTCCGGCTATTCTCTGTTTTCTTCTTGGCTGTGTTAATCAACACTGCACAAATAAAACAGTATACACAAGCAGATGAAAAATTAGAATCATTACTTCAAATACAAATTTTCACAGTCTAGGAAGTGTAACCATAAGAAACCACCTTTGAACACCCCCCCCAAAAAAATATACTGGAGTTGAGAGGAAGACCGCTTTTTGGTCAACATCCCCTTCACCCAATACACACAAACAAGGCATGACTGGAACCAATGTCATATAGAATTACTGTGAGTATTTAAACGTTAGATCTAGAGGCTCGAGGTCCAGAGCTTAAATTCACCCTGAAGTATGGATCTATTAGGAGGAGGAAAACCAGTGGGCCAAATGAGAAGGTAACTGTCCCTTTTCAATTAACATTAATCAGTACATCATGGCTAGGCCTCTCTGCATGTTTGGAAACAGGAACTTGGCTATGTCAGTTCCTCATGCCAGCCTATGGCTGCACATTGCACCGATCTGAGACTCTGCCTACAGTAGTTATTATTACAAATTACTTCTTTATTGACTTTTACATTATTTATTTATTTAATATTTACTTTATTTTAGAGTTTTAGACATCACTCTGGAGATCCGACATGCAAACTCCAGAGGGACTCTCATCTAAATTGAAGGCTGCATAGGTGTTACTGGTATATACAGTTATTCCTGACCTAGAGCATCTTCCATGTGTATTCACCATTCTGGATTTGTTTGCACACTCAAAAACTCAAAGGTCAAACACTGCTCCTAATCTGCTTCCCAAATGTGCCCCAGTACAGCGAAAACAATTGGTTTGTATGAGAGACCATACTTTTGATGTCTAGCATTACTCTGTGGTACTTACAGCATGTTTTCAGGTTGTTTCTCATAATTTCTAAATCCAAGAGTGTATTTCAGATGGATGGTGTTAAAAAAAAAATCAAATAAAAGATGATATTTATGTAATTATACCTTCTTTTTAAGCTAACAAAAAGCTTTGATGAACAAACAGACGCATGTTTTGGGCAAAACTATAGGTTTTGAACACACAGCAGGACAGTTTATACACTCATAAATAGAGGTTATTACTACAGATGTGTATTTTTAAAAACAAAGGACTAGCTTTCCCTGCAGAAGCATCTCAAGCTATTTACATGCCATTAACCTGCAGAAAGTGACATTTAGCAGTAATTGCAAAATTTTGAAGTACTGCATGGGTTTTGTGAGCTTTTGTGCAGAGGTTTTTCCAGTACTTTAAATGCCTGCAGAGAAAGATTCCATATGTAGGAAGACCTAAAATACTTCTTGCCATCCAGAAAAGACAATTCTGCTGCCATAAAATGAGGAATTTAAGTTGATCTTGTGTATCGCTCTGTAACTGGAGTAATATTGACACTTGATCCATGAAAGCAGCCTCATTCTCATCTACTTCTCTGAAGCAGAATTAGTATTTAGAAAGCTCACAATCTTAATTTTACACTTTACAGTTGCCTGTGGAGGTGGTTCCAGCTATTTGTTCCAGCTCTACTTACTGGAAAGGAAGGTGCCCAGACAATTTTCCGAAGGAAATTAGAATTGTGAAATGAGATCCATAACTCTGCTTAGTCTCCACAGATTTCTGAGCACTACAGAAGTCTGCTGTAAGAACAGGTGTGTGTATGAAGCCCTATTTATCACAGCATTTATCTTGAGCTAGATACACATGTATACACGCGTATGGCAGAGCAAAAAGGAAGAGAAATCCTGATTATACCACTTTTGCAGCTCTCCTAACATGAGCCATATGAGAACCTCACCAATTTCCATTTTGCTTCTGGTGCATCGAGGCCAACCTCAGATAGCCTGAAGAACCACAGGATCTCAACTACATCCCCAAGTGGAACCACAGAAGTGAGAGATACATCCAAGGATGCAACTGAATCACTGTGCATGAGGTCCAGCTTTAAATATGGGGAACTTGTGGGACTTTTTGAGAACTATGGCATAGATACAATCTTTCCCAGCCGTTTCTCATATGGACAGGGAACATGCCTGCCGCAGAACTCTTCTGCGTGAGTAGCAGGTCAATATTTCAAGGACATAATTCTGAATATTACCGAACAATTGCAGTCTTGGGAAGCACCACTTTCCCCTCAAGAACATGGACAGCAGGTCTCTCATCAAACATCTTGCTTCTGTCCTTCTTGCAGTTCTCTCTCTGCTTTGTCTAGAAATGCAGCTATTCAACTTTTCCTCTTTTCAAGGGTCGCACATAACCTCTCACTATCACAGCATAAAGAATGTAAAAGCAATCCCACTGTATTTTTCTGTCTTCTTTCATACAGTCTGTTTATATGTTTATGACCCCAGCTACTGGTGATATCAGGCTTACAGTCCTGCAGCCACCAAAGAACTGTATAGAGGGCACACACATGGTGGTCGGTAGCACCGTGCAGTAGCTAACAGGGAAAGTGTTATGTCATTTTATGCTCCTGAGAGTAAAAGGTGGCAAAATAAAAATACAGAGTGAAAAACAGCAGGGCTCGCTACCAGTATCCTTAAACACCTACTATCATTTTTTTCTAATGAACAGCTGTATGCAACATCTTATCGGCATCTTATAACACTTAATGAGCTTGTAGCAATATCTGCTGAATGGTCATTACTACTGCCCTTCATTACACATTATAAGCCATTAAAAGCTCCTGCTCTACTTGGTAAACATTTCACTGACATAAGGAAAGCACTAAGTCTGAGGATATTTCTTGAACAGGGACTTCATATCAGGTCCTACTCTTTCCCTACTGCTACCCAGTAAAACACATATTTGATTCTTCTCCAGTACACTTTTTCAGGATAGGTAGGCATCCTGTGTCTTCATAATTTTTAAGAATATAAACATTTCCTGAAAACGAACACAGAATAAAACCATCAAAAGGCACTTGAGTTTGAATCTACTGTAGCACACACTCTTGTAAGAAAAGCTTGTTAGAAAATAATGTCATATTGTGAAGCAGGTGCCATATTCTGAGGACTGCCTCTTGCAGAAGTGCTGGCCTGTACAGACTGGAGAGAAACTCTTCCCCTAAAACACAGCATGATGCAATCCTAAACCTCACTGGGCGTCAATGGCTTAGCAGGAAGATGTACCAGCCTGTGAATTCCTTAAATCCATTATTCTAGGTGCGAGAGCTTCACAGGAGCTTGTCCACAACACTCTAATCGAGTTCGCTACCTACACAAAAACAGGCTGTCTTGAATCTACAGGTTTCACAAGGCTGAAATAAAGAGATGATAACCAAAAAATGCCACAAGAGACTTTCTCCAGTGCTCAAATGGTGATATCCCATACTTTCTTCCAAACATCTCAGCCACAAAGCTTGGAGGCCAAGGGAGCAGAAATTCAGGTTGATTGCCTGATGACCCTCTCAGAACTGGATGTCCTCCCCCTGTGCTGGCCATTCAGCCACACTGGATACGACTCCTCTTTTCACTCCATTTTAACAAAGCATTTGTTTCAGGATGAGATCCCTTGATACTGAAAAAAATTCCTGAGTTTACCATCATCCCCACGCTTGCTTCATCTACCTAACAGGAATCTGAGGGCTACCTCTCTCTCTCAGAATAATAGATTTCTTCCTTAACCAAATAAATCAACCAATCTGAATGTTAGTATCTTTCCTGCTTTGCAGAATTTCCCATTTTACTTTTGATAAAAATCAGTATTGTACAGCATCTATTTTAAGATTATGAACTTGGGCACATTATCAGCTTTTTTTAAAAGACAATATTGAATATAGCAACAGGGCAACTGGTTGGACCAAGCAGGCTTTCTACTTCTCCCCAAAGGTTACATAATAAGGTCTACAGTGTAACAGCCCAGACTAAATCTAATTTTTCTATGTATTCAAACTATATCCTCAATATCCCTTATTTCCTTGCAGAAAAAAATAAAGTTGTATCAGGCCAAAATATCATTTTTAGGGAAAAATGAGCTCGTTCAGCATTGAAACCTGAAAATATACTTAAAAGTAATGACCTAAGTAATCTTGTTCAATGCTGAAAAAAATGGCTGTATACAATGAATGAACTTAACAGAAAAAGTCTAAATAAAGAGTTGTACATAGACATACAGAAGCAGAGCTGTACAAAAGAATACAGAATCAATTGGATACAGAACGTACTACATGAGGAAAATAAATAGTGCTTGAGATTAACCTTGAGATTTTAATTTCAGGAAAAAGCATTGTAATGTCATTATGAGAGGTTAAAAAAGAGGCAGTAAGAGGTACATGAAAGGGCATATTGTGTAGGAGCATAGCAATAAATGGCAATATCAAATCACTGTTAACAACTAGATTTCTCCATTAATCAAAGCAAGCAATGAATAATCATATAGTCCATATCCCAAAAATAGGAAGGTGGGGGTTTTTTAAACTAACAAGAAAACTTTGCAAACATATATACGTGTATAAATGGCATTGACGACATCAATAATATGTCAAAAAGAATGTAAAAATACTGATCAGTAAGACCACCTCAGATTACAATTTAATGTAGTGAAAAGCTGCTGTATGAAACAGATTAGTAACCTGAAATTTAGGTAATTTTAATTAAGACATCACAAGAAAACAGCTCAGACAACCTCACAACTGTGTAAAACAGTAACTCATGAAAAGAAGCATATGATGAACCATTACTGTTGATGCCTGAGAATTAACTGGCTGAAAGACTAATGAGGTAGTGTAGAAAGAAATTCCCTACTTGTGCATTCAGTTATCCATGAAGGTCCTTCCTAATCTCAGGGAGTTAAAGAAAAACGAGAGGTGATAATCTTACGATGCTGTCATGATTTCTGTATAGTTTGCCTGGAAATGTCTAGCACAGTTACAGCAGGCTTCCTCCAGTAAAATTCCTTTGCGAATGTCACTGTATTTGATTGCGAAGTTCCTTCAGCTGAAAAAGCAATACAGTAACTATTTTTGCGCTTACACAAATAGGGTTGCTTAGTTTACCGACAGGGAACCCTGCCACTAGCTGCACCCCTGGCAGTGGCCAATCATGCTCCATTCATAACGTGTTAACTGCTCCAGCTCCTCAGAACTGTAACCCCAGTTTGCTTTTACATCATTCTTCCATGCTATAAAAGCCTAACGCTGATTTTGAAAAGCCTACTTTTAATTATATATTACATTCTGTGTTCATAAAATTGTTTCATAAAAAAGCATAACACATAACCCACAGAACGAGGATGGAGGCACTCCAAACGTTAAAACCCATAGAGACACAGGTCTGATGTTGATTTTTACTCAAAATCTATCTTCAGTGAAGAGCTCTACGCAGGCATCAGTCTGTTTTGTTACATGACGGCAACTGCTCTTCATGGACCAAACCCTTATATTGCCACATAAATGTTTGCCATTTGATAGCTGATTAAAACAGTTGTGCGAAGAACTATTTGGAAATTCTGCTGCATTCAGGAACATACAGCTGCAATACCAACCGGTAATGGATACAGGCAGACAGCTGTGTGTGACGAAACCTAGAGCCACAAGACGACTGTAGTGCTGATGATTTTCCCCTCGTTTTTCACATGAAAAAAATATCTGATTAATGTAGATCAGTTCTCAAAAGCTTTTTATAATATATATTAAATTATAGGAGAGAGAGAAGGGAGTTCTCTTACAAGCATAATTCTAATTGCTTTACTTCTTTAGGGGTCAAAAGCAAGCCAAATAAAATCAATGTCCATTTGTACTGCAGAACCAGAAACATACAGTTCATTATTCACAACTGTTAAAATAGTCAATCAAAACATTTTGCCACGTGGAGTGACTAGGAAAAGCTATCTCACATAATTTTGAATTAACCTATATTTAGAAATAGCAAAGCATTTCATAAGAAGAATTTCAAAAACAATTCTGTAATTAAGAATCAATGCTTTATAGCAAGGCAAATATTAACAACTATATTATATATGAATATCAAACTTTGAAAAGATTTCCAAGAACTTAATATTATATCTGTTGAAATCAGTGACATTTTTACACTAAATGCAATAAAAATAACAAAATAATCTTTACACCAAGAAAGAATCAGAGGGTAGGATTACTATCACTCATCAGATTCTGGCATCTGTACAGGACAATTTCAAATTCCCTTTAGTTTTTGACAGAAAGGGGAAGAAAAATGAGTATCATCAACAGCACTCCCATTCTTACTTCTCTATGGATAGCCATATTCTTTAAAATAAATTTAATGTAACAGGTGGAGGGGAAAGAGGCATGTGTTTTGTTTCATTCAAACAAGCCTTTGCTCACAGTTAAATGTAAGTCTATTTAAATACAAAGCAATATAAAATTTACTTAAATTTTGTAATTTCAACATTATAAATTCATTATAGAGTAATTTCTAACATCTTCAACAATAAAGACAATACACTGTCCACTATTTGAAAAAATACATTGAGACTGAACAAAAAACATAATAAACACAAACTTCAGAATGATCTGATGAATAAACTGTTTCTCCTCTGACAACACTATCTCAGAAGCGCCAAGCAACAAATGCTTCATACAGTGCTTGATGTCATGAGCTTTACAAGCACACCTTTGAACCACATTCTCACCCAACCAGGGAAGGAACATCCAAATCTAATACAAGTAACAAATACTTCATGGGAAAAAAAATTTAGAAATCCAACACTCTTGAGATGAGATCTAGATGATAACTATCTGCAGAATAATCAACTGAGCCAACAATCAATTGCACTCACGGCATCTCACTGCCGTGAGTTCTTTCACAGACTCAGTATCAGTGTCAGTACTAAAACAGTAAAACATCAGTGCCTTTACCTCCGTCACGTCTTGCACAGGAATTTCAGTGGCTGTTGAAAAGCCCCCTGTGAACGCTGCTGTGGAACAGTCACTCTGCTTCAGGGCTTGTTCCACTGTGGGAACATTCACTTCTACCCTCAAGGCAAGACTTTGTTCAGCTGTGTTCAGCTCCTGCCATGGGGGACCTCCTGCTTTTCGCAGTGGAGGAAGTATACAGAAGGTACAGCACAGCCTTCCACAAACCATCCATGCCTTACCATTCAAGTCATTCTGAATACCTGAGTGGCAGCAAATCTTGTCCAGCAGTATCATTTATTTATCCATGTTTTGGCCTCACATGCAAAACCCCAACCCCATCTTTTAGAACAATTACAGAAATGTAACTCACATCTACTGTTGCTCTCATGTTAGTATCAGGGTGAAGAACATTTAAGGGTTTGTCCAACACTACGCAAATCAAACTCATGAAATTAATCTTAACCCAAACACTCTTCTTGATTAGTTTCCCTCTACTCATTATTTTAATAAACTGAACAGTCTGCAGGAAACAACCCAGCCTTTGGCTGCTGCACCACCAGACTCATCACACAACCAAGTGTTCTAACACTTTTGACCAACTCAAGCTAATTGCTGAAGATAAGGCTCAGAGTCTCAAACAACAGTGACAGCCACATCTGAAGGGTTCAGTGGAAAAAAGCTTTGTTTCCGTATCATGTAGCTCCTCTTCTTGATAAGGATTAGACACATCACCTACTAAAGCAATCTCTCAACATGGATAATAGGTTCTCCCTTGGATCATTAAATATGTCTGTGAATTTCACTGGCCGTGTTTCCACTGCATTCCCCGGTGTTGATTAGAGTTGTGTTTTTGAGGCATGAGCTGGTTTGGGTTTGGTTTTTTTAATGTATGCTTTCTCTCCTTCCTCTAATCTGCAACAGGAATGCAGAAAATTTAGGTTGGCCACGACGACAGTAAGGCTTTCTGACTCTTCCAGTTCTGGTAGGTAAAACTCAGGGCATATACAGAAGGTCGACTGTGTAATCATGCCGAGCCAGTGTCACAGCAGACTGTCAGAGGTACATGTTGATGCAGCAGACTCAAATTGGGATTCAACCCACCCACATTCAGTTCTCTCCCCGGAAACCTGAACTGAAAGGACAGCAATGAGAAGGGCCAAGAAAGACAAAATAAATCTATTTGACATCCCTTATCATTCACTACAACTCCTTACCTTTTTAACAATGCAAGCAAGCAGACCTGGCGATGACTACCGGTAAGACAGTATCACAGTTTTCCTAGTAGCTCAGGCACAAGGACCAGAGCTAAATTACAAGCATGAAGAAATGGTACTTATCTGAGCACTTCAGAGGTAAGAATTGAGAGCAGACTACAGCTCTTGTTTGTTTGTCTTAATATTCGATTTAAGATGAATAAATAGAAATGACACAGTCAACTGGGTTGGGCTGAATCAAAAAACCATGATTAACTGTTGGAATGTTTAATTTTGTTTACAGGTCTTTCTGTCAGTTCATGAAAGTTATGCCTGACAAGCCAAACAGCATGTCTGAGCAAACATGAAAAAAATCAGGAAAGAAATGTAATCTCTGAGCTTGCCCTGAAATTTCTGAATCAAGTCAACATCTTCTCTATTAAAGGAATTTGCATAGTATTGAAATAAAAATGCATGGTATAAAGTTGAATATACTGTACTTTGGAAATCTCTGATTCAAAAGATACATGCAAACTGGAATACAGATAATTAAAGAGGATACTAGAATAGCCTTACAGTGAACTGCATGATGGACACTCCTGAATTTTTAAAATTAAGAACTACACACATTTTAAACTGAAGTATAAATATGCAGAAAGGCTTTCTGACAAGTACCGAGTAAAAGACAAAGAAAATACGTGAGGACAAAAGGGTTTGATTAATATCTTAGGAGTCGTTGCTTTTAATTACATCCTTAAAGACCTCAGGCCTTTCCTTCCCCTTTCTTTTCAAGTTTCTAATGGAAAAAGAAATGTTTCTTTTTTTCTTTTAGACCCTGTGAAAACTCGGTTCTTCAGCCATGTAACAGACTGAAAACCTGGCTGTAAGTGAAAGTCTAGAGCACCATGTTCTTTAATTCAGTGATGGGGACCTTCATTAGATTATCTTATAGCTATGGGACAAGATACTGCAAAAGCCAAATGATACATCATTAAATTATGTTCTCTTTCTCTCCAGGCAAAGAGCAAGTACAGCATTAGATTAGTTTGAAGGACTAAAAAGAAAAGGAAGAAAATGGCTCTGTAAGCACGCATTAGAAGTGACAAAGCTGATACAATTTGTAAACCCCATTTATTTACATAATCAGTTATAAGCAGTTACTTATTTTAATTGTGGAAACCTCAAATGCAATATATAGCCGAAATGAATTCCAGATCAGTGCATGCTTCAGTGTTTTATGTTCTCCCTTGCACATGCCTAGTGAAAGCCTGCCACTCTGCAACAGAGGAAGGAATTACTACAATAAAACCACAGGCAGACTTTGCTAAAAACTATACTTTTTTTGATATGACACAGAAGCAGCTGTGTTTTTTAGCTAATGGATAGATTTGCATCCCACTGTCTAGCAACAGTTATTCTAATTGTGTTTCACAGTATCTTCAAAGAAATATGAACCAGAGGAACACTCTCCGTAAACTGCACTGAAATAAATGACACTCCTCTCAGTCGCTTACCCACAACGAGCTCCATCCACAATTACGGGAAAGGCTTACTTTATCGTGCCGCTATAAACTTGAGTTAGTTACATGTTCACCATAGTGACATCCCTAGAACTTTTAATCTTATTATGTCAATATTGCACCTGTGTCAAAATGTGTATTTCGGTGCACAAAAAGATCTCTCGCTGCTGACAAATCAAAGTGCATTAACCTGGGAAGCTCGGTGATTGCCATGCACACCCACACACCCCTTTCACTAGAGATCTCACTGATTAGAAAACGAAATATCCAAAATTCAGTAAACATTTCACACAGTGACATTTCTGCTGCAGGATATGCCTCCAACATTGCAACTGACACTTTCATCACTATTAGCAAGTTATCTCCCCAAGTTATCTCCTACACACATGCCACGCGCAGTGCCCCTCCTGAAACTACCACGTTCACTGGAACGGACTGAGCTCTTAGTGAAATGTCAGAGCTTAGCTATAAATCTGTGTAAATGCTTTTATTCTGTGCTGCTTTCATGTTAGAACAGAACGTACATCAAGGTCACCGTAAAAGACTGTAGTTTCCAGGCTCATAGAGAAGACACCAAGGAAATCAATGAGAGCAAACTTAATTAAACACTGTCTGAAGTTCTGTCTCTCCCAAACCTGCCCAGAATTCACATCTCTATCCCTTGCGTTCCAGAGACAGGTGTTTCATAGATACGGGAAAGCAGCCTGCTTAGCTTATACACTATCAGTGCTGAAAGGTGAACAGGAGAATTCATTCTTTGCAGTGTGACAGGTCTGCTCTGAGCTCTCCGAGTTTTCAGCAAGGGATTACAGCCCCACGGGCCTCCTTTGAAGTGGAGTTCCTCAGAGAGCAGAATTAGTCCCCTGCCTGAAAACTGTGCTCCATATACCGAAATAAATTAGCATCAACTTTTTGTTCCATAGCAATGTCAAGTACAGCAATAAATATCCACAGGCTAAAAGTAAGCAAACAAACAAGGCTGGGCAAACCATATCCTCACAGCAAAAGCATCTCAAAGAAAATCACCAGGTAGGGCACAAGAAAGTTAAAGGCATAAAATCCAAAACTCTGGGTTCACTGCCCTAATCCATAAGTGGATCTGAAGGGACAGCACGCACCCTGCCTCTCCCTTACAAGAAGCACCGATGGAAAGCAATTAAGAAACACCCTACTTTTTAGTTATAACTCAGGATGAAGGAGAAGGCATTTTATATTAACGCCTGTAAGAAGGCATCATCTCTTACAGCGGCAGAAGCGGGAAGCACTGAGACACCGTGCTTCCTTCCCGGCCACCACACCGGAGCGCCGCACCGCACCGGCGGGATGCCGGCGGCGGACTCCGGCAGAGTTGGAGCGGGGCTCCCCTGCAATCCCGGCCCCAAAACAGACACCCTCCCCGCATCCAAACGCCTGAAAACCGCCGCTGGCGCCGTCCACCATCCCGCCCCCAAACCAGACACGGGCGACCAAGAGCCGCAA
>VXBO01000253.1:105966-137126 GCA_013400135.1 Rhinoptilus africanus | reverse complement strand
CGGTGAGGAGGGATGCTCGGCCGCTGCCCAGGCGGGAAAGTTGTCCGCCGCCCCACCACCACTCCCGCCTCAGCGAGCCGACGTTTGTGCTGAACTTGCCCGGCTGCGTGAGCGGGTCTCGGCTCGCCTGAGGGAACGCACATCGACCCCCGCGCTCGGAAAAAACGCGGTGCGGGGTTTATCCCTTTGCCAGCCCCTCTTGGCGCTGCCGGTTCGGGCGCGACCTTCCCCCTTCCCGTCTCCCAGCCCCTCAGCCGGGCCNTGTGGGGAGCTGGGGACGCGGGCAGGGACATCCCGCGGCTTGTCGCAGCGGGGCAACGGAGCCTCTGCTCCATCCAGGGAGGTTTGGGGCAGAGATGTCCCCTCGGGGTACGCCTGNGCTCCGCAGACCCTGCCCCGCACCGGAGCACAGCGAGTCCCGCTCTCCCGGGCTACCCGGCACAAGGGGGGCGGCTGAAGGGCGGGGGTGCCCCTCTGTGCCTCCCTAAAGCCCCTGGGCGGTCCTCGCCCTCCTCCTCCGCACCTCCGCGCCTCTAACGGCGGCACACGGCGCCCCGCCGGACATCGACCCGCAGGTATCGCCCTCCCCGTCGGGCAGCGCTGAAATAATACGGTACGGCGCGGCAGATCAGCGCCACGTACGCGCACCCGCATATATATGTGTGTGTGTATATATATATATATGTGCATATGCAGGCACACACACCCCATACGCCCAGGCTGCCGTGGAGGAGCCGGCTCTCCCCCCTCCCGCCCCCGGACGGGGGCCGCCAGGCACCCACCCGCCTCCCCGAAGGCTGCGGGGGAGGAGGAGGCTCAAGGCAGGAGGGAAAAAGGAGAACGAGGGAGCCCTGGGGGGAGCCGCCCACGGAGCCGCCCCGCCGCAAGGCGCTCCCCCGTGCTGGGGCGGGGNAAAAGGAGATGGAGCTTTGCTGTTCTGTCGCTCTTCTGCCTGCCCTTTTCCTCTCAACTCCTTTAGGCTTCTTGGAATGAAAAGTAATTTTCATACACGTCTCTTACAGTTAAAGGGTCTTCTTCCACCACGCTGGTGCAAACACAAATGTTTTTGTTCCTTACGAATTCCTTTTATAAATACTAACTTCAATAATGTGCAGTAAGCCATTAAAGGGGGGAAAGGATTTAAAAAGATGGCTTCGTGCAAGCTAAATGCAGAGATAATAGAGTTGCTGTAAAGAGTATAGTTAAGTGCTGAATTGATAAATGCGTGAGAATATGCAGTGATAGGTTTCATGCCTAATTGAACAGATTTGTACTTCAGTTCTCATCTAGAGATACAGATCCTTATTTTTCCCTGTTTCTTAATACTGATTGATGTTAACAGAGTTCTTGATAGCTACAAGCCAACCACATTATCTGCCCTATTGTGGTTCTACTGAAAGATTGAATGGTTTGAACTGACAGTTCTCCTGACAAGGTTGAAAAAATAAATGATTACAACTATACATATATTAGGACTAGGATGATTAAAATACATGTCTGAGAATTGAAATAAGTGAAATCTAATGAACCAAAAACTATTAAAAGTCAAACACAGAAGTAAAGCGTAACTGTAACCCTCCTGGCTCATGCCCTGCTGAGAAAGGCTGCGCTCAACCCTTGAGAGCACAGTTTTTAAACAAAGTGGAAACAAATAATGGTTTATGATCTTTTAACTACCCTGGCTAAAGGCAGGCCACACTCAAATTCCAACAGGGACAATCTCCTCTGTTTTCAGTGTTGAAGCCGCCTTCACACACCACTCTCAAACCTGCGTATAGATTAATGGTACATGCCATGTTCACCCACCTATAGGAAAATCCGTCATCTTTCATGAAGACCTCTCTCTTTTTTCTTTATGTGACGATGAAGAGTAGGATCACTGAAGCAAGTAAGAAAATTTCATTTTCACAAGAGGAAGTTGTTACAATTTTCACTGCAGGATCTTTCAAACTATTCCTACGTTTATTAGAATACATCTGTGTTATTTACAAGTTTCATTAGCAGTAAGAATATGCTGAAGATGAACTCTACCAAACCAGGTGAAAACTGTGCATTATTTTTAATCATTATCAAATTGATGCTACATGATTGTATGAAATAAGCGTGACTGCCAGTTTTACATGTGATTAAAAGATTAATTTTGTGTTGTATTTTTGCTTTGGTCTGCACAAACACAAGATTCTTACATATACAGAAATCAGATTTCAGGTGAGCTTAAGATGTAGTCAAGAGCATGAATCAACATTTAAAGTCGGAGTGTGTGAGCCAGAATTGGTTTTGTGTAGTACGGGCAATGCTAATTAAGAAATTTCACGTAATTAGTTGGTGGTAGGCTGGCTTCTGTTGTAGGTTTTGCAGCTTCAGAAGACAGGCAGCACATAAGTCACCAACAAGGATGGAGTGCCAGAGGAGGAAGAGTGTTAAAAATGGAAGAAATAGAGGCTAAGCATGAAGATAAAATGGCATTGTTTAAAAAGATGGGGATGAAAGGAAGAAAGTCACCCAACAAGAAAGTGAGTGACATCCTTTGCAAAACTATCTATCTGCAAGAGGTCATTTGTCTTTTTTTCCCTTAGCAAAATTATTACAGCACCCAATCTCTTTTTTCTACCTAAAGTATAGTTCACTTTGATTGTGGGCAGCGATTCTGACATTTGGCAGCCAAACACTGGTGCGTATGTCTAACACACATAAGCCTCACTGTGACAGTTCTGGGAAATGAAGAGCTGAGAACTAAGGCTTTGAAAAAGTGCACTACCTGCGATAGTGGACAATTAAGGTGAATATATAAGACAAATGTTACAGATGCTTTGGGGAGCAGAAGGGGAAGCCTCTTTACCCAAGATCACTGCAACTGTGGGTTTTACATTCACATAGCAGGTCCTAGCATCTCTGGGAACACATTGTGGCTCTTCGCTGTTACTTTTTTTTGCCTTGACAGAACCTTGCTTTTTATCAATTTTCATAGAATCATAGAATCTTCATGGTTGGAAAGGACCTTTGAGATCATTAAGTCCAACAATACACTCACAAACAAAAACCACCCTACGNACCCCTAGGTCCTTTTCTGCTGGGTGGCTTTCTAGCCACTTTTCCCCAAGCCTGTAGCATTGTTTGGGGTTGTTGTGACCGAAGTGCAGGACCCAGCACTTGGTCTTAATTAAACCTCATGCAATTGGCCTTGGCCCATCGATCCAGCCTGTCCAGGTCCCTCTGTAGTCATCAGCAATATGAAGCACACCTCAGTCTGTAAATGAAGGCAAGATATACTCCTATTTTGAATATGAAAATCTGTACCTGAAACCAAGCATGGTTGATGTTTATTTACAAGCACTCGTTTTTGCAGTGTCAAAGTGCCTTTAATAGACCTCTAGATGCCTTTTTAGTTCTTACAAAGTATCAGGTCTTATTTAGTCACATAAAAACACTTAATAAAAAGATAATATCAGTCTTTAAGAAGAATATTAAAGAAATTGAAGTGAAACTTATAGCACTGATGGGTTTTTCATTGGTTCTATGAGAACAGAATTAATCTATTTTCAATATCCACTGCTGGAAAAGATAGCAATCAGAATATCACATGTAACTCCCTCAAGGACAAGTGTCACATACTTTATGATCACAAGGTCATCTATAAGCACCTTAGTACTCCCTATATTGAATTACAAATGCAGAGCACATTCCAAATTTCTGACGACTTGGTATTATTTTTAATTTCCATTCACAGACTGGTAATAGTCCACACAACTGAGACCAGAAAACTCTAGGAACATATTCCCTCTTATTTTCCCAAAACTAGTCTAAACTATGCTTCAAGAAAATATTTGATTCGCCAGTATCTGGCACACTTACATAAAATAATGTGTCATTTGTCACCATGGCTTGTAATCTGAAAATCTGACTGGGGAAATGATGGAGACCAAAATAGCCTCTTACAGTCTGTGGGTGGCCAAAAAAAGCTGCAGCTATATTCTGTAATATTCCTTTCTGCCATGATTTTTTTCTCAAGAGCTCTTGACAATCCATTTAAAACTCACACTTGCATAGACCCAAAGAGAGGCATGGGGGTTTGTTCAGACTGGAATCTAATATGCTTATACATTAAAATCCCTCTTTTCACATGTAAACGGGATATTATTTGGGTGGCAAAACCCTGGAGCAGGTTGCCTGGAGAGGTGGTAGATGCCCCATCCCTGGAAACATTCAAGATCAAGTTGGACGGGGCTCTGACCAACCTGATCCAGTTGAAGATGTCCCTGCTCATTTCAGGGGGGTTGAACTAGATGACTTTAAAAGGTCCCCTCCAACCTAAACTGTTCAATGATTCTATGATTGGCAATTATGACAATCTATATGTATTTTACTTTGAAATTCAGAGCTTTTCAAATAATCTCAAAGCTTGGAGAATTTAAACCCATAACATTGAAACCAAAGAGCAGAGAACCTCAAAGAAGCCAAACTGTGAATTTCATAGTCTTAAATTCGTTCCTTAATCCAAAATTTTGCATGCAGCCTGTACATTATGTTCAGTACTGTTATTATTTATGCCACTCTATAATTGGCTTGCATCTCATTAATGGGTATTTTTAACCTATAAGAGAATTTGGATAAAATTAAAACAAAGGATTTAAAGTAGTTTCAGGGAAATTATCTGTGTTATCCGCCTTAGTAATTAATTTCTTAAAATCAATTATCACGTATTAGAAAGGGCAAGTAACAAATCATAGCCTATAAATAGTAAGATCTAAGAAAATTATCAATTACTTTTTTTCTGTGTTATCCTCAATAAAAGACTTATCTTTGCGTTATCACAATTATCCTATTTATTCACAAAAAGAAGGTAAAATTGCCCTCTTTGCATTTAAAAATCAACTTTACACATTGCAAAGTTCAATACTGTTTTCTTTTTCCTTTGGAAGACAAATCATAGAATCATAGAATCATAGGGTTGGAAGGGACCTTAGTAGATCATCTAGTCCAACCCCCCTGCCAGAGCAGGGCCACCTTAGAGCAGGTTGCACAGGAACGCGTCCAGGCGGGTTTTGAATGTCTCCAGAGACGGAGACTCCACCACCTCCCTGGGCAGCCTGTGCCAGGACTCTGCCACCCTTAAGTTAAAGATGTTCCTCCTCATGTTTAGGTGGAACTTCCTATACTCAAGTTTGTGCCCATTACTTCTTGTCCTGTCACTGGGCACCACTGAAAAGAGCCTGGCCCCATCCTCCCGACACCCACCTTTTAAGTATTTATAAGCATTGATAAGGTCTCCCCTCAGCTGTCTTTTTTCCAGGCTAAAGAGACCTAATTCCCTCAGTCTATCTTCATAAGAGAGGTGTTCCAGTCCCCTAATCATCTTTGTAGCCCTTTGCTGCACCCTCTCCAGCAATTCCTTGTCCTTCTTGAGCTGGGGAGCCCAGAACTGGACACAGCACTCCAGGTGGGGCCTCACCAAGACAGAGTAGAGGGGGAGGATGACCTCCCTCGACCTGCTAAAAGACAAGTATCATTTAAAAATAGCTAACTTACACTCTGTTGCATTTATAACTCTCTGTAAGAAAACTAAAAAAATAAAAGAACACTAAGGATGTGAAAGAATTTATTTCTGTTAGCTTCACAATTTTTGAAGTAATAGTTAAAAGATGAGACAGCGGAGTTCCAATATGGTATGCAATCTGCAAATAATCTAATTGATTAAGGCATTTTGCCATATATGTGGATACAGCCATAGTTTATAAAGTGATTGCTATGTTCCTGACATTAAAGGTCTTTAGTATATACTCGACACAATTTTTGAGTCAAATATTCCAGATCCTTAGCTACTGAACAATCAGCATTGCTCTTCCATCATGTAGACAGTCTTGAAGTTTTGGGGGTTTTCCCCCGCCTCTACTAGCCACGGATTAACAGCTCATATCTGTGAAACAGTTCCTAACACCACTGTGTGCTTCTCCCACCACACTTTGGTGCCATCTGCTGAACATGAACGTGGTTCTTAGTCACACCGCTCCCAATAGTCCCATTCCCTAGAGCTCTGTGACTCCGGTCTTTGCTCAGTCCCCACCTAGTGTTGCCCAGCCCTTTCTCAGCACAGCCTGTCCCCTCCTTTTGCCCATCTTAGTTAGCTGTCTGTCAGAAAGGGCTTTGTTGGCCACCTGGGTGTTTTTCCATGGCTTGGCCAGGGACCAAAACAGAGATGAAGGAAAATAGCAATAATACAATTAAAAGCACATGGGTTTGGTTTTGTTGTTTGTTTTTTTTTTTTTAAAAAAGCAGACTACTTTTAGTCACAACAAACACGGTGTCACCTACTAAACTAGTCATTCGGTGATGTCCCACAAAACCTAATGTTGTCTGCTACTTCTCTGCTGCAGTCTGATACAGATGACTTGTAAGGGGCACACCTGGGGGTTCCTCTGCCTCGGTGTGCTGGTCCAGGAAAGCTTTTCTGAGCAGGTTGCTGATGAGGGATCTGTCGGTCATGCACCTTCCTGGGTGGTGTCAGGGTGCTCCAATGGCTCCCTGGGGCCTGGGCTGGTAGAATGACAAAGTCGGGTCCAAGGTCAAGCTAGGAAGACAGCCCACAAATCAGGGTCCAATTCAGCCAGGTTCATCGGCCAGGCACAGGCATGGTTATGAGAGAACTGTAGATGGACTGTGGTGAAGCAGGGCCTAACACTTTTCTGAAGTAAACCTACTCCAGGACGTTCCTACTGCAAAGGTTTTCTGTGCTGCGTGTACATGTACCAGATTATTGCTCATTACAAAACCATGAAGGTATCAAGCTGAAGCTCCAGCCCTGATGCAGTGTTTCCCAAGTGTTTCCAGGGCAAAGCAAGGTTTCATGCAATTCCAGCTCTCTTTTCCTCACAAATAAAAAAAAGCAACCACAGCATCTCATTCAGAAGTCATGAAACTGGTATTATTTTATCAGTATAGGAAACACTTGCACAAAATGTTTCTCATTTTTATACAAGGAAAAACATTTTGACATGTTACCTTTGAAGTGTTCCTTCTGAGACACAGTCAGCACCAATGAAACCTAGGAATGAATTTGGACTATCTACCTCTACTTGTCTTTCACAGTAATAATCTGTCTTACAAGTATTACCTCTCTATAAATATTATATATATCTGAAATAATTTTTCTGCAGAAGTAAAATGAAGGATGGAATAAACTTGGTGGTTTTTTTCAAGTTAAAGATGAGATCTGCTGAAACTAAGAATAACATCTGCATCTTCTTAGCCCCAGCTCGGTGCCCTGCTGTTGTTGCCTGCATTATCCTCCCCCTTCCTGGAGGGAACTCCACTGACCCAGGCATCAGTGGGAAAGCTTTAGCCATGCTTACAAACAGGGAAGAAACAAAATTAATGTCTTGTATATAAATTTAACCAATCATTTTAGCAATTCCTTAATAATTATTTCTATGGGGAAAAAGAATAGAAGTATTGCAGAGTTATAGCCTTAAAATCTTGATACTGCATTTAATATACCATTTTCTCTAGAAACAACATGTATCCTATTTTCTGCCATAGGTGGCTCAGAAGTTGAGTTCAGGTGATCAGGTTCCCTCTGAATTTCAGTTGGCTGACTTTTGCAAATTTTCCTGGTTTGTGACCACTAGATATTTGTTAGCTCATAATGACACTTTTCTTTCTTTTGTTACAAGTATTTGTGTAAAAATAATTCCTTTGTTCTCTTCTTAACATATTTCATTATTTTAGCAGACTTTCTGTTATCATAATGAAAGGTTGAGTGAAGAAAAAATTAAGTACTATTTAAATATACCAAATTAAATTATTTATTTATTTCAGAAGAGTAAATTGACTCTTAAGTATATTCTGATTCTATTTCTCCCTTAGTAATTCCTCTCAAAAACAATCTGATATTACCTGCAGATGTGATAAAAATAGCCATAATTTAATATGTAGTGAAATATTAATTGCAGCTTGTTCATGATGAAACAAACCACTTGTCAGTATGTAATAGTTGGACACTGTAGTTTTTATATGTTAATTAGCCTTCCACATGGGCCTCAGCTTTAAAAAGAAAGGAAAGAGCATGTAGACATACAAAGCAATCTTATTTTTCACTGCAGATGTTACTGGGAGGCTAAGTATAAATAGGTCACAGGTGTATCACAAACGTATGGAATCCTTACCAATACCCATCATGGGCAGGGTTACATGGCTATGAAATGAATATGGATTCCTGTGGTTTTTTCCACGTGGTACCAACCAATGAGTTAGATTTTATGCCAATACTATTATGAATGCTTAAAAGAAATGTTAGCTCTGTACTTTGCTTAATGTTAGAAAGAAGATATTGAGTTAACATTTGAGGCTGAGTTGACATATGTTTTCCATATGTGAAAGTTCCTTTCACATTAGTTAAAAATTTTATAATGCTTTGTTCTTTTATTCAGTGTAGTGAAATTAGAAGTAATTCCAAACCAGAAAAAATATGTATTTTCTCTTCTGATAATATCAGTTTATATTGATGCTTACTTCAAAACACAATTCTGCCAAGCTCACTTGGTGCCACTGCGGCTCGCCACCAAAATGCTTTTGATAAATTGGCTCTTTTGCAATGGAAGCAACCTGCCAAAAAGAAAAAAAATCAAACTAATTCTATTTATAATCGAAAGTCTATATACGAGTCTACGTACTGCTTGTGCAACTGTTTTGACTGATTGACACCTGAATCCAAGCTAGTATCGATGGATGCTGATATATATGAAAGCTTCTCTGTGCCCTCGTATCAAACTGGAGTCTGGAACAATCACTTGCAGCAGCTTTCATACAGAAGTTTATGTACAGCTGCCAATAGATAAATCATTTACTTTCAACACCTGTGCTGGCTACTTCCTAGAGGTTTTACATTAGCATGCTGGCTCCCTCTCTGCAGAGAGAAAAGACTATTAACCTGCAGCCATTTCATGGCCAAAGAGACAAATTCTGACAAACTCAAATACTGAGGAAAAAAATGTCAAAGCTGAAATATGGCAATTCTCATTATGAAGCTTCTTCCTGATAAAAGAGAGGGGTTCAAGGAACTGCCACATATGTAATGTATTGTTTGTATTTTTCCTGGTATGTCAGGCAAAAGGTTCAGTCTGGATTTTATTATTCTCTTGTCTAAATTATGGTTTTTGCTTGTGGCTTCCTCTGGTCACAAAATGGTTTAATGCTCCCAGATCACAGAGAAGAATCACTTAGGAGATACTCCACAGTCTCTTGTGATTAAGTACTCTATTAAAACTACAACCCAGACATGAAGATCCTGTAGAGAAACTCCAAAGACTGACATTTGGAGCTGAAAAGGATCTTAGAAAAACTCTTACGTCTGTCTGGCACACTAAGATTTATTCCCATCGACCCTCCTGAACTTGATATTCTAGTCTGGGCAATAATCCAAGATCTTTCATGAAACTGAATTCCTCCAAGCCTTCTTAATATCTCTAGCTCTTCAATAATGGGGCTTAAAGTCTCAAGATACCCTGAGATCTTTCAACCCTGAGTTATTCCCACTTTACAGGCTTCACTAAGCTGCATACTGCTCAAATAGTAGCAGCTCCGATGCTGTCTTCAGTCTGATTCCTTCTGATATCGTAGTCAGTGAATCTCTCCTCTCTGTTGTTGCTCATTCAGAGTGTGGAAATGTGAGCATTTATTTACACCAGCTCTACCCAGCTATATCTGAGACTCCAAGAAGAAAAGAGCAACAGTACAATAGAGAACTCTTCACAGAATTGGGAATAATAATGGTAACATTTTTTAATGGCACATGGTGAGGGTCATGGGGAGCTATGTGCATGCATGCACATATGCATTATGAGTCCCTGAATATCATCAATTAGGGCTCTAATGTTCTGAATACAGTGAAATATTATAGTTGTAAAAGAACTCTGAAGCACTGAATGCTATTTTTTTAGTGTTGCTCTCTCTAAGTATCTTTAATTCACATGTAAATAGTATATAAAACCATTACTTAAAAGAATGTAGACAACATAAAGAATATTAGAGATCTGAAGAAAAGATTTTTTAGGTGTTTCAACAATCATAGCACCAGTGTGAATTTATGTAATCTACGTATTGTAAATCTATGCACAAATATCTTTCAAAAAATTTAAATGCTACATAGAACAAATCAAATTGGAAATGTTGAGAATATGTGGACTTCCTATAAAAAAATGTAGTCTTAAAAAAGGTGAAAAGAAAATATGTTAGACTTACGCACTTTTATGGGCACACTCTTTACCAGTGATGGCAATCCTTCCTGTAGGCTATGGTGGGCATCTCCCAGCATCGGTGAGGAATACACTTGGTTGCATAAACTCAGGATTGAGACTTCTTTAATTTAAGAATTAACAAAGTAAAAAAATAAAAAAATAAGGAAGCGAAAATACTTATTTTTTTGAAACTTCCAATTACAAGTTTCTTAAGTGTTTCCCAAGAACATACTTATATTTATAAAGCAGCATTTGAAAGCAATATCTGCTCATTATACATGACATTGATATAGTTCCGTATTGTTGTGTCTTAGATGAGAATTAATTCTTTCAGATTATAAACTGGACATTCATTTTGCATTATCACTCAACATTATTACTCTGTAGTTCATAAATCAATCCCACCAAGTCCATCAAAGAAAAAGTATTGAAACATCCCAAACCTCACAATTGCTGCTATTCCTCTAGCTCAGTGCTATGAAAGTCTATTTTATCAATTGGAAATTTTGCAGAACAGTCATTTGGGTTTATTAGAGAGTTCCCTTTAGTAAAAGTAGTATCAAAAGAAACAATACTCAGCAGGGTTTTACTGTAATAGCACTTAAGACTGAGTAAAGAAAAGAAACTGTTCCATTACTATATGTGGTTTAGAATGTAGAAAGTTCTGCTTTTTTTTTTTTTTAACATGCTAAAAATTAAGAGGAGTGCTCATATTTGTTTCTATGATTTTGATTCAAAGACCACTAGAGTCAATAGGCATTATTTTCTGCTTATACACAATTGCCTGATGGTCCGGATGAAGAAGGTTACTAATATACTGATCTATTCGGTTTCGGGATGAAAAACCTTGTCCCATGTTATAAGGAAGACGGGATTAGCGTGAAACCCTCACCTCTCATAGCATTTCTCTGATTACCAAGCAACAGACTTCTTCCTGTTTCAGAAAGATCCCCTTTTATAGTCAACACGAATGTTTCAAAAGAATTTCAATTAGCAAAAATGTCCACTTGTTCCGAAGTGGAATGAAAACAAATCCCCAAATCTCAGAAGTTGCTGTGAAACAGAATTGTTGTCAGCTTTGCTATTACCCATAGAGGGCTTTGGATCAGACCCATTATCCCTTTAATCTCTTTATGTCTCTCCCATGAGCAGAGGAAAAAATGAAACCAGAAAGCCCTGTGCATCAGTGACCTAGATCAGACTATGGGGTTTGTAGCTAGAACAGCAAAATATCACTGCTCGGGTTCTCCTGCTACCGACAAGCTGCGCTATACCCTTGTCAGTCGATATCGGGAAAAGACAACACAAAAGGAAAACAATTAGGGGAAAAAAAGAATATGTGAATATCTATTTTCTACTAGAAAAAAAAATTATAAATATATCTATTTGGTGGCAAACCATGAAGAGCTGGAAGCACCACCGCTATCTCCTAAAAATCTAATGAAAACAACATAAAGACAGCAAAAGTCTAGCCAGTTGTGCTTTGGAATTGCTTGTGAAAGGCAGGAGTACTCTTCACCTTTCAGAATGGGTCAGTGCTGGTTACCTTCCAGCCAGGTTGGAAAGCCTATATACTATATACTATAACTATGCCTGTAATTCACTGTCCTAGGTCATTGATTTCTGTGCGTGAATTTCTGACAAATGTCTAGCATCTTGTAACACTTTTCATTCTTAAGGATCTGAAAACCATATGAATGTCTTAGCTATGCACACATACATACATGCATACATATCTACATACATAAGTCACTCATGATGGTAAGTGTGACTCTTACATTACCTGTTAATAATTGCATAATGCAATCACTGCAGCAATTCCTTAAACTTAGACAATGAGGTATTTCCCCATCACACACTGAAAAGTATAGAAGTACTGATTTCTTGTTAATGATGATCACTGTGCATTTATTAATTTGACAGGCACAGAGAAAGGAATGTAAACGGCTATAGCAGAAAACTGGAAAATTGCTACTAACATTGTGATAATGACAGAGTCACAACTATCTTGTTATTCCATTTGAAAACCTGTAAAACAGTGATAGTGTCAGTGTTCATCTTTAGATAAAGGAACTGTATGTGCAGAATTCTCTAGGTTTATATTGTCATGTTCTGTTTAATGCACACTATGAATGTTCTCACCTCTGGATCTACTTGCTTCAAAATATTGACACAATTAAAATTGTCCCACTGTTTTGCCTAAAAGAGTAATTTTAATTCAGATGTCACTAGTGATATCTGTTGTCCAACAAATGAGAAAATAACCAATATGTTACAAGTCTTTTTAGAAAGAATTTAAATACTATTGAAGCCTCTCTGTAGATAAGGATTTTTTGTGTTGGAAAGTACAAAGAGATAATGAAACAAATAATTCAGTATCTGTAGACGCAATGGGAGCAATAAATAAATAAAATCACCATGAGAAAAATGTGCTTTTTTTGATTATGGATTTTGCCCACAGCTTTAAGCAATTTGTGTGCTACCAGAAAACATTATTTTTTCTAATGAGCAGTATTTATCTCTATAATTATAAAAGCTGGTCAAGATGCACACATCCTTACATGCGTACACAGGGAGACATACAAACGGGTGCAGCACTACCCATAATGGTCATGCACATAGATGCAAAAAAAATTATGAATTGCGTATTAACCCTACACAAGTATAAAATCTTTTTGGTCCTTGAAAAAATGTAACACATACCATTATTCTTAGAAGATTTCTGAGTTATCCTGAAGTTACACTGACAGAAAATGAGATGAACCGAACCCTTTTACTCTTGCTTTTACTGACTTCTCTTTTAACCTTGTAAAATAGATGTTGCATTTACAAGGTTTTACTGTTTCTATTTCTTTAAAGAGAGAAAAATGTCTCTGCTGTACCACTGTCAGAGTGCTGTAGCAAGTGCACTTAGGCGGTGTTTAGATGGCACAGCAGATGAGCATCCTGGCATGCCTGGGGTCCCAATCCTCTGACACCCTGATCACAGATGCGTGATGCTGCTTCCCCTGGGCTGATCACCCACTTCCTTACCCATGGAGATGAGGACACAGGGGAGAGAGGAAAGGAGAATAAGGTGATGGTGCACTTCTGGGTCTGGCTCTGATATTTTCTGGGGTCCTGCTGTGCAAATATATTCTCGGAGACCCTCCTAATGCCCACTGAAGTCAATGGGAATTTTTCAAGTTAACACCCATCTTGAATTCTCCCTATGACAGCAGGGGTTATAGAAAGAAAAACACTATCAACGTTTAACTGAGAAAAAGTATACTTCTGATAAACCTCAAGTACTCATATTGCCCTAGGCTCTGCAAATCATGAGACTGGTTTAAAACCAAGATTTGTATTCGTTATGCCATATATATTAAATTTTGTATTATTTCTGTAGGTGTTTTGAGTTTGACCGTTTACAACAAGCTAAAAAAACCACCCAGGCCAATAAGTCACACTCGCACAATACATTTCATTTTCACCAGATTACAAATTTCAAATGGAATTTTGTTCCATTAAAAAGTTTTTCTTCCTATCGGTATATTAATTTTTATACAGTCAACAGAGTGAGTGATAGGCTCATTTCTGAATGAAAACTGGTAATTTATCTAATTTCAAATTCCACTGGTGCTCCAAATAGTCTGTAGTATTGCTTAATGTGTTAAAAATTGCCAAAATAATTTATTTTCAGAGCTTCCAGAGGGCAGTAATATGTATGTGATTTTGGTCAGAATTTATACAGTTGCTTGTGTCTATATAGCTATTTAAAACTTGAAAGTCAAAATACCTCCTGACTTATGCAACATCTTTTCTAGATTTAGGCCACATCTTTAAAACAGTATTTACTATATTTAATGTCTTGTTTGACCTGATTTGATAACTGATGTACAGGAGTCTCAAGCTATCACACTGCTGCCTCATTACATCTCCTTTAAGGAATCAAATAGTCAAATAGGAGTACATGTTAAACCCGAAAGAGACCTGTTTCTCAGTTTATTAGTAATGCGAAATCTGCAACTGCTGTGACCATTCATGTTCGATAATTTAAAAAAAAAAATCAATCAATGATCTTCTGTTTGAGGACAGGTCTCTGGACAATTCTAAATGGAACAATATTAAAAAGAGAACGTAATCTGATTGATTAAAACTTCTCCAGTGACATAGAGCAGCTTGACAGAACACAGTTTATGACTTTATTAATGCAACATATGCACTATTTTAATTTCCAATACACTATTTTAATTTAGGGGAAGCCTTTTGTAGTAAGTAGCAGTCCCTAAGTACTTACCCATAAGGCTGCTTACGGCAGGTTGCCTAAATTACACGAGAACAGTCTGCGCCTCAGTGCACAAAAATACTCCTTTTATTAGTACAACCAATTAAAACTGAGGTACTGTATGACAGCTGTGAAAATTGTTAATAATTAGAATCCAGCAAATGGCTGCTTTATCTTGATTCTGATCCCTGTACAGTCATAGTCAGCTTGAAAGTCTTTCAAATTGAAGGTAAAGGGAGAAGAAGGAAAATTTGATTCAAACCCATTGCCTCTGGGAAAATAATGGTGGAAGTAAGAAGATGAATAGTACATTTCTTCCTTGGGGATTTGTCAATAGCTGTGTTACAGCTAACACTAGAACTGTCAAATGAATCATTAAGAATTCAACTTCAAGACGGGAAGTTAAGGTTTTTTGCAGGTACTGAATAACCAATATGAGCCAACAGATAAGTAGATGGCATTAGTCGTAAATGGCTATAAACTTCTTTGCACAAGGATGGAAGGAATTACAAGAAACCAGCTACCAAGTGGAGCGAGGTGAATAGAAAAGTATAATTGTCTTTGGTATGAAAAAAAATACGCCTCCCCATACGATCTTCCTCTGTATTTTTATGAAGACTTACCAAGAACTTATAGAAACAATCCTATAAATCCTTGTCAACAGACATAATTTTAAACACATGTGACTCCATTTCTGAACTACAACTGTTTACATCATTAAGGTAAGAACAAACCCCAAGATTTGTAAGATTTGGAACTACTATGGCTGCTTTGCTTCTACTAAAAATGGCAAACTGTATCAGATTGAGTCCTTTTTAAGGCACCAAATGGTTCGCTTTCAAAGCAGAATATAATTATCTCACAATTACTCACTGGAATATCTGGCATGAAGTAAACCCAAAAAATACATATATAAAGTTGGATTAAATATGCATAAATTCCTACAATGTGAAAAACCATTTCTTACAGCAATCCATCTTGCCAACATCTTTGTAAATTTTTGCACATATACATAGCTAGCGGATCATAATGGAGGTTGATAGCAAGACCAGTAAGAACTTTAATACCTACGGAGGATAAAAAAAATCCAAACAAAACCATCCCATTAAAATTGTAGGAGATAACATTATTTCTCAAAAGTGGTGAGAAGGTTAGGTGAGCAATAATTACTTGACAGTAAAAGCCAGATTACTTTCAACTGCAGATGCATTTCACATACCTAACTTTGAAAGCAAAATACCTCAGTGGTAGACTCTTAACAGTTTTCTTCATTACTTCAGGAAGTGTAACTCACTATTTTCTATGCAAGATTTGGATCTCTGTTTCCACAACTATAAATGGCATTACTATTCAGTAGACCATAGAAACCCACCTCCCATTTCTTTGCCCTGGGCTCATATTCAGAAGCGAAGACAAATAAACATACTATTACACTATTAAACATATCCATTAATTATACGGTGATTTTTAAACAAAGTCTTTGAATGCTCTTTTGAGATGGACAGAAAAATATAATTAAATCTAAGCAGAAGAGATTTTTCCTGTGTTTCCAAGATCTGAAGCATAAAGGGGAAAAGCTTAATTTTTCACATTGCCTAGGGATCTGAAAAAACTTTGTGCAAGGCAAAGTACTTGATGTCCCATATTGCAGAGGGTAACCCTCATTAAGAGGTGGCTGATTATATTGAGAGGCTTTCTGTAACTGAAGCAACATCTCAAATCTGAAAAACTTTGGACTGTGATGGGGCTGTGATCTGAGATAATCTGATAAACTGACACTTTGTAAAAATAAAACACTTCACAAATTCAAAACCAGGTCTTCTTTATTTTTCCCTTGACAGATATGAAAATAGAGGGTTGTTAATGCACAGTGAGTTTCACGCCAGTATAAGAAACCAGTTCATCTAGACATTAGAAATAACAGACTCATTCCTATGACAGTTATGCTGAAAAACAATATTCCAGCTCGTATCTATGGATGTTACTAATCTGTGGGAGGGAATTTTATTCAGTTTGTCATCTAAAGCTATAAAGGGATTTCCATACATATTTATTTAACTGTAAGTATCTTGTTTGTTCTTTCCAGAAACCAGCAATTAGGACTACAAAAGGCGTAACAGAGTGTCGGGCTACACCTGTTTGACTCCAGCGGACCAGCTACTCTGGTGATAATGGGTGTTCAGCGTGGATCTGGCGGCTGCCAGAGCGGAACACAGTCTGCAGGATGCAGGTGCTCTCATCTCGCTTCTGCCCACGATCCCCTCTGTACTGGGGATTCCACACATTCACTGGGATGAATATGTCTCAAGCTAGTGTTGGATTTCACAAAGACAAAACGGTCCTGACAAAAGCGAAGTGTAGAAGGCAGCATCTGAACGTGGTTTAGGTTATGGCCCATTCTCTGCATCATTCAGTAATTTTACTAGCAGTTTTAAACTGTCAAGATAATAAGTCCCTGTGCAAGATACATTACTCTGGGGTGGGATGTTGTATTTAGCTAAAGCATCTGGGTTGCATATGGAACACCAGTGTTTTCCAGAATGAAGGCATCACAGAGAATGAAATACCACATGGTTTTTCATAGACAACCCCTATATGTGCAAAAAGCAAGTAATTGCAAGTAACTTATACATCTCTGTGTGGTAACATCAGAGTGATTGTGCTTGTAGCAAAAGTATTCAAACGTGAACACTTGCCAACCACTGTATAGTGATACCATAAAAATCTCTCTTCAATGGATTTTTTTGTCTTTTTTGTAGCATTCTCAGTTATATTTTATGCAGTAACTGTTGGAAAATTCAATTTCATTGCGATCATTGCTGTAATATTCCATGTAACTGTCTCCTAACAATGCAAATAACCCACATTTATCATGGCCTTCCAATCAAATTAACAAAAATGCTGAAGTTGTGGAAATCAGTGCTTTTTCCAGAAACATTTATGAATGCTTGTCACGTATTTAGTTTGCATTTCTATCACACGAGGATTTTGAAATACTGTTGGCAAGTATGGATCTGATCTATTGCTGCATATAGACGCTCAGATAAAAGTGTTTAGATAGGGTAATAGGTGTCCTGAAACCAGTTCTAAGCAAACAGATTGATTAGAAAATTTGACTTCTACAAGCAAGCAAGCAGGAAAGAGGTTGAGTCATTGGTCTTAATTTTAGCACAAAGTTGTGCTATCCAGGAAAGGCAAGAAGAGCTTTTGTTTGTAGAAAGGATGCGGGGAAAGAGCAGAAGTAAAGCACTCTCTGAAGAAATGAAATATGAATATGCTTCTGTACCTAACATATGTATCAAGAACACGAGCCAGTCTGACTGCGAAGATGATGTAAGGTAACGTGCTATTGAAAATACCATAGAATGAAAAGCAGGAATAATGATCAGTCAGTCACAGCAATAGTCCAGAGAAGCAAAAAGCAACCATGAGCACTGGTAGTTTTGATAATATGCAACATACCTCATGTTATGCTTATGTTTCTCATTTTGTTTTTTGCACATCACCTATTTGTCTTTTTCTTTTTGTCATCTTTTTTTCCTCCTTGGTGTGTTTCATATGAGACCACCTGGTCTCAGATGAGACTCCGGCCCTTTGTACAACTTCCCTTGCTGCATATGGTGGTGATAAAAATGAAGGAAAACACTGAAATGTAAAAATGAATGTACATATGGTGTTTTTTTTTTCTCTTTACAGAAGGTCAATAACTGCCAGGTAATGGAAGGGCATGTTCCAAACCAATTGGAGTCAGCTGGACTTCAGTGAGCCTGGGTTGGGCTCTGCAGTCTAACATCCAAATTTTAAAATGCAACTTTTTCTTTTTCTTAAATTTCATGTTACAAATTTTGTAAGTCATCTCATCTTAGATTTTGAAATGACAAAATTCTGCGAGACACCTTCCTACCTAACAAAACCAGCAAGAACAGGCAGAAATGCTGTTTTGGCCTATCTGTAGAACTAGCAGCATGACAGGAGATGGCAGAATTTTGCATGAAGTTATTTCTAGGTTCTTTTTTCATCTGCAGCCTGAATAGAGGCTGTATATTTTGCATTAATCTTTGTATTAAATATTAGATTTTAAAATAAAGTATACCATTATATTGTTACAATATCAGAGCCTAAGAACTCTGGAGGGACTAATAACTGAGACATGGTCTTCTTTCAAGCTTCCTTTTATTGCTGCAGAATAGATTACTGCAATAGTTTCCTCTTTGTATTTTTAAGCAGTGGCTTATGGCAGTGAACAGCGAGAAAAGGCGCATTCTGTATCAAGTCCTCTGTTTTCAGCACGTGTGCTACAAGTTTTTTAGCTCTCCAGCTCTTTTTTTAGATCCTGGTCCCAAGATTATTCGCGATACCTGAGCATTAGTTCACTCCCAGGCTCTCTTTTGATACGAAGCGACAGTTCCTACCAAAACAAAGCCTGGGCATGGTTTGTTCAGGAGGTACCTCCCAGTGGGCAATTCGGAAAACAGTGACTGAAGTCTAGCTGCCGTGGCCCTGTGCTGTCCTCCCGCAGCATGCCCAGGGTGCTGTGCATCCCTGCAGTCTTGTCTGCTTCCCTGCCAGTTGTCCACCCACCATATGGACACGCTTTGGGTTCACAGCAAAAAGCCTTGCCTTTTCCGAAGGTAGCACAGGCCTTGCATTGTTTGGCACATTTCAAATTGGAAAAAAACCCGCAAACCCACAGAAATAAAGAGAACTGTGTCTTAAGATGACAGCATCAGTCCTTGAAGCTCACAGAGGATTCACTGCCAAGCTTTTTGTAATTCAAATGCAGCTCCCAGTCCTCACAGCCTGGCTGAGGATCTGCTCCTGGAGAGGGTAAGCAGATATGCACACTCTTTAGGATGTAGCTTCAAAAGATAGGCCACAATATGCCCCAGTGGCAGCTGTAAAAATATTGTCAACAGCTCTGTTACTCGTTATTTAGATCTCAAACCAGTACATTGTACAGCTCTGAGTGTCTTAAAGATAGCATGTTAAATGATAATGGTATTAGTAATGATAATAATTATAACAACAATAATAATAATAGTAGTAGTACTACTACTACTAAAAAAGAATATATTGGTTTTACTTCCCTTTATTTCTGGGCAGGCTATACATACCAGGCTGAAGAACCCCAAGTGGACCTAAGCCTTGGTCTTCAAGGAGCATTTTACTCTTTGGCAGGCTGTTCTCTTCCACAGGTTTCACTATGTTTGGAATAATGTATCTTGAGGATCCAGGCCATTGAATCACTTCCCTCAAATACATGATTTTTTTAAAGTGTCTTACCGAGGCAGCTGAATATATGCTTGTTCCTGTTCAGACAACTCTATATTAAAGCAAATAAGAATATTAGGACACTTTAGTAGCATAAATTTTTCACTAGTTTTTGATCCCCCAAAGTGACTATACACATAATATTCATATTTACATGTTTTTAGCCCCAATATACTATACTGTAATAGTTATATGCTATTAGATGGCAGATGGCATAGAGTCCATCGTGAACGTGGCTGGAATTTCCAGAAGTCTACAGGTACCTCTTGTAGTCTACTATTCATGGAATCATAGGACAGCCCAGCTTGGTCCAAACTTCCATGGGAAGGGGAGCCTAGATGAGATTATCAAGCACACTGTCTATTGACCCCACTGTTCGTTATACACCTCAGTGCCCAATAATGCGCGATAAATCCCAAAACCCAGTATAGTCTAAGCAATAGTTCCAAGTCTCCGTTGTGTCCCATATTTTGAAACATAGGTTTCTGGTTTGTTGTTGTTTTTTATTGTTTAATTGTTAGTCTAACTTTATGCAGGCTGCCTTTGCATAGTTTGACCTGATTAGCACAGGTGAGGAACAGCTACATTTCAAAGCTGTGAGTGCTTGGCTGAGTAAGTATTTAGCTACTTTCATTTAATTTATACACCTAGAATCAGAGGTAACTTTGAAAACTTAAGTCTTGTGCTCAAAAAGACCTTTTTATCAAATATGTTAGCGTCAAACTCAAGGGAGTACATCAACAAACCATTTTAAAACATAAATTATTAAAAGTTTCAGGTGAGTCAAGGTAATTCACGCTTTTAACTGCAGCAGAGTCAGCTTTTCAAAATATGTTGAACATATTTCAATTGGACTCACTATGGCAATGCCTGAGGTTTTGATAAAAATTCATGACAACAAGACATAAATGACATTGATGAATTCACTGTGTGGCAGGCTGAAAAGAAGAGGGGTGAAATTTAAAAATGTGAAAGGCTTTCAAATTTGTGTGTATGTCTATTAATAAACCCTTAGATAAAAATAACAAATAATGTTTCCAGGAATGATGCAAAAAAGAGATCATCTCTTATCCCCAAGGGTAAAGCAGAATATTCAGAAAACCAGAGAATAAATTAATTATAACTATCAGCTCCATTGAATTCATTAAATGGTCAAGAACTGGAAATTTCCACATAATCCCTGCCAGATTCTGCGAGTCTATGGGATGTGATTTTTAAATCTGTTTCAGGAATAAGTCCATGAAAATAAATTTTTGAAACTGAATATGGTTGTTAATCCCACTTTTATCAGCTTCCCTTTGTCTTACACAAAAAATCCTTTGAGAAATGAAATACTGGGGGACTTGAAGCCAGAGTTTCATGAGATGTACATCTAGATGTCGTAAACATATGCCATTAATGGAAAAAATAAACACACATATATAATTTGACTTTCATAGGGAAAGTCGAGAGCTGTGACATTCTGCAAAATAAGAGAGCAGCCATTTGTGGACTATAGTGAGATACCGAGGAGGAAAGCAAAGTACCTTCCTAGAGCTTCCTTGTTTTAAATCTATGCTAGAATAAACATAGAAGAGTCTTTTGCTTAATTAAATATTGATGGTTATGTAAATATGTATTTTAGCTGTCTGCTTAAATGATGAACAGGTTGACATTAAAAAAAATCATAATACTCTGAACAAAGCTCCTGTGATGGTAATTACATCTAGTACATTACCTAATAACAAGCACTGCATTTGTGTCATATAATTTTATTTCAATTTGAGGACAGTGTGGGTGTATACAAAACAACAAATAAAGAGCTACACTTCTGCTACTCTGTCGAAAAGCTGTAGCGGAAAAGTACTCTCAGAGGTGGGTCATTTTAGACATCTAAGTTTTCAATTAGTCCCAGATTTTTAGCCAACCATTAAAGTTTATTAGAGTGCTGAATGCTGCATGTTCTACATGGTCACAAACTTACCACTTGTGAATGTTTATTAATATTTTTAAGATACACATAAGAGTTTCCACTGTAAAAAATCCATTAAACACTCAGCACCAATTCATCCAAAGCATCTAGAGTCTAAACTCCATGGGTTTGGATCAGATAATGAGGAAGTAAATATCAAATAATTGTAATTTAAACAGCTATTAAAGTGACTATCTTTTTCTAGTCATCCTAACAGTCTATTCCTTTATTTTCTTCAGTCCAGTTAAGAAAGAATTGTTAGACAAGTGCATAAACTTAAGCCCTGTCCTAAAGTAAGGTGTTCTCTTGAACTAGGGCTTAAAATTTAAAATCGTATGTTCTAATCCAGCAATGCCTAACTCTGAGCCATGGCTGACATAAAAACTGTTCACTTTGGAGTAAGGTCTTCATGCCTTTAAAGGCAGCCACAGCAGCTGCCCTATTTTCTAGGCATTAGTACTATCATATCTAATGATTCATTTAGGACAGAGAGGAAACATGTATTCCAATTCTGCTAAAAGAGTAGGTTCCAAGAGTGAAATCCATTTCTAAGACCTTTTAAATATTGCCCGGCATAGCAGTTCAAAAATCATCTTCTCTCCTCTCCTCTCCTCTCCTCTCCTCTCCTTTCACCTCTTCTCTCCAAATTTGAAAATGTTTTGACCATCATAAATTCTAGCAACAGTGATACTTAATAACCTGCAGATGAAAGTAATGATTTACAAGTCTTAGCTCTGGAACTGCTTTGGAGTCATGGCAGCTGAAGAACAAAAGTCACATAATGAGTATGCTTTTGCCCTAATCATTACAAATTTTTTGTTGGACCACAACTTGCCTATGTAGACGTCTTTTTAAAACTGTACCTCTTTTCCACCTCTGGTCCTCAAAAGTGTACTGACAAGTAAAAAAACTTGTCATAATCTTTCTTCTACCAAGGCTACCTTTTAAATTTATTCATTGAAATAGATGTTTCCCCAATAATGCTTGGCCTCAGAATGTATCATGTTGTTGAAAGTACCCTTGGGACTATCACAGAAATAAAAGCTAAATTGTAAGATTACTTTAAAATCACATTATAGTCCAAATCACCCTTCACATTTTTAAAAATTCACCTTTGCTTTTCTAAAAATATGAAAAAAATGCAATCGTATTACAAGAGAAAGCTAAAACTACAAGATAATAATGCAGAGAATATTTTATTCACTGGAAAGAAATTGCATGAAAAAAATGGGGGAGGGAGGTGTAAATTCCTTCATATTTTTGGATAAATTTTTGCACAATAAAATATATTATTTGGAACATCTTGATTCTCCCCTCGCCCTTAGTGCTGCTTCAGTTTTGTTTTCCTTTTAATCTGAACAGTATCTGCTGGGTTTACTGCTTGTAAGATTGCAGCTTTACTTTAGTCAGTACTACAACTGAGCATATAAGATCTGTCATAACACCATGAAGTAGGTAAATGGAGATGAAGAGAACCTTTCTACTGAACTTTCAATCACAAGAGACTTTTCAAGATTCTTTAAACGATAGTGCTAAAAAAATGCTACAAAAGATTTTATGCTCATGTCAGACTGACGTATAATTTGATCAAAGTTAGATATTCATTGAAATGCTTGTAATTATCCATTTTAAAAGTGCTCTGTGTGGCCAACATATGCTTATCATTCCTTATAAGAAATTTCCTTAAGTACTTTAAACCAAACTTTATATAGGATTTTTGCAGAATGTATTTTCTTTCTCTTATGGTGCAGAATAAACAATATCCACAGCTTCCTTATTGTATTGGCTTTATGTTATATATTCTGTTCTTACATTATTGTGAGATTCTTATTGTCTAATACCAGTATCAACTTAAACATTTGTCTTTAAAAGTAATCTACTTCTTTACGTTTTAAGTAGAAGGGATAGCAGTCTGAAAATATTAAGAGAGAGCAGAGTCCTCTGGGTTCAGGTGTACATGTAAGTTCAGAGTAGACATCACTTATGGAGAAATGGTTCAATTCTGAATTGTTGCAGAAAAAAAAAAAATTAACACTGTTTGCAACTGGGCAAAACTGACATCTTAAATTTGTTCAAAGTGGATACCTTTTAGACCACATTTAAATTACTGCCCTTAAATTTTTGCAAAAGGTAAGTTGTCATTGTTAAGGAAATGAAAAATGACAGTTCATAAGTCGCAGGAATAAAACAGTCTTCTAAAAATCAGGACTGCCTATTTTTTCAAGAATGGAGATAAAAGAACAGTAATAATAAGATAATCTTCCCCAGATATTGTCAGTATTCTGCGTTATGCTTTATGTGATAACTTTTATGTAGACCATATTTTGAGAGCATTAAACCTCCCAGGTAGTAGGTATTGATCCATTCTTTTGTAATTGCTGTGACTTGCAGAAGTTATGGAGAGATTTTTGTGTCAACAGCTGCTTAGCTCCTTCTCTGCAGCAAACCAGTTGTCTTCTTAGGCTAAATTATTCCACACAAATTTCCCTGCTTTGGTCCCAAGATGCCTTTTAATAAGATTGTTGAGATTTGCCTTCATGGATTTGTACTGTGCAGTGAACATATGCCATTACTATCAAATGCATAAGCATGAATTTTGTCATATCCAGCTTTATCCACCTAACATGTAGGTACCTGATCTATCATAATCATGTAGACGAATTCTCAGAGTGAGGCCTCTCCAAAGGAAAATTCATCTTATGCACTGTGAATACCTACCTAGGGATGAGAGGAACCACACTGCAGATATTCATTTATCTCCATTGAAGAAACTCTTATCACTAGCATATATTAGACAGTTAATTTTTAGGTGGCTAATGTTTGGTGAGATGAATGGCACCCTGGGTGATGGAATAGCACAGTAGGTCAATGTCCGAGTTTTCTGTGTTATGCAGTAGCTGTGACTCCTGCTGATATTACTGTTTCTAATCAACAGTGAACACTTACAATGAACCACTAGTCCCACTAATGTATCTAGGTAGGAAATTTAGTATCATCAACTGCACCCTTTCTTTTTCTTAAGGATTTTTTCTTTGCTCTTGCTGAACAGAAACAAAAAGACAGCATGTTAAGCCTTTCTCCAGGCTTTGTCTTTATGTCATTCCTCTACCTCCTGTACGCTGAGTTGGCTTTAGATTATCCATCTTGCTACGTTAGAGTAAGGAAATATTCATAATGTAATGCAACACATTAGAATAGTCTGAGTTTCTTTATGAAAGGCTATATAGTTTCCGCGGTTGTACACTTTATAAGTCTTTGATCTATTATTTCTCCCAGCCTGCATGCTAGAGAAGTACAGTATGGGTACTAGATATTGCTTTTTTTAAGGTTGGCAGTCAGATCTGCCGCAGGTTACTTCATGACAGTCTTTCATTTTTGGCAAATATCACAATTCTGTACAACATTACAGTGAGTGAGGCTGAGCTAGAAACAGCCCGATGACAATCATTAGATATACTGTGCCAGAATATCCTTTGTTTTACTCTGTCGGTCGTCTCCCATCTTTTTTTCCTATGTGTGTTTGGGTTTTTTTAACATTATGTTCAAATGTCCTAAATTCTGTGGAGGAGCATCATGAATTTAGACTCACGTCTTTGGAACAGAGACTATCTTACTGTTTCATTTTTTTGACAGAAACACCATCATCTGTGACTCAGGCTTTTGAATACTCTCCTGGTACAAATAAGACATGACAGTAGGAGCTGCCCAGATGATGCATAAGGAGTACCACCTTAGGTGGAACTGTGAAAGATGCATTTTTCTATGTGACACAGTTCCTGGCCTCTCTGATCTTGCCTCAGAAATTTGCCTTGAATCTGCAGGAAACCAACAGTCATGTTATCTTAGCTATGCTGGGATGACAGAAAGTAAGTCTAAAAATTCCTTCCATTCAATGACAGCTCAGTTAGATATTTACGTTACCTGAGAGGGAGGGTTGTCCAGCCATTCAGCTGCACTCTTGCTCTGCTAACCTGTTTGGTAAGTGTTTTGTCATTTACACTGTCCTGAAGAGCAATTTAATGTGCCAAAAGTAGCTGTAAAAATGCAGTGGTAAGAAAATAATTAAATTCAGTGATTTAAAATGACTTTTTCATATGTAATCGCATCCTAAACAAATCAGTGATACTTTCCCATTAACTGCAACATTGTCAGAAATACAGTGCCTCTTCTGTTGCATAAGAATCACAGAATCACAGAATTTCAGAGTTGGAAGGGACCTCTAGAGATCATCTAGTCTAACTCCCATAATAACAATAATAGTAATAAGAATAGTAGTTGTAAGGGGAGTGAAAGAATAGTTGATCATTGAAGGCCAACGTGCTGATAAACAGGATAGGAAAGAGGTTATAGGGAATAAGGAGGAACTGGGGTAGAAAACCAAGTTCTGCAATTATCTGGGTGCAATACAATGTAGACCATAAAGGACCTTGAATAGGCAAGTAGAGAACAAACTAGCCATGGGAAAGGAAAAGAGGAGGAAAGCTGCAGACATGACAAGGGGTGCAAGACCTCTGAGGAGTCCTCAGGCACGTGCAAAGGCACAAAAAAGTTATCACAGCCCCACCTTCTTTTCTCTTTTTCTTTTCATGCTGTGCACTTGTGAATAGAAGTAGCATTAGCATTAAATCCATGTTTGGATCAAATTCCCAATGTATGTATCAGACATCAAAAAGATTTTCGATGAACAGAGTGCAGGTGAGAAATACATTAGATCTTTCTAAATAGATGAGTTCCCCTTTGTTTATGAAGTTACTAAGATTCACATGGGCTTCCAGGTGTGCTGCACTGTAGCGGCTGGCTGGAAGGTGAACAAAGTATCTACTCTTTTCCGCTCCCACTTTCACCTTCCACAACACAGTACCTCCTCTTTGGTGTGATTGACCTTCCACAGAATCACAGAATGGTAGAGGTTAGAAGGGACCTCTGGAGATCATCTAGTCCAACCCCCTGCCAGAGCAGGGCCACCTTAGAGCAGGTTGCACAGGAACCCATCCAGGCGGGTTTTGAATGTCTCCAGAGATGGACTCCACCACTTCTCTGGGCAGCTCTGCCACCCTCAAGGTAAAGAAGTTCCTCCTCATGTTTAGGTGGAATTTCCTATGTTCAAGTTTGTGCCTTTGACCTCTTGTCCTGTTGCTGAGTACCACTGAAAAGAGCCTTGCCCCATCCTCCTGACACCCACCCTTTAAGTATTTATAAGCGTTGATAAGGTCCCCCCTCATTCGTCTTTTTTCCAGACTGAAGAGACCCAAATCCCTCAGCCTTTCTTCATAAGAGACGTGTTCCAATCCCCTAATCATCTTCGTAGACCTTAACTCCATCTTCAAGTTTTCAGTGCCAAAGGAATGAAGAATCAAATTCTTTCAGAGTTGTTCTGGTTGCTCTAATAATGCAGTTTAATTCATTCCCGTATGAAAGCAGACAGCCACCAACGGGTAGCATTTTCTAGAATTCTGCCTATATTTCAGACTAGTCAATAGAGCCTTGAAGGCAAAATTGAACCACTGAGTACATTAAACAAAAAGGGAAACTGAGTGGACACAGGAGCAGCACTTGGCATTTGCATAGTTCTTTGTTGGCTTGGCCTTGCATGTTAAACACAGATGTGAGCGCTTGCTGGGAGTACAACTGTCTAAATACAAGAGATCTGAAAATGGTGGCTGGCCCAGCCTGAATTCTGCAGAGAAATTGTTGCACCATTTTCAGTAGTAATTAAAGCTATTGAATATTTTTACAAGTATTTGTAACAGGAAAATTGTGCTCAGAATATATTATACAGCTGGTCAATGTTTCTTTAGTTGTGCTTTTTCTTTAAAAGAGTGCTGAAGCACAATTACATAAATGACAGCATAAAATGAAGTGAATAACATTTCAAGATCATATTGATTTCTAAACAAAAGCAAAGGAATGTTTATACTCTTTTTTTCAGATACTCCAATAAGGAGAAAAATACAATTAATATTGTAAGAAAAAAAATAATTCAAAAAATTATCTGTGCAGAGAAGGAATGGAAGTAAAGAAGAAAAAGCTTTTACTCCCAAACATATTGTACTAAAGATATTACTTCTATTCTCCCCAAGGACTAACTGTACACTTCACTCACAAAATAGACAACTGTTTCATAAACAGATGCAAAATGGTGAAGGATCTTTATATGTATTCACAGGAGGTAAGATTTAGCTTCTGATCTCTACAAAAACCAAAACTGGGCACCTAAATTGAAAATATATTAACTCTAAACTGTTCAGAAAAGAATTCATAGGCTGCCAGTTGCCACGTGCACATAATTTGTTGCTATCCAGGTGTTGAAAGAAAAAATACTCATTCTGTTTCTACGGTGAAGGTAAGTCATAGCCATTTCAAGAATTTTATATTAATATCAATGTTTCATGGAGTCAATGATAAACTAAGAATTTTAATAGCACTGCATATACCTAAAAGGAAGATTTTCCCCTTTGAGAGTGAGAAAATGGCAATGTCATGTGACTGGTGACTACCTTCACTCCAGATATTTTCAATTACACATTTTTTTGTGAGAATCCACCATTTTGAGAAGAACAGGATTCTTCACAGAAATTGCTGCACAAGAGTTTTCTTAGGTCTAAGGTAGCCTTATAGGGAAAAAAAGAAAAAGGGACAATGTAATTGCAGAAGAGCAAACAGCCTCGTGGCTAGGGCACTCTCTGAGATGTAAAGCTACTCTGTACTGTGGCATGTCACTTCATCAAACTTTCTGGGCGATTATAGCAAACTATCATGTCAGGACAAATCCAAAACTCATAGTGTAAGAAGGAAACACAAATGTGCAGGACAGAAAAGGGAGTCAAGACACATACCAGTAAATCCCCTAATCTGGAACCAGTGTCAGGAACGATGTAGGTTGCTGCATTGCACATCCAGCCCAGCCCATTTTACTAACACAGTTTCAAGGATCCACTTGCTTTAAAAAAATGCAAATACAGTTTCAAATCTTTGCATTTCTGTGAGAAAGATTTCTTCTTTTCTGCGTAGTTCTACACAGGATGGAAAATAAAGAAATTAGCTAACAATTTTTTTTTAAATTACTGTACATTGAACAAGTGCAAATAACATACTTTTAAAATATCGATTTTTTCACAGATCATTTCGGAGAGGAAGAAATGGAGAATTTATTCAGAAGGACTCTCGTGTACAGTAGCTTGTTCAAAACTGAATGCTAAGAAGGACAGAAAAAAAAAACCCACCCCAAAACCTTGCACGAAAACTAGCTATCACGTAGGAAAAAATATAGGGAGGGCTTATCAAAATGATAATTGTACTTCTCTGGAAGAAAACTACAAAGATTTCAGATTTACATGAGAAATTTTCAGTTTTCAATTTAGGATTCTCTGTTGCCAACAAAAACTGTGGGCTGCTGAATAATAATAACAAAACCAAGGATAGGCTAATTCCTCCATGTTGTTTTTTCTGTCATGAGACAGAGAAAACAGAAATGGTATTTCTGTTTAAAAAACTATTCATCTGAATAAAATTAGAATAATTTTTCTGCACTGCTTTGGCTGTTGCTTATTTCAAAATATGACCCAAAGTCTAAAGTTACCTCAAAAATTCCTGCTAGAACCAGGAGAACTCAAAACAAGTAATCTGGTTAGGCTAGGCATTTATTTTGAGAATATTAATTCAAAATAAAAGAAACTGAACAATTTCCAGTTATCTACTAGTGAGATAAAATAAAATTTTAATGGTGTTTGGAAGTTAGATCACATTTACTGAATGGTATGTTTTCTGGATAAATTAGGATAATTTAGAAAGAAAAAGGAGAATTTTCAACTTGCGACAATAAGATTGAAAGTGCAGTACTTTGACTACTGCTTATTTCAAAATGTGATCCAAAGTCTAAACTAACTTCAAAAAAAATCTCAATTTATTTATTTATTTTTAACTTAAGAAAATAAATGATAAGTGCTGAGACTGGAAAAAACATACTGAAACGTTTTGTTCTGCATTCCTGATTTTAGTATAGTTGTCTCGTGAGTCCTGCTCCAAGTCTGGTTTGAGCTGAACAAATGCTTTCTGTGTAACCCTTACCTTATTCTCACTGTAGGGTTAAACAGAGGTATGAAACAGGAAAGGTTCAAGATAACTTGCGTGGCTTCTGTAAGTCATCCTAGAAATCACTCAGTCATGATTAGCAGTTTCAGTAATTTTTAGTAAAACTAATTAACACGATATTACTGAGGAGTGTGTGACTTGGATTTTGTACAGTTCTGTTTCCGTATTATAAAATGACATAGGCTGCAATAGTAATATTACAGAAAAATCCTTTAGCCTGCTGCAGACAGTCACTGGTGTTCCCAGTGAATGGCTCAGCTGGTTCAGCTGTTCAGTGGTTGCTCAGTCAAAGGCTCAGTTCCACAGAGCCATGGCAGGGGGGGCCTCCTGCGATCTCTACAGGCCTGAACGGTTACTGCTCCCCATGCCATAAACCAAGACAAACTCTGAAGCTGTGGGGAGAGATGGAGCTAAAGAGTATGTGGCTTACAGCTTCTCCGTTTGTGATAGCTTTAGTGTCAGAAAATCAAAAGGACTCTTTTGGATCCTTTGTCCAATCCCAGTTACGCACATTGTACTTTAACGTTTTTTTTTTTTTTTATTTCTAGCCAATATTCTATTACCAAATTAAATCACATTTGTAGTAGTGACAAGCAGTGTTAGAGTTCTTTCTCTTTTTTTCAGCACTGCTTTGAAATAAGGAACTATTTCAGACTGCAGTATCAGTAAAGTGTTAGCCTCTAGCATAGACAGATCATAACCTTGTTTGTTACTAACAGTATGATACTAACTATGATAAAGCCTAAGAGCCAATCAAGAAGGAAGTCCTAAGATGACAACCAGTTTACAAAATAGCAAGAGTACACAGACTCTGAATGAGGGGTAAAAACCAAAAGCAATAGAGGCTGTAGCAAACGTGCTCATTGAACAGCGGGATAACAAAGTTTTCTTCTGTATGCAAAAGGTTATTGTGAAAGGATAATGAAAGGAGATTGGTAATTTAGGAAGGACATGACAGATTTGAGATTCTGGATGCATGGGCATCTTCTTGTTATATTGAGAGAAGTTTGATGGTCTGTGCAGTAGAAAATATACTACTGGAAAAGGTTTTTTTATTATTGTTAAGAGTGTTTATATTCTTGGGTTCTATACTGGATGGTGTTACAATTAATGCAAATCCCCAGAAACTTAGAGAAGCTTGAGGAAAAAAACAAAATCAAAATAAACTCCCAACCCTGTACATGGTCCCTTAAAATTTTTTAAGAGTCAAGTCAAACAAACCATGTAAAGCCTTGAGCTTAGATCAAAGATTTACATATATAGAATCATAGAATCATAGAATCATAGAATCGGTGAGGTTGGAAGAGACCTTTAAGATCATCAAGTCCAACCATTAACCTACCCTGACAAA
>VXBO01000253.1:73608-104768 GCA_013400135.1 Rhinoptilus africanus | reverse complement strand
GATCTCCAACCCTATGATTCTGTGATTCTGTGAAAGAATGGAATTATTCTGTCACATTCTGTGAAAAGAACAAAACAGACATGTTGTCCAAGGTCAGATTTGCTTGGCTATTGAAAAGAGAGGGCGCAGCCTTGTGCTTCTGGTTTCAAGGGACAGGAATGCAGCTCTACTTCCCACACCACATGCAGGACTGTCCCATAAAAAAAGTTAACAGTGTTGAAATGGTATTAAGCACAGAACGGTGACTGGATGATTAAAAAAAGAAAATGGAAGGGCAAGATATGGGAGGGGAACTGAGCAGGGACAGAATCAGAGAATCACAGCCGTTCTGGTTGGAAGAGACCTTTAAGATCATTGTGTTCAACTGGTAACCTAACACTGACAAAACCACCACTAAACTACATTCCTAACCACCACATCTACACATCTTTTAAATATCTTCAGGCATGGGGACTCAATCACTTCCCTGGGCAGCCTATTCCAACACTTGACAATGCTTTCAGTGAAGAAATTCCTCCTAATATATAATTTAAATCTCCCCTGGTGCAACTTGAGGCCATTTCCTCTTGTCCTATCACTTGTTACTTGGGAGAAGAGACTGACCTTCACCTCTGTAAAACCTCCTTTCAGGTAGTTGTAGAGGGTGATAAGGTCTCCCCTCAGCCTCCTTTTCTCCAGACTAAACAATCCCAGCTCCCTCAGCCACTCCTTATAAGATTTGTTCTCCAGACTCCTCACCAGCTTTGTTGCCCTTCTCTAACACACTCCAGCACCTCAATGTCTTTTTTGTGGCGAGGCACCTGAAACTGGACACAGTACTCAAGGTGGGGCCTCACCAGTGCCGAGTACAGGGGGATGATCACCTCCCTAGTCCGGCTCACTACACTATTCCTGATATAGGCCAGGGTCCTGTTGGCCTTCTTGCCCACCTGGGCACACTGCTGGCTCATATTTAGCCAGCAGTTGACCAACTCCCCCAGGTCCTTTTCTGCTGGGCAGCTTTCGAGCCACTCTTCCCCAGTCCTGTAGCACTGCTTGGGGTTGTTGTGACCCAAGTGCAGGACCTGGCACTTGGCCTTGTTGAACCTCATGCCATTGGCCTCAGCCCATCGATCCAGCCTGTCCAGATCCCTCTGCAGAGCCAACCTACCCTCCAGCAGATCAACACTCCCATCCAACTTGTTGTCGTCTGCAAACTTACTGAGGGTGTACTCAATCCCTTTGACCAGAATGGGTCCCAGTACTGAGCCCTGGGAAACACCACTTGTGACTGGCCATCAACTGGATTTAACTCCATTCACCACAAGTTTTTCAGTCCAGCCATTTTTTTACCCAGAAAAGAGTGCACCAATCCAAACCATTAGCAGCCATTTTCTTCAGGAAAATGATGTGGAAAATGGTGTCAAAAGCTTTACTAAAGTCTAAGTAGACAACATCCACAGCTTTTCCCTCATCCACTAAGCGGGCCACCTTATCATAGAAGGAGATCAGGTTAGTCAAGCAGCACCTGCTGTTAATAAACCAATGCTGACTGGCTCTGATTGCCTGGTTGTCCTGTGTGTGCCACATGGTAAATTAAGGTCACAAAGGAGATATTGTCCACTTTGATAGCAAGCAGCCAAACAATGTGGAGGAAAACAACAGCAAAACCCAGTGTTTTTTTGGAATCAGTTTTGGTTTCCTTTGACATTAATTTCACTGTTGGAGTGCCTGATAGACTTGTTTCTGTAGTTTTTCTCACTACTCTGCAGAGGATGTGGAAAGGCATCTCTTGGTTAATGATGTTCCCAGCGTGTTAGGCACAATTTCCATAACTCCTGATAATTCTATTAGATACAGGGCAGGTGAATGACTTTTGCTATGTATCACTGTGGTGGGTTTGACGTTGGTTGGATGCCAGGTGCCCACCAAGCCACTCTATCACCCCCCCTCCTCAGCAGAATGGGGGAGAGAAAATGTCATGAAAGGCTTATGGGTCAAGATAAGGACAGAAACATCACTAAACAATTACTGTCATGGGCAAAACAGACTTGACTTGGGGAAATTAGTTTAATTTATTACCAATCAAATCAGAGTAGGGCAATAAGAAAATAAACCCAAATCTTAAAACATCTTCCCCCACCATTCTTCTCAGGCTCAGATTCACTCCCAGTTATCTCTACTTCCTCCGGCCAAGCAGCGCAGGGGGACAGGGAATAAGGGTTGTGGTCAGTTCATCATATGTTATCTGTGCCACTCCTTCCTCCTCACACTCTTCCCCTGTCCCAGCATGGGGTTTCTTGCCATGGGAGACAGTCCTCCACAAAGTTCTCCAATGTAAGTCCTTCCCACAGCTGCAGTTCTTCAGGAACTGCTCCAGCGTGAGTCCCCTATGGGATCACAAGTCCTACCAGCTAACCTACTCAAGTGTGGATTCCTCTCTCCACAGGGCCACAGGTCCTGCAGGACCCTGCTCCAGCCTGGGCTCTCCACAGGGTCACAGCCTTTTTTGGAAACATCCACCTCTTCCCTCATGGGGTTCTCCATGGATTGCAGGTGGGTATCTACTCCGCTGTTAACCTCCATGGACTACAGGGCAACAACCTGCCTCACCATGGTCTTCCCATGGGCTGCAGGGGAATCTCTCCTCTGGTGTCTGATGTCTCCTCCTTCTTCACCGAGCTTGGTATCTGCACAGTTGTTGCTTTCACACATTGCCACTCTTCTCTCCAACTGCAGTTGCTGTTGTGCAGAAACTTTTCCCCCTTCTTAAACGTGTTATCACAGAGGCATTATTACCGTCATTGAGTGGCTTGGCCTTGGCCAGTAGTGGGGCTGTCTTGGAGCCATCTGGCATTGGCACTATTGAACATGGGGGAAGCTTCTAACAGCTTCTCATAGAAGCCACACTTATAAGGCCCCTACTACCAAAACCTTGCTATGCAAATCCAATACAGAATCACAGAATGACAGAACTTTAGGGGTTGGAAGTGACCTTTGCAGATCATCTAGTCCAACCCCCCTACCAACGCAGGTTCACCTAGAGTAGTTTGGACAGGAATGCATCCAGGTTGGTTGTTAATATCTCCAGAGAAGGAGACTCCACAAGGTCTCTGGGCAGCCTGTTTCAGTGCTCTGTCACCCTCAAAGTAAAGAAGTTTTTCCTTATGTTCAGATGGAGTTTCCTGTATTCCTGTTTGTGCCCATTGCCCCTTGTCTTGTCACTGGGCACCACTGAAAAGAGTCTGACCACATCCTCTTGACACCCATCTTTTAGATATTTATAGCATTGATGAGATCCCCTCTGTCTTCTCCAGGCTAAACAGACCCAGCTTGCTCAAGCTTTCCTCATAAGAGAGATGCTCCAGTCCTGTGATCATCTTCATGGTGTTACTTCATTACTAGTTCCCCTCAGAGCTGTTTTAGTAATTGAAGTCCCTTACCTGGTGGATTTTAGACCCTAACTGACCAGATTTAATCTTTCCTATAAAGAAAAAATGAATAGCTTTCTGTAACTTGTTGTCACTGCAGAAGTCTATGAGGTATGTATCTAATAGATGGAAAAAAATGAAAAAGTCTAGAAGTCTAGGAAGGGATTCTATTTCCAGCAATATATGTCAATATATAGTCATTTAAAAAGCAGGGGCAAATAAATAAATATCAGCAACTCCTGATATTTAAGTGCAAAAACATGGGAGTAAAATATCTGTATTTCTACAGTTCTATTTCTTATATTACTACTTTTCTCCAAATTAAAATGTACTATTTTCAGTCTTCTCTAACCCACAGGGTTCTCTCCCAGACTTGCTCCTTCATTCCAAGAGCTGGTGAAGAAGGAGCAGCAAAGGCAAAGAAAATGAAATCTTCAAAAATGGGGACTGGCAGAAACTTGCAGTTAACAAAAATAAAAGTCAATTTGAATTGTTGACTTTGTGTAAAATGCAAGTCAAATCTTCCTCAGCTGACATTTATAGAATTATGTATAATTAGAAGATTTGCTTGCACATTATATATTTTTTCATTGCTTTGTAAAATAACTAATTTTTTTTGACTTTGCTATTATGCATTTCCAAAGCACAGGACGCGCACTGCTAATGATAGAACAACAAGGAGCAAACACATTTTTTTTTTATTTTGCTTCATCTCTTTTCTTATGAATAAAATGCTTGGATATAATAACTCAAAAAATTTGAAGGATGATCTAATGCTAAATGTTAAAATTAATTCCTTTTTTTTTAAATGTGAAACAGAAGCTAAACTTGCCAAATTTCATACAAATTGTTTCCACTTATGTCAGCTTTTTCCTCCTTACTACCCTTCTTCCCTGGCTATGAACAACTCCTATTGATCTAAGCCTGATGTTCAACTGTTATTTCTCAAATTACTTCTTTTTTCTACCCTGATCAAGATTTTTCATGACATAACATTATTAAACTAAGGCCAGTGTAAGATTTAAGGAGAATTTTGGTGAAGCATAATGCACATTACGTTAAAATAAACTGTTTGAGGGATAAATTGTTACAGTTTGTGTCATGCTGAAAGACCATAATGAAAGTCTTTAAGATTAAATTCTGCTATTTTTTCCTAAATTCTGTTGAAACTGGCAGGAGGTAGAAGCCTGGCAGTTTTATTTTTCTATTATCTTCCATGGCAGCAAGCCATCTGCAAAGGAAATGAAAAAGATTCAGCCAGGGCAGAACACACTGCTGCAGGATATCACCCCATGAAGACATAATACAGAATAATAGACACAGATATTAAATAATTTATCAATGCTATCACATGTCAGGTGAATAGCAGCATCATGTGTATCTCTCCCTGTCCTGGTTCCTTCCCTAAAATCTTCCTGGTGCTCTTTGAGGATGGTAATCATAGAATAGTTTGAGTTGGAAGGGACCATTAAAGGTCATCGAATCCAACCCCCCTGTAGTGAGCAGGGACATCTTCAACTAGATGAGGTTACTCAGAGTCCCAGTCCAACCTGACCTTGAATATTTCCAGGGATGGGGCATAATAATGGTGATAATCAAGACTGTATTCTAGTTTCCAACTTTTAATTCTAAGAATGACATCATTCATAAAGCATAAAATATTAGTGACTCTGTGGCACTAGTATGCGTTTTTCATTGCAGGGTATGCTTCCTTGAACTGACGTTTAAAATTAACATATAAATTAATTTAGCTGTGGTTAAGTGAATGCAAATTGATATTTTGGCAACCACTCTGAGAACAATAAATTTACCATTTTCTCTCAGCCAGGAAGATCTACTATATGAGAGCATCCCAATGAAAAATGTGAATCCAAACTCCTGACATTACTGACAACCTCATTTGTTAATAATCTGCAAGCTGATGAACTGAATTGTTTACAGTAACTTACATAGCTTATGAGTTGGGCACCTGTAGCAGTGTGCCATTAAAAATGGGCATCCATTTTATATTCCCCTTTTTTGTTTTTCCTTTCTTCAGGGTGGATAAAATATAATTGTTGTTCTCAAGTCATAAGTCTGATTCTGCATTCTTCATATCAATTGATCTGGCTGTAAATAGGAATCTGGTCGTACAGGCTTGGCAGTGGAAAAAAGATGTATATGAGTGCTGCTTTTACCCCTTTCCTTTGTGTTACTGGCTAAGTAGATGGCCTGAAATATCCTACTCCAACTGGCCTGCTACTGAGGAATAAATCTTTACTGATTCTCCATCTGAATTACTGAAGCATTTGCAAAATAATGTGAAAAAACTGTTACACTTTTCTCACAAAAAAAATGTTCACTTTGGATTCAAAAGTACTTGTGATTTCCAGAGCATAGTGAAAAAAAAAAAAAAAAAAGAAAAGACTCTGTGGAAAGATACTCTTTGTTATTCTTACCTATCAATTTGATATAATATACTTGAGGTGTATGAGATCATTATTTGGATCATACAGGTTAGACATGACTGACTTCATAGGACTTAAAAACATTTTTAGAACTTGAGAATTTCAGAATGTTTTATCCTATGAAGTTATAATTGTGTGTATGTCTACACACATGCAGTGGCTGAATGGAATGTAGTGAAGAAAACTGAGGACAACATGAATACATACAGCTCTTGGTACAGGTCTTACTTCATAGGTGCTTAAGGGACTATTCCTTTTTATACTGCTAAATCTAATACTTCTTATTAGATACTCCACAGTTTTCACTATTCCCTATGTAAGGAAGAGTTTTGCAATGTTAACACTTAAATTGTGTAAAACTTCTGTTATAGCAATGTAACTGGTTAAAATATTTATTATTTGTTTACATTATGCTTTTTTTTTCCTTAAGATTTTTAATGCAGTCATTAGTGGAGAGTAGCCACCAAATTTTTTAGAGGAATAACTGTAAATTGTTTGAGAAGAGTTTACATTTATTACAAACCAAGTGCATAGTGCTCATAATCCTGAATAACATAGAAATTAACAGCAGAGCCCTGCAAAGCTGTGTAAATTCTGTAGCTATTCAAATTCTAAATCCATGCTGAAAGGAAACTTCATTAAGACAGTTGCATCTTATTTCCAGCTGCAGCTCAGTCTTTAAATAACTGTACTAGAAAAAGAATTTAAAGACGCCAACTTATATAAGTTATTAATGTGAATAAAGGACAAGTGCTTTACATTGTACTACCCCCCCTGTAAGCTTGCCTCCAAGTTTTCTGATGATTCACAGCATACCCAGGCAACAAAGTAAATGACAGCTTTTAAATGGTTTTCCTGTTCTTTTTTCATCCACATTTATAAACTTTTTTTAAAAAGATATTTTATTTTTTTTTCCTTCCAGAAGGCTGATTAGCTGTTTTGGTAGCAGTTTTTAAAAAACTTCTATTTCATCAGTTTGGGAAAGAAAGACATCCACTCCGCCAATTTCTAACATGATCTAAAGATACATTCGGTTTTCCATGCTTTCCGGCTTTTTGACTTATCTCCTGTTGCAATTAAGAAATGGTCAGCTTTGCCCGTATCTATAACCTCTGACTTAATCACCTACACATTTCTCTTGCTCCTTCTTGGTATGTCCATATTTCTGTTGCCACATATCCTGCAGACACATCTCTAACTCCATTCCATGGTGTGTGTGAACTCACAGCCTATTGCATACATAAAAATTTTATATTTACTTTCACTCAGTTTTGTATTGTTTCTAATTAACTGTCAGTTTAGTAATGCTCCCATTTAAACAGACCTTACACAATTTTATGCTCAAGTTTGGAATTTTATGCTCAAGCCTATAAACAAAGTAAGGAATATAACGCTGGTGAACTTATTCTTTTTGATTATCTGCAGATCATATTCTTCAAGCTTCGGTTTGCAGGGAAAAATTTCACCAGCTCTATCTTGTCTCTGGTATATTTATAATAAAGAGACCCTTAAATTCTAATAATCACAGGGCTAAGTTCATTTTTCTCACAGCACATTTATTCCATTTTAAATTTAATTCAATTTCATTGTTCTGCAATTCCATTTTACAGGGTCTTTCCCCTAACAATTACTTGTCTGGATGATTCATGAGAGTTGAGTGGCTTATCCCAGAAACTCTGCCCCTGGCAGTATTCAGCATGTCAAGACATCAGATTCTAGTGAGAGTCAAAATGGATCCCCTAAATGAAAAATCCTAACTTTCATCACTTACTTTCTTTGTATCTCAGAATGGCCTCAGTATCCAAGTAATTCTTCTTTTGAAATCCATGAATTTCAAAATCCATTTTTGGAAAGATAAGGGATTACTTTATTGTGCCTGTCGTGTATCGACTGGCACTGATTTTCAGAAATAAGCCTACTTCATGGAAACATACTGATCTCTGAACCATGCTGAGTGTTGTGGTAAACATGCCAGAGGGACAGGATGCCACCCAGAGGGATCTAGGCAAGCCCGTGACGTCGGCCCATGTGAACTTCCTGAAGATCAACAAGGCCAAGTGCAGGGTCCTGCATCTGGGATGGGGCAACTCCCGGTATCAATGCAGGCTGGGGGATGAAGGGATTGAGAGCAACCCTGACAAGAAGGACCTGGGGTTACTGGTTGATGAAATGCTGGACATGAGCCAGGGGTATGTGCTCACAGCCCAGAAAGCCAAGCGTGTCCTGGGCTGCATCAAAAGAAGCGTGGCCAGCAGGTTGAGGGAGGTGACTCTGCCTCTCTACTCTGCTCTCATGAGACCCCACCTGAAGTATAGTGTACAGCTCTGGGGCCCCCAACATAAGAAGGACATGAACCTGTTGGAGTGGGTCCAGAGGAGGGCCATTAAGATGATCAGAGGGCTGGCGTACCTCTCCTATGAAGACAGACTGGGAGAGTTGAGATTGTTCAGCCTGGTGAAAAGAAGGCCCCATGAAACCTCATTGCAGCCTTTCAAACTTAAATGGAGCCTATAACAAAGAAGGAGACAGACCTTTTAGTAGGGCTAGTTGCGAAAGGACAAGGTGCAATGGTTTTAAACTAAAGGAGGGTAGATTCAGACTAGATATAAGACAAAATACTATAACAGGTTGCCCAGAGAGGTGGTAGATGCGCCATCCGTGGAAACGTTCAAGGTCAGGTTGGATGGGGCTCTGAGCAACCTGATCTAGTTGAAGATGTCCCTGATCGTTGCAGGGCAGGTTGATTAGATGTAGGTGCCTTCCAACTAGAACCATTCTATGATTCTATGCTGTGTTGCTGTAAATCGATCCTGAACACAGTCTACCATCTTTTGAGCTCTTCATCAAGTGTTTCTCAAAAGTTGTACAAGATCATCATCCATTATATGACAACCAAACTTTTAATAATATAGAAATTAAAAGAAATTCAAGGCTGAAATTCATGTGGAAATGCTATGAGAAAGAAAGAGCAGAATTAAATTAGAGGGAAACTTATCAAACAACTACTCATAAAATTCCACAAAATAACTAATGGTAGTGAAATTTTTCTTCCAACAAACAATCCACCAAACCTGTGCACTATTCTGCACTAATTCAAAGACATCTTTCTTCCCCTCTTCAGTTCAATGCCCACACCAGTGACTATTCCTCTAAACTCCCTTTCAAATGGGCTAACTCAAACTAACTGAATTGTTGCAGGCATACACAGATAAACAGAACTTGTCTGTTCTTAATTGGCAGAAATTGAGACCTTTTGCTGCTCAGATTGACCTAAACTCTTTTATTCACCTTTTTGATAGAGCATTTTACTGAGTAATGATTCAAGCGGGGAAGGGTTTGCTCTTTTTTTGTGTCAGCAGACTCTCAGATTGCTCGTGCGTCTTGCTGAACATCATCTTGATAGTGGGAAAGTTCAGACCTGATAGGGAGGTTTTAATAAAAATGAGGGCGAGTAAACTGAAGGGAGGAAAAACGAAAAATGAGGGAGGAAGAGAGAGAGAAAAGAGGAGAGAGAGAGTGATATTTCCAATTTAATCACACTGTAATAGATTAATGCATGGGTTTTATTTAATGTATTTACTCTTGTATTTCATAATTAATTTTCTTTATATCACCAACTGTGTATGATATGAACAAATACTGTCATTTGCATTTTACTTTACCTGATGTAAATAGAGATTTCGAGGCAACTGGATAATATCAAGGCACTTTTGCTCCAGTGTAAACAAAAATACTAGATTACTGAGGAATCTTTATCTCACCAAAGCACATTCTTCAAAACAAATAGAATCATAGAATCATAGAATCCTAGGGTTGGAAGGGACCTTAGTAGATCATCTAGTCCAACCCCCCTGCCAGAGCAGGGCCACCTTAGAGCAGGTTACACAGGAACGCGTCCAGGCGGGTTTTGAATGTCTCCAGAGACGGAGACTCCACCACCTCCCTGGGCAGCTTGTTCCAGTGCTCTGCCACCCTCAAGGTAAAGAAGTTCCTCCTCATATTTAGGTGGAACTTCCTATGCTCAAGTTTGTGCCCGTTACCCCTTGTCCTATCACTGGGCACCACTGAAAAGAGCCTGGCCCCATCCTCCTGACACCCACCCTTCAAGTATTTATAAGTGTTAATTAGGTCCCCCCTCAGACGCCTCTTTTCCAGGCTAAAGAGACCTAATTCCCTTAGTCTATCTTCATATGAGAGGTGTTCCAGTCCCCTAATCATCTTAGTAGCCCTATGCTGCACCCTCTCCAGCAATTCCTTGTCCCTCTTGAGCTGGGGAGCCCAGAACTGGACACAGTACTCCAGGTGGGGCCTCACCAAGGCAGAGTAGAGGGGGAGGATGACCTCCCTCCACCTGCTGGCCACACTCTTCTTGATGCACCCCAGGATGCCATTGGCCTTCTTGGCCACAAGGGCACATTGCTGGCTCATGGTCATCCTGTTGTCCACCAGGACTCCCAGATCCCTTTCCTCAGAGCTGCTCTCCAGCAGGTCAGCTCCCAACCTGTATTGGTGCAGGGGGTTATTCCTCCCCAGGTGCAGCACCCTACACTTGCCCTTATTGAATTTCATAAGGTTCCTCTCCGCCCAGCTCTCCAGTAGTAGTATGAAGAATGTTTGTCAACTGTCTACCTAAAAAGATGTTGCACACTAGAGAACTGATATTACAAAATCAAAAGAGAAAAAAGTATTTTTCAGGGACCGTGGTAAGTGCAGAATCTGGGAATGTGTGGATGTCTCCCAAGTCATTTGAGCCCAGAGATGCAGAAGTACAAGAAACGTACATGCCAAGCTCTTTTGCTGCAGCTATATTTGGGTAACCAGAAGGTTACCCACAACAGAAGGACACAGTGACAGAACAGCTGAAAAAGGAGTTGGAGAACTGGAGAGGTGCCTGGCCATGCAAGGCAACAGTCCATTCCCTTTCAGAGAACATCAGGAGAAGAGGAACAAATTCTGGACCCTGAAAGGCCTCTGGATGTTGGGTGCTACCATATGTTTAGGTATCCATTCCTTCTGAGACAGAGATCATGTCAGGCACTTTGACACTTCAGGGAAGAAGAGGGGTGCCAAGAAACACATTGTTTGCTGCTTGCCTTATAAGACTTCCTCCTATAGATCTGGAGCAGATGAAGAAAAGACGACTGGCCTTTAGTGTGGACTTCTCTACAGCTATTACTGCCTGCATTGGCTATCACACCCTGTAGAACAGGCTCCCAAAAGTCAGTGAGAACAACAAGGACCAGTTGGAGCTGATGTGCACTCTGGTCATGCTCTCGGAAGCTTTTTGTGGCTTGTCTCCATGCACAGAGAGGCTGAATGCAGAGTTTTGTTATGTGCTTTGGGATGTGGGCTAGACGTGTTTTGGCACAACTTTGACTTGGAACATGCGAACATCTAGGATGAATTCTCAATGTGTGGGATGCTCCCCTTATTGTGTAGGAGGGCCATAATTGCTGAAGACCTGAGGTACAGATTCCCAGCTTCTCTCCTCAACACAAGCCTGTAGTGAAGTCCATTTGCTGTGACTGGTGTCCATACTAGAGGATGTGATTCAACCAGATCAGGCCTATGTAGTCCCATGAGAGAGCATCTTCAATAACTCCTGTCTGGTCCTTCACCTGGTCTGTCATTTGCCTCAACAAGGACAAAACATTTGACAGTATCAGAGCTATCCTACAAGGAGGGATCCCTATATATTAATATCAGGCCCTGCTTTGTGGAGGTCCATTGAGGCCCTATAAACTGTTGCAGAAGGCTTGGTGAAATTCTGCAGCATCTTGAACAAGACTGTTGGCTTTCATCAGAGAGAGTGTCAAGGCTGCCTCTTGACCTGCTGTCTTTGTCTTCTCTAGCGGGAGAAGGTTGATCCTCACAAAACTGGATAAAAACCTGGATGACTTGATGGTTGTGAAAGTTTGTGAAGTCACCAACTTGACTGTCTCCTTCACTGGGCAAGTGCATCAAGTTATCTGGCCTGGTAGCTGGGGACAAGTGACCTCCTTCACATATACTCAACATCTAGAAAGGCATAGACACACTGCTATTCTTGGGCACCTACAGCTCTGCAACCAACCCCTCCCAGGCTCCTAACTGGGACAAAGTGGAGGCAATGGTGTCAGAGCGGGTGTGAATGTGGGCAGATCTGCTGTGGGTCCTTGCCTTGAGGGAAGATGAGCTGATTGTCATCCTGCCAGTCCTGCCTGTTTTCTGGTACTGCTTCAACAGCCTCTGCCTCTTCCCCATGACCTGGACCTGGATTTTTTTTCAGGTCAGGGAAGTGCTGGCTCCCTTCCCGGCAGCTGTATCCATGTACCATGTACCCAGAACAAGTTATCAAGGCAGGATTTCCCTTCCCAGAGGCCATGCTGATTCCTTCTTTAGAGGCTGCGTGTATCCATGTGCTCAGTATTCTCATCCTTTAACACAGACTCTTCCATTTTACCACAGATGAAAGACAGACTCAGTGGTCTGCAGTTCCAGGATCTTCTCTGGAGCTCTGTTTGTGGATAGGACTTACAGTGGCAATCTTCCAGTTTCCTGGCTCCATGGCTGCTTGTAATTATAGGTTACACATTTTGGCCAGCAGCTCTGCAATTTCACATTTGAGTTCCTTCACAGCTCTTGGGTGAATGGCTGCTGATCCTGGTGACTTATTGACATCTAACTTATTCTATGCGGTCTAATACTTCCTGCATATTTAGCTCAAATTTATATAGATTTATATTTATATAGCTGACTGATCTGCTGCAAAAAATGCACTGGATATTGGAAACTCCCCAACATCTTTAACGGTAAAAAAAGATTTACACAAAAAATTAATGTCATACTCTCTGCTGTGGCCTTATCCTCAAATGCCACATCTTTGTCATCAGGTGTTCCAGCTGTCTCATGAGCTGGCTTCCAGCTTCTGAGGTGTTTTTGGTTATCAGTCTGAGTATCTTTTAAAAATTAATTTACATTTCCTATAATTTCCTGTGTACATATGATATACCATGATTTTACTGCTCGCCTCATTTGGACAACCTTTCTATTTTTCAAAGTCAATCCTTTCTGTACAGTATCCTCCTTAAGTTTTCTGTTTAGCTATACAGGGTTTTTATTGGGTCATTGTTTTCCTTTTCTAGGCAGTTTACCTGGGCTTCTAATACAGTATTTTCAAACATCCTCAATGCTGCTTGCAGGCTTCTTGCTTTCTAGAGTATTCATTTTAGGGGTATTTTTGCTAATTGACTCATTTCTATGTAGTTCCCCTTCCTGAAATTGAATCTCTGTATGCGGGTTTTATTTGGCTTGCTCTCTCCCTCTGCACTATTAAGCCTAATTTTATTCTGATTGCTGAATTACAGCAATGTACAGAGTGCTCTTCAACTAATACCGTTTGAATGGGGTCTGGTGCATTACTCAGGACCAAAGCCCAAATGGCAGCGTCTCATGAGTGCTAAGAATAGTTGTTCTAGGAAGCAGTTATTTATTGCATACAACAGTCTTATCTCTACCTGTTGTCCTAAGGCAGCAATGATACAGTATGTATATGTGTACAGATATAGTGAAAATCTAACACTGCAACCTGTCTCAAATTTGCAGCCTTACTTAAGCCCTTTCATCCTCCAGATCTAAGAGCCCAGAGTATCAACGTAGTACTATTTGTTTGTTACTATTAGAGTAGGGGATTTCCAACCAGAATCCCACAGTGCTTCTCTTTCCCCGCAATATTTTTATGCTGTTAAATTTTATATATTCCTTCACATACAATGCCCTCACCTGTACATCTCATTCCATCATCCTTCAAAGCTGGTAGCCTGGCAACACTGTATCCCGTTAATTATCCTTTCACCAGGACTCTGAGAGGCCTATTGTATCAGAGTTGCTGTTTATTGGTAAAAAATCTGGTTTCCTCATCTTATTTTTTAGGATCCTAGAATTGGTGTAGAAGCCAGCATTTGTTAGTTTTGCCCTTGGTTTAGTTTTGCGATGATAGTCAGCTGCCATTTTAGGCAAACTGGGTAGCCTTCCCTGTTTTTGCTTATTTCCCTTCTGGCCTTTTCAGAGGTATGCTGAATATCATCCAGGTTACTCTGCCAAGCAGAATCAATCTGAACGAGGTGTTTCTCTATGCTTGTCAACATTTTCCCAGTTCCTAGTTTAAATAATCCTGTATGACCTTCAAAATTTTCAGACACAGCAGTCTGTCTCCACCTTGATTAAAATAAAGCCTGTCCCCCATTATGGCCTCCTTTTGTCTCAAAAGGCTTCTCAGTTCCACATGTACTGAAATACCTGCCCTCACTATAAGATGGTCTCACCTGTGCATCTCAACTCTGGATCCTTGCCTACCTCTCATGCCTCATGCCCTGGAACTGGCAGCATTGAGGAGAACACTGCCATGAGAATCCTAACTTCCGTCTCCTATTGGTCAGCAAAAGCATCTATCCAGAATATCACTCATATAGTGCTCCAAGTGACTGGTTCCAGCTCAGATCATGACTCCTGGATCCTCCCATGCACCCTCACACCAGAGCTCCTTGCACAGCATGCACACATATAGATCCAGTCCCACGGGGAGTTAATTCTCCCCTTATTCTAGTCTATCATTATTAAGCTAACTAGCAACAAATGAGATATACCCAAGAATGTGGGGTGTGGAAAAAGGTGTAAACACCAGCAAACCATGCTAGTGATGTGGCAGCCAGTAATTTCAATTACTATTGTATCATAGACTAACTGAACCTGTGGATAAGTTGTGGAATTAATTATGGGAAAATATATGTAAGAAAAAAAAATGTAAGCAAGAGACAAAACAATTTAACAAAGGCTGAACTGAAATACTTGTTCACATCACTAGATATAGGTATTTATACTAAAAATTACAGGGTTCCAAGCAGATTGATTTTATACAAAATACAAAATATCGGTGCTTAAAAGTACAAGCTGTTCTGAATTCATATTGTGTTCAAAGAATGCAATAAGTGGACAGCTATGGACAGTTAAATCTGTTTAATCCATGTGCCAAGAGGGGAATAAACTTTACCTTTTTTTTTCTCCTATACATGATATACTAACAGAATGAACTGACAAAATTAATTACGGCATTTCTTTTACAGGACTTAGGTACCATACCTAATATACTATACCGACTACCCTACAGAAGGATGATGGTTTGATTGCTAGAACTTTAATCATTAATACAGGGATATGAGTAGAATTGTATAGGAGAGTTATGCAGTATGGCAAAAGATACTTCAAAAAAATCCTGACTTGAATTAGGTCAAAAGTTAAAAACTAAAAGTCCACCCTATTTTTAATTCATGTGAATTTTCATATCTCATTAGATGCAAATATTTCATTTTTATCATTCTAATAAACATTATTTATCTTTTAACCATTTTAACTATGACTTAAATATTAAAAGGAAGTTAAATTAGGAGAAACTGTTTTGTAGATGTCAACTTCATTCAGATAATTTGAAATGTATTTCCACTCCTTTTGAGATACAGCTTTATTTAAGCCATCTTTTACCAAAATAGGGATTCCAGCAGGAATTTAATTTAAAACTTTTCATGCATATCTAGACAGCAGACTAGCTGTTTGACTTAGTAGTTAAATAAAGCATAGGAGTCAAGTAGTTTCATAATCTCAGTTCTATTCCTGGCATGCCAAATTTAATTATTTCTCTCATGTAGACATTTTTCATATGTTGACTGTTAAATGGAAAAAATTAGGCCAAATTCTCTTATGAACCCAGTACTCACAAACTCTAAGAATTATTCTCTGTTGAATAGTGTTTTGAAAATAGAAGCCCTCCCAATTTGCTTCTTCAAGGTTTAGTTGTCAATACATTGTAATTCTTTGTTGAATCAAGTACTGCCCACTGGACCCTTCAGGATCTTCTGATGAAAGGTGTTTTCATACCAAAAAATATCTGCATTTTATTATACAGGAGAAACATCTAAGTCCAAAGGATGATCGTAATTATCATTTAAACCTACAATGGCGAAAATTAAGCTGACTCCACCAGCCCAAATTGCAAGGATACAAAGGTTAATCTACCCCTCAAGAAGGGACTTTTCTGGTTGTGTGTACAAGGGAGAAATGGCAGGAGCACTAATGTATTAATAATGTTATTTCAGTGCGTTAGAATTCATACTGACTCCACACAGAATAGTAAGATCAAAGGTTCACAAAAGGCTTTGTCTTTTCTAAAGAGAAACTGCTTTTAGGTTATAAAGTTGATGCTAAAGTCTATCAATGGGATTTTTCTAACTTTAGAGCCAGCAGGCAAGAAAGAAGCTATAGAAAAAAGCATCTATTCCTTCTGGGAGTAAGATCATGCTAGTTCACTGCCTTCTTAAATAGCCTTCAGAGAGTCTGCCCCATTCCTAGCAGTGTTCTGCAATTTCCCACCACAGCAAAATCTGGTATGGGAGAGCTTGATATTACGGTCTGTTTCTCACTAGATAGATAAGACCTCAACCAGCATAAATAATGCCCATGACTACCCTGCAGTGACTATTTATTTGATAGTACAGTATCAAATGCTTTTAAAAAAATCTAAAGCTGTTGCACTACATTTCTCGCATTTATCAAATTCAACAAAATTTTTGTTAGTCAGATTGATCTATGCTGCCTTAAGAAGTCAGCCCAAGCCTTAAGGAAAACTGATTTGTATGAAAATATCACTTGTAAAAATGTAGCATTCAAGTTGTGTGCTCATATGCTGTTCAAAATAAGCTGGGTAGGAGTGATATGAATGTTTCTGTGGGTTCAGTTACAGCTTCACATTTCAAAGCTGAATTTTATGTTCACATTGCCATAATGAAAAGTACATTGAGAAAGAAGTAATTATACATTTTTCGTCAGAAGACTTCAGCTATTGTAGGAATTCTGCTTCCATACTGTGTAGTCTATGGGTCATTTCTATCTCTTCAGCTTCTGTGGGGTTTTTTTTGGCCCTAAGACTAACAGCTTTTTGCATGAGTTTTCATTTAGAAACAATATGCAGTTGTCCGTGGAGTAACAGTCTCTGAATTCAGTATGGGAGGAAGGGGTTCAAGAACCTGTATTTTGTGCCTGCAGCATTCTGAACAAATAGATAAGTGAAATTTGCACCTGAAGTTGTATAAGTGATATTCATCAGAGAATCATGAGAAAGAAGTCAATAGTAAACTTTTAGGCATATGGATACCCTTCTGGGTAACTAGAAAAAAATCTGATTATGAGTATCCCTGTGCCCTGTACAACACCTATGTATGAGCAAGATGGTCAGTCTACCTGGTCACAGGCATCCTTTTCTATGAGGTCTGAAAACCAAAACCAAACCAAAACTTTCTATGTAAGAAAGCTGTGAAAACAGTTAAACCTCTCAGGTGTGCAAAACTCAGCCTTATGATACTGTTAATTTATTTATAATGTATTATTACCTGTGCATAAAAGTGCCTTTTACTGTGCCTCTGCAAGAGTTATTATTCTTTGTAACATAAAAAAAAAATTCAGTATTGAATGAATTCAATATTTTTGAATTTCAAAACCTGTAATTATGTTGTATAGCAGGAGGGCCTCCTGCAGCACAGGTTAGGATGCCTCCATACGTGGGGAGAACCTCAGCTTCCACTAATCCCTGCACATCTTAATGGAGCTAAGGGCTCAGGTCCCACGTCCTCCCTCTCTTTTTGTCATTGTATTAATGAGAGTGGAATTTACTTTGCCTAACTCTAGACATCTAAGCAGTAGGCATTCAGCCTAAATCATTCATCTAGTCTTCTCAAACAGATCAGAGGAACTGCCCTCTGTAAGAGTATACATTTTTCCTTTGTCTAAATAAGTAACCAAGACAACTAACTAGCTCAGTCTAGATACATACAGTTTAGGCAGCTAAATTTAAGAGAGTTTTTGCTCAGAGGGTTGTCACATCTATTTGTAATGCAGTTTCTTTTAGCTGGACAACAGCCATTTCACAGTAGACAAAATAAAAAATGCCAGTAAATACCATGAAGAACTGATTCGGATTGTTTCAACCTGAGCATCTCAAAACACTTAAACACTTCTCACTTCCTGCATTTCGTGAGGGCCACTTCCATGACCAGTATCAGCATCCTAATCCATTTCAGAAGCCTCGCTTTATACTGAAGAAAACATTCATTCCCTTTGCATTTGGTGTAATCAAATAGTCTGTTTTCAAAATAAGCCATTTCCATCTCTTTTAAGTATGAAAAATTCCAGGCCCACAAGATTATTTTCAGAAGACCATGGACAATTGGAAAACAGAGGGCTAAAGAGAAAAAAAAAAAATAAAAACCCCAACAAAGTACTGAGCAAAGCTACATGTCCTTCTATCTCCCTGGAAAGCCTGGACTTAAATTTCCATGGACACATAAGAGACATGCTGTGCAATATAATACTTGCAGGGTCAAAGTTCTTCAGATAATCCATTCACATCTCATAGAGTAATTCTAGAGAAGTTAAGTCTTAAAATTTGTTTTAAAAATTTAGAATTAGAAAACCACTGAAAAACTTCCCTTCTTCACCTCCATTAATGTCAAATGATTTTCTGCCTTGCTGTTTATTTGTCAACATATGCTACCACAGAATAATTGAATTAGAAGGAGGTGGTGTTCTCAGATTGTCTGCCAATGAATCTAAGGAAATTGTCTTCACTTCTTGGCTGCTTTTTTCAGCCAGGTTCTGATTTCATTGCCCTTCTGCAGTAGTTCCTAAAGAATTTGATCATTATGAGAGTTTCCTTTCACTGACAATTTGATTGAGTTACAACTGAGCTACAGTAGCCATTAAAAATCCTTGCTCTTCTCACTAGGAGAAGCTGGGAGCTGTTTGTTTATTGACATATGCAATGTTTTGTGTATGGCAAGATTCAAAGTCCTTTACATCCAAGTCAAAAGATTTCAGCAGAGATACAATGTAGTTAAGCACAAAACCAAATTCAACAGTGTAAGACACACTGGAACAAAGCCTTTTCTGAACTACCATGGGCCTTGCTTGCCTTACGACACTAGGGACATTTCAAAAGTACAGTTCTTTCCATTAAAGTCACAGAAATTGTGTTGTGAGGGTTAAAGTAGCTTAAGTTTAGAATCATAAGTAAGTGACTACAAGGCCAAACAGCTGGAAAACCAAATAGTTCATGTGCAGTTACCCTGGGACTTCTGCACTATAGGAGATGCTGATCCATGACAGCATCACAGATGCTACAGAAACGTGGAGCACGTTTCTCTGGCCAGCTCACATAGAAACTGACACACTGCAGATTCTGGGACATGATTAAGTTAATAATCTTGCTGAGAATTTCGTTTTACAACAAAAGAAGGATTGTGGTTAAAGCAGGTCTGTCGGGAGGACAAATCGCATTTGTTTTATGTCTGCAGGACATTTTGAATGCTTGAAAAAGGCATTTGTAAGGCCTTCATGCCCACTTTGTTGGCAAAAAGAGGGGAATCCAGTTTAACACACAGGTCAGGCTGCAGAATGCAGCTTAAATTTGACTGATAAGCTCGTAGCAGCAGAGTCTATATCCCTGAGGATGCTTCTGTTTTGTTTTTTTTTTTCTTACAGCTTTATGACTCATCAGCTTCCTTCATCAATTCCCTTTCTGAAAAGGTTTGCAGCTGCAGGGCAATGACTACAGCTGACCTTGGCTTACCCTCTCTCTGGACCACTGTCTTCCTGCTCCTATCATTTCTTGTGTTTTATTTCATAGTCCAGTTCAGAACTGTATTATATATAGCTATATCCACAAAATTAAAACATTAGTGTCAATGTATCAGCCATAATTTAAGACAAAAAGGAGAGTTATACAACTTTACATCAGCCAGTCAATTCACAAAACACTTCACATGGCAAATGATTTAACAGTTCCTCCATTCAGAGCTTTGATCTCTCTAGTTGCACATAAGATCACATACTGTCAGGCAATAGGCATCTAACCCAAATGTTGTGTGTTTCTCTTTGAAGTAATTCATAGTTGTATTTTTTAGCTGTTACCAAGTCAGTACCACTGATAGGTTTAATGAATCCTCTATGGTGAAATGCCTTTTTTGCCCCCTCTCTTTCCACAGTGTATTAGCACTTTTTAAATCATATACTTGCCAGATGTTTGTTTACAAGTAAAATTCTTTTTTTTTTTCACTATTCCAACCTATATTAATCATCTCTGTTTAACAAATCAAGAGGACAAAACAGCTGCTGCTATTGCATGGAAACATGCACCTCACTGAAGCACCTTTAAATTCTTAACAAATGTTTGTGCTTAATAAGATACTAAGTATTTACTGTTAATCACACAACAATATAAAAGCAATATATTACAGGCTTGATATTAATTTATACAAAGGTCCTCTTTGTATGTGCACTCTGCTAAGAATCTAGTTCTGCATACATAGGTAATGGTAAATATGTTATAATCCTACACTTACTGCCTGCAAGATTCAGCTGTGGAGTATGCCTTTGCTGAGGAGTTAACTTATAGCCAGGTGCAAAAAAGAACTGATCTGAACTCAGAGATCTTTACATTTGTATTAGCTTACCCAGTAAGAGCATGAGTTATAGCCCAGCCTCCTTTTTAATGGGGTCTTAAACTTCCTTTTACAGTAGGGATGCCACCTAGTTAATTTATAGCTTGAAAATCCTTTGGAGCTATGTGTATATAGACATCTTCATATACCCTTTTGCTGCACTGGATGCCACAAATTACCCTATACACTCTGGTATCTTAAAGGCGACCAAAACAATGAGAAATCACTGGATTTCTGGCATGTTCACTGCACTGACTTGAATGCTGCAGTCACATAAGTTTGAATGTGACAAGTGGTAATGATGATTTCAGCCTGCTTAGGGTACCTCCCTTTATGCCTAAAGGATTCTCCATTGCTCTTTCACAGTCAGGAGTCAGATTAAGACACAAATTTGACAACTCATCCTTTTTTTTTTATTATTTAATTATGTTGTCACTGAGAATCTATAAAAATATTCAGCCTACTGTTAGATATTGTGTGTAGATGAAGACTCTCCAAAGTACCTCAGGATGGCCCAAGAAGAAAGTAAGCCCAACAGATAAAGAGTCTCATGAATAATAATGCATGATGGCAAGTTAATGATCGTAGAAATGCTTTAGAAGTATTCCTTGAAAAATTAAAAAAACCTCTAATCTACTCTTCAAAAACTGTAATCCACTGCAAATTTTGTAAATTGGGACTGAGGTGGAAAAAAACCCCAAAAAAGAAACAACAATAACAACAACAAAATCAAACAAACAAAAAAAAAAAAACAAAGAAAAAAGAAGAGGAATCCAGCTGGGAATTTTACCTCCCAAGAAGTAGCCATGATTAATAACAATACTTGCAATTGGTTTTAAGCACATAGAGCATGTTTAATCTGCTCAGTTGGATTAATTTGGCAACAGACTGTTTATAGCCATTTATGCTGGCTAGAATTTTGTTACTACTTCAGGTTTAGATTATGTATACAGTATCCTACAAAGATCAGACCTGATGGTCTTCACCTTGAACAACTTTGTTCAGATAAACCATAACTTTCTGGATCTCAAAGAAGCCATGTTGTAACATGGGTATGTGATCAACCAAAGATGCCTTCAATATAACAAGACACAAGAATGAGGGGAAAAAGCTTTCCATGTGTATTCTTTATTTTCTAAAATATTTTTTTTCTTCCACTTGTCATTATTGTCCCCATTTCAGGATGTAACTTCAGACAACCTCACTGCTGTGCATCCAGACAGTGGGGGAACTAAGAAATTGGGAGACCTCATCAGCAGTGCCGATAAGCATGTATGAGATCTGTTCTACTTATCTACTCCTTAATTTAAATTGATGGTTGATTATTCTTTTTTTTTTTTTTAAATCTTCCTACAGTATTTTGATATAACATTTAAATGAATAAGGAAAAAATTTGAACATATGGGTTATGCAAAAAGAATTCTAGAGACAGAAATGTAATTTCTTTCTCCAATTTCCTTTTCCATATTTGACAGAATTCTTTCAGTTACTTCTGCTTAATTTCAGAAGTAGTAAAAGATCTTAACTGACGTATAAGATCATAAATTGTTAAGACGTGTATTTATAAAAGGTCTGGATAGAATTTTGCTAAGTTTCCGTTAAAAAGCTTTTGAGATTGTAATGTGATCATGTTCAGATGGCAAAGTAGCACTGCTCTCTGCTGGTTGTTAAAAAATTAAATTGCTGCTTGGCAGTTGCATAAAAGTTCTTCAATGTATTTGCTTGATTCATCTTTAAATTATGCTTTTTTTTGGATTAAGATAGATAAAGAAATCTTTAGTTAGCTATAAAGCTAAAACATATGCGCTTGCTCCTCTTATAAATGAGCAATTCTCAGATAAGACATTCTCAGCAAAGCGTCATGTTTGCAGAATTTTACATTTGAAGATCCCTCAGCCTTTGACCTTTCTGACATAACCTGTGTGTGTACTCTCTTCTCTAATAACATTTCTGATTCTTCCGCTTCTTTCTTTAACTTGGTCTTTATTTTTGTCAGAAATTAATTCTTTGTTCATAACGCAATCTTCTTTTAGTTAGGGAAACTGGGATGCCATGAGCCCAGATGAACACTGTGAAGACACACAGTTCTAATTGACAGGGTTTCCACAGAAAGAAATTTCCTGAAACCTTTCTCCTTAGGAAAGGTAAAGCCACAGCCTTTGCTTCCCTTGCTGCTTCCAATTATAGAACGTCCAGAAAATGAAGGAAACTTCCTGCATGTTCTTGCAATAACAGGAGATGATGGTCTGAGTCAGTCATCTGCCCCTACTTTCCTTGCCTCATCCAAAGGACGTTCAGAGGGCCCTGAGGTCAAAAAACATTGCAACATCAGCTCTGGGCATTTGAGGGTCATGAGTTAGGCTCCTGAGACATGTAATTTTAAGAAATAGCGTCTCTGAGAGGGGAACATTTCTTGTTTTTCAGACTTCTGATTACGTATTTCTAGGGTCTACAACCACAAAGACTAGTAACACATTTATACAATGGTTTGCTTCTCTGTCATTGATTTTTTCTTTCTGGAAATGTATCTGATCTTATTTTATTCCAATATGCGCAATACACAATACGCGCAACGAAATCATTGGAGTTGGTCAAGCTTGAACACTTTCCCAATCTAAATTAAGAGGACTTTGAAACTTGACAAGGACTGTGCTGTGTGAAAACAGTGGGAGCTACTCTACTGTAACAAGCAAAAGAGAGAAAACCAAACTGAAGCCCATTTGTTAATAGCTCTAAAGCTGTGCTGGGAGTGGATTCCCCTTTCACTGTCAGATGCATTGAGGCTGTGTTAACTTTCCAGGTCCAACCAGAGTCACCTTGAGCAGGAGAATGCAATGATTTTATATTGACACAGCACTATTTGCCACGGAACTAAAGTAAAAATGTTATTTATTCACTGTAAGGAAAGCAAAATATAGTTTTAATCTGTTACAAAAAAGAAAAAGAATCCAAAAACTAACAGTATGGAGGTTTTCAAAGGCACAAAAGACAGTCAGATGTCTAATTTCATTTACTCCTTTATGAATAATTATCATCAATATTGAAAGTAAAGCTGTGATATGTGATGGACATAATCTCAAGTCTTTCTGTCATTTTAAGCAAGTAAAACTTTGTCATCTTCCATGCAGGAGAAGAATTCCCTGAGAAAGCAAAGCAAACAAGCAAGCAAAGAACCTAACACCCTCAATCCCCTCATCGTCCCCAGGATACGCATGCACTGACTTTTTGAAAATCCTGTCTCAAATCTTTTTTCCTCAAAACTGCAAACACAGCAACTAACAGCTTTGAAACAGGAATGTTGGAATGTTGTGACTCATGCTACTTCTTGTACCAAACCTGATAGTTCTCTGCCCCTGCCAGGTAAACAGTCAGTTTTTTTGTTCGACTTTACCTTCTGTTCCTTGGCTAAATTTTGATAGCAGTCTCTTCAGGGCAGAAACTGATCCTAGTACATGTGTACATAATACCTAAAATGACATGTGCCATTCTTAGATTTAGGTTGCCATGTGTCACTAGACTATTTAAACAATTTAAAGCATTTAACTAGTCTCTGTCAAACCAGGGACCTATTTCATAGAATCATAGAATGGCTTATGTTGGAAGAGACCTTAACGACCATCTAGTTCCAACCCACCTGCCATTGGCAGGGACACCTCCCACTAAACCAGGTTGCTCAAAGTGCATCCAACATGGCCTTGTACACTTCTAGGGATGGGGCATCCACAACTTCCCTGGGCAACCTATTCCATTCTACCCTCATTCTATCAATAAGTGCCCTTGTAAAAAGTCCCCCTCCAGCTTTCTTGTAGGCCCACTTCGGATACTAGAAAGCTGCTATAAGGTCTCTCCAGAACCTTCTCTTCTCCAGATTGAACAACCCCATGCCTCTTGGCCTGTCCTCATATGAGAGGTGCTCCAGCCCTCTCATCATTTTTTTGGCCCTCTGGACCCATTCCAACAGATCCATGTCCTCTCTGTCTCTGGAGATATTCAAAACCCGCCTGGACATGTTCCTGTGCAACCTGCTCTAGGGAGGCCCTGCTCTGGCAGGGGAGTCGGACAAGATGATCTCCAGAGGTCCCTTCCAAACCTATGATTCTATGATTCTTATGTTGAGTGCTCCAGAGATGGACACAATATTCCAGGTGGGGTCCCATGAGAGCAGAGTAGAGGGGGAGAATCACCTCCCTCGACCTGCTGGCCCTACTTTTGATGCAGCCCAGGATACAGTTGGCTTTCTGGTCTGCAAGTACACATTGCTGGCCCAAGTAGAGCTTCTCATCCACCAGCACCCCCAAGTCCTTCTCCTCAGGGCTGGTCTCAAGCCATTCTACAGACCATATGTAGGACCTTGCACTTGGCCTTGTTGAATTTCATGACATTTGCACAGGTCCACCTCTCAAGGCTGTCCAGGTCCCTCTGGATGGTATCCCTTCCCTCCAGTGTGTCAATCCCTCCACACAGCTTGGTGTCATCAGCAAACTTGATGAAGGTGCACTCAATCCCAACATCCATGTTGCCAACAAAGATATTAAATAGTACCAGTCCCAGTACTGACCCATGAGGAACACCACTCATCACTGCTTGCCACTTGAACATCGAGCTGTTGACCACAACTTTTTGAGTGCAACTGTCCAGCCAGTTCCTTATCCACTGAGTGATTCGTCGGCCAAATCCATGTCTCTCCAATTTAGACACAAGGAAGTCATGTGGGACAGTGTCAAATGCTTTGCACAAGTCCAGGTAGATGACATTGCATATTTGGACATGTATGCAATGTAAGATTTCTTCACTTCCTCTTAATTTTTAAATGATTTGTATTCTTGAGAATAACCCAATTAAAAGAGCATTTTGTTATATCAAAGAGAAGAAAAAGCTTTAGCATGCCAAATTCTTATTCTAGTGCTCAGGAAATCAACTACCAGGAAATCAGCTACTTTTCTTCAGAAAATTTAGAACAATGCAGTCCTGAATTCTTCATATGCTTCAAATAAAATGTAGGAAAAGGCTGTTAAGGCAAATCAAATGTAATCAGGTCTAATTTTCATTATAAGTTCCCACATATCCTTCCTCTTCTTTTTCTCACCCACCTGTTTTTCTTTTTTTCTTTTCCCTCCAGATCAATTCAACTGCTATCACGCCTCAGAGGAAAAACTCTTGCACAAAAATATGCTTCACCTTAGTAGATCAAAGCTGATTTAAAGCTGTTTTTTTTCAGGCCTCTTTTAATCTTAGCAGCATCAAGCTCATTAGAAACAACAACAAAAACAAGAAAAAGAGAGATTTAAGCTAGGATCAGTAAATTAAAAGGGAGCTTTGATATCTAGTAGAAAGTAGTGATAGAAAAAATGTTCATATTATAAAATGGGACCTGGAGAACTGATTATGCAATAGAGATGGGAATCCAATTTTTAGTGTCTCATTTCATCAGTGAAAAACAGTTACAGGGCAGATTCTATCTGTTGTAGGGGCAACAGTGGTGAAACTTGGAGGGTAAGGAACGACCCAACTGAGCAAGAATATAATCCTAATAATGCAGTTTTAATAAAATATTTATGGAAATGGAAAAACATTAACTGCAGATTTGTGCAAGTGTTATGTACTGTACAAAAGAACAACACATTGTAAATATCATGCCATTAACTAGCGCAAAATAGCATGCCATAAATGTCATACTGGTCCCAAAAAGAATGTGTGAAGTATATAAACAAAAGCATAATCACCTTACTCCCCTTTTCAGTTCAATTTTGTTGACTCAAAAGGTTCAGCATTTAGAAGTTAATACACTGATTACAGTCTTCACTTCATGAGAAGAATGGGTTAAGTTAATTTCATTTCCCATTTCCATTAAAACTGTTGTCATGAGAACAAATCAATTCTGTACCAGTTTCAGTTTGACTCATTCTCTCACAAAAGATTGGGCCTTCTGAATTTCAAAGCTCTGGAGTATCTCTGAAAGACCCCAGTGTGCTGGACACTTCAGCCTTTTAAATAATCTCTATTTTTGCTACTTGTCCTTTCCGATCTTTGTCACTAGATGTGGGAGCTAGGCAACTGACACTCAGCTCCACAACTCTATTTCATTGGAAAAGAGTGAGGAGCATCAACTCACCCCTACCCAGTGAAGAGTGCAGCTGGGATGAGTGTCAATGCCTGAGACTTGGACCAGCCCAGGGCAGATACTGTTACCTTTCAGAAGAGACATCAGAAGAGACTGCCAGGTATACTGGCTGCCTTGATGGATGGATGGATGCATTACTCAGTGCTTGGACTCCACATTTTTGCTTGTGTGTTTGTTTTGAAGAGTAGTCCTTTTAAAACTGTTGAGTGAAATATTGTTTCTCAATCAATTAAAAAATTCAAGAAGCAAAGTTTTCACTCACAATGCAATTTCTTGAATTATGATTCATCTCAGTATCCCATGGTAAGGTGTATTTCTGTTTAGTAAAGAAACCACAGTCATTCTTTTTTCAGGTGCATTTCCTGCTGCATGAAGTATATTTTTCTTCCTTCCAACAAGAATTTTTAAAACCTGCTTAAGAGGCCTGTAGTACTAGACCTTTGCTACCTATTTCACCAGAACTGAAAAATGACTGTCTTTTTGCATAGCAAGGAGGATACTCTATTCTACTGCCTACAGTTTAATTTACGGTTGTTTTCTGGATGCCTTTCAAAGTTTTGCTCTTACCCTGCAAAGTACTAAACATTTTAGGCCTTTATTACTGTTTTCTTTTCACGCAATTTTCATGAGCTGAAATTATCTTAAACTGCTAATGCAAATTAGAAATACTGTATTTCAAACCCCTGTGCTCCCTGCTCACACACACCATGCACACAAAAAAAGCTTGAACAGGAGTTTGCAGTCAACTAAGCTTTCTCCTTGAGAGAGATGCAATCTACAATTAATTCTTGCTACTTTGATCATTACAGTGTGGATGTGTTCAATGTCAAAGCAAATTTCAAAACCTGTCAATTTTTCTGGGCTGAGAAAAAGGCGATGTGGAAGAGGGGATGAAAACGTGCAGTTGTACTGTTGCTACGGTATCACTACCAAAACCGACTTGTATAACTCAAAAAAGATGATTAATTTATTAGATAGAAATATAATATCTGTCCAAGTGCCGAAATCCTGAATACAGTTGTTACAACTAACTGATACTATTCTGGCAAAGGCCAATTTTTGTTTGCATAATGAAGCTTACTATATATGTTAATAGAATTTTCAGATCAGATCTGACCATTATGATTATATCATATGAACTCCTGGACTGTGCAAACCAGAGAAATTTGATTATTTGGACTAAATCCTTCATTTTCAATCATTTAGTATTATAAAATCATAGTTCATGCCAGTGAATAGCTGGGCAGCTCAAGTCTCTGTGCTTTTCCTTTTTTTTGAGCTTAGAATTGCTGAATTTAGAAATGCTGAATTTGCATTTAATGTATTCTATGGCTATATACCCTACAGCAATCACTGATGTAAAGCCACTGCAAAGTAGCAATTCAGACATTGAATCTCCAGTCTCAAAAAGAATAACCCTGAATAGAAATTCTTTAACAGTAATTTTCCTTGGATAATTACTCCCTAAAGTTAGAGTATGACTTTAAATGAAGGTTTTCACTGAGTTTTTGTCCCCCACAGAGGACTGATAATTAGAAAATAACTCAGAAATTGTCATGCACAGGGAACTGTCCATCAGCAAACCAAAAGGAGAAGTTTCTGAAATTTTCTTAGCTATAGATATATTAATCCTGCCCTTTGATTTAAAAACAGGAAAATCCTTTCTGAAAACATCAAAATGCCACTATTTTTAGATGTTTTGGGGGTGACATTATCGTCAAACATAGTACCTCATCGCTGCAGTTTTGATATGATTTAGTCCAAGATTTGTGAGCTTGCATCTTAATTAGATATGGTTTAGCCTTGAAACGAATTTGCAATTTATTTCTGTATAGTGAATGTCCTTCTGTTGCTATGGAAACCAGATGTTTGATAATTAAACTTGCGCTGTAAATAGTCGTGTGCTGTCATGTGAAAGACTACTCTTTACAAGTTGCTATCCAGCCAAATAGTCGGGTTTCTCGCCTATTGAAAAATTGGAAGTAAATTGGGTGAAATAGCTACCTCTGAAATTAACGTTAAAAAGCAATCACTTTGCTGGCATATTTTAAATAATAGGAAAGCATGGTTGGATTTTGTGGCTATTCTGTGGGTCAGAACCTACCATTACCTTCCTTCTTTCAGTTCTATTTGCCTATTATGTTCCAACCATAGAAAAATGAACATGAACAACAAAAGAGGAAATGTAAAAGTCTTCTGTAGCTAAGGCAGTCACTGATTTCAGCCTAACCAATGAGGGCCTGCCTGATCCAGAGCTCAAAAAATACTTTTAACTCATATCAGTAAAGTAGGACAAAAATGGTGTGTTGGCTAACTTTAGTGAATTTTCCTTTTTTACATCCCATGAGTGACCTTTCACATATTTCATGGAGGTAGCCAGGAGACTGACAAAGGGGTGAGCCTTGAAGTGAAACGTGGAAAACTGGAGGCAAAGACCTCTGTGCTGAATGATCAGAACTGGTAGGTATCTGTGGAGGGAGGACAACCAGCACATTCCTCCTGAGGGTGGTGTGGAAAAAGGCCTGAATAAGAAATAGAAGTGGAACCGGTGGAGTGTGTCTGGCTATGCATTGCTGTGCCTAAAACCCCACAGCTAATATAATGATATAAGGACTCAGATTTTGTGCTTTTAGTCTCAACAAGGAAAGAAGTTCCTTTTTGAGGAACAAGGAGGCCATCTATAAGTAACAAGACTAATACAGAACTACATCTTAACATGTTTTATATCTATGAATTGCTGAACTAATGCAGTAAGACATTACAATAATCTTTGATAATATTGCTTATACATTGAAAACAAGCAAGATTTCAGCAAGATCAAATGTGGTTTCAGCTTTTCACTAACAGAAATTCTAATCAACACTTTTTCTCTGACACTGTTCACAAAAGTAATTGTTTTCTGGGGTAATAGACTTGCTTAATCCATACTCTCACAACTTGCATCATCATACAAAGGAGTTACCAACCTCCCTACAGTAAAAATATATTTTGGGTTTGATTTTTATACTTTAAGTCACTTGTGAAGATACACAAGACAATAATATCATCGTGCAATAAAAATAGCCTATTTCAGATTTTTATTGCTAGTTTAATTTGGACTGCCAGAGAGCAATTCTGCTGTTACCACACAGGAAATGAAAGTTGTACAGTAAGATAACTTGCTACTTGCTGAGATGTGCAATGTCAAGTAATCTGTAATTACGAAAATAGCTTTAGTCTATTTACACAATCACCTATTTTTCCTCCAAACAGCAAAAGGGGCATTGTTTGAAGGAAAGCATCTCTGTAAATCTATACAGCTTATGCTTTATATCTCTAAGTTGCTCTAGCCTTTCTCCTGTCTCACACCCACTGTCTTACCTCTTTCTCCTTCTTTCATCAAATGTATTTATTTTATTGGGGTTTTTTAAACACTTCAAAATTTTTAAATGATAAAGACTGTACAAGAACAGAGAATAACTAAAGAATATCTGTTAATATCTGCTATTTACTTGAAAAGCACCAGGACTGCATAGAGAATGATACCTTTTAATACATACATGTCGGATTTCACCTCAGGCACCATGCAGGGCATCAGAAAATATGAATCAAAGCGTGTGCACTCAGAATGAAAAGACTGTTTGAATTTCTCAGTGGGAATCCTACATACATTATTTCGCAAACCTCTGAAGCCTACAGTTCCTTTATTTATAGCCACAGGTCTGTTAGTAGCAGTCCAGTTTTGTGACATTTGCTACATGAGGTTATTTTTTCCATGACAGGAATACATATTTTCTAATCCCAAAGTAAACTTGTTCTTTCCAGCCTTGTCTCTACGTTCAGCAAATGACTGCATTTCATTAAGAATACTCTCCTTTTTAAGAGGACTTTTTTGGATAATATTTGGGTTTGTTTTGTTTGGGCACTGGACTACCACAGTGTACAAGACAATGGTGGTCCAAGTACAAGGCCATTTATACTTGTAAGCCCCTAAAAGCTTTCCCTATCATCAGACACCTCCAAAATAAATAGAAGCCATTTCCTAAAGCTATCCTCAATACGTGACAGTAGATACAATAGTAAAACTGAGAAATGTGCTTTTCCAGGGAATACAAAAGAAGATGAATCCTGACTAGTGACCTCACAAAACTTTAGAAGTCATGTTGAAGTAATCTTTGAATGTAAAGTAAAATTGAACTCTTCACAAAGAAGGCAAATAGAAGGGGATGTAATATGAGCAAATGGCAAATCAGGAGGGAAAGCAGATCAATGAATCTCATCTACTCAATAAAGTATAAAGAAAAGAAAGTAGTAGCTGCTATTTAATGCTACAACCAGTAAAGAAGAACAGCAATTATAGTGGCCTGCTTCTCCCCATTCAATCACACAAATCTTACTGTAGGAAAGTAATTTATTCCCCTCCCTACTACCACCATACAGTGCATGTGGAAAAAAAAGGCTCACAGTTTTCAACTGAAATTGTAAAAACAAAATACATAACAGAATTTACCCAACTGAATGAAACAATCACTCCTACTCTAAGAACAAAATGAAAAATTAGAGTTCCACACACAAAAGTTCATGGATGCTGGTGAAATGTGCTGTAGAATAACAATATATCAGCAAGTTTATTTAGAGGTGTGTTGGGGGGGGGGGGACAGGTTTTGGGGCGTAATAAACT